>JAPQWV010000011.1:1200000-1732500 GCA_027422505.1 Craterostigma plantagineum | reverse complement strand
GTCTACATTTGGTGCCAGAAACCCGTTGATGGATGCGGTTTTGACAACCTACCCTAGCCTGTGTTTTCATTGTAGTTTCATTTGGCTTTGGTCTTTTAGGGACTTTGTAGGTTGTCTGGGTTGTTGGGTTTTTTGTGCTGTCTGGCCGGTATAATTTACCGCTAGTCGCGACATGAGCGATATCATGTACACTCCTATTTTTTCCTTTTTTAGTGAAATTTCCCCAAAAAAACTTGGATGAATAATCCCTTTTATACCCTCTAGTGCTTTTGTACACCAATACGTGTGTGCTGTATATTTTGTATACTAATTATAAAATAAAAATTTAGTAAAAATATAAGAATGAAATTGGAAATGTAAAAATGTTATGGACTTTTTTTTCTATTGACTGTTAATTTATGACGGCCAAAAATACGATTTAACCATCCTGATCGTTACTGAAAGAGTAGACGATTATTAATATTATTCGAATAAATGGATTTTATTTGAAAAATACTTGAAAACCATCGAGGGACGGTTGCGTGACAATGTTATTTTATGCATAAATATAGTAAAATCTTCCAAGTTGATGTTACTATATTGTCCGTAAATTATACCCTTTATTTATTAATGATGATTAGACAATTATATATCATCATATCATTCGCAAAAAAGTCAAATGTTTCCTACAATTGCTTAAAAAGTATATTTAGTAGTTGGCCGTATGCTATTAGCTCCTTGTTGACAAATCTTTTTCTATGAGACCAAGCATATATTCTTAATATTATTTATATGTTTGTATGTCTATGAGTTGAGACAAGTGGACAAACAATATTCTGCGATGAACCTTTCACTAATCAATTACTATCATATTCTTACAAGTGGTTTAGTAATGTAATGTTGTTGTGCGTGTATTTACGAATAATCTAAGTCGAAACAAAGGTTAGGTTTTATTTAAGAGTAAAAAATTAATTATTGATTCGAAGTTTATCCGAGCACAACGGCAGATAAGTACTAAGCTGCGTAGCTTCTCAATTTAGAAAACCCTTAAGTTAAAATATCATTGTCAAGTTCATAATGTAATTAAATTAGGTTGATAATGTTACTACATAGGTTTGCCCTCTTTGAGAAGAATGTGAAACTAATAATAAATAAATTATTCAATTTTTTGAGATAGGTGCCATGGACTTGTAATGATTGAGACAGCTATAATATTTTAGCAACTATGATTATAATGATGGTAAATATATGAATCCATCAACATATATATAATAGCCATCAGTCGTGGTCCAAGATACGTGAGGTCCTCAAAAATTGTATGTTTTATAGATGTGAAAGGATGATAATAATGTTTTTATCTGGCCAAGAAATCGAAAATCGGTCTAAATTTCTGACTTCCCAAATAATAAAATTATATATTACATATACTCCAAATGGGATAAGACAAACTTTACGATGGATGGTTATGCTTCTTTTATGATGGCGAAATTATAAATTTGGATAAGCATATCGGTTTTTATTTTTCAGTCAGTGTATTTGATATTTACGAAAATAGATTGCTTACTTCACATATGGATAATTTGTGTTTTCACATTTTTCCATTAAATAAATCAGAAATCCTGGTTTGGCTGCTGACTTGGAATATGATGACATAGGATTTTCGAGGCATTTCATCGATAATCGAAAACATATATTGATTTTAGCGTAAGAAGTTTATTACCCATTTTTTTTTAAGTTTCTAGTGACCCTAACACTACAAAAAAAGTCATTTTCTGTGACGATTTTTTTCCTCACAAAAGAGTAAATTTTCGTCACATAAATTTAATGTGAGGAAAAATTTTCGTCACCGGCTCGTCACCGAAGGCCCGTGGCATAAGATCAAATTGCGCCTAATGTGACGATATTTTATTTCCTCACGTTTGGCATACGTGAGGAATGCAATTTCCTCGCATAAAATTCTTAATGTGACGAAATATTTGTCACAATAGATGTACTATTTTGTCGCATATTTTGAACTTCCTCACATTTAAACATATAAATGCAACAAAAAATTGTCACTTTAAATATATTTTTCCTCATAATTACCGTAATATATACTACGAAAATATACCTCACATTTAGGGACGGCAGCGGGACGGGTATGGGTCGGGTTTGGCCGGACCCGGGACCCGCCCCGGTCATTTTAAGGGGACCCAGGACCCACCCGCCCCGCTACAGGCCGGACCCGAACGAACCGGGTCTGAAAGCTATTTTCTCCTTTTTATTATTTTTTAAATCGAATTTTTTTAAAATAGTACAAAACTAGGATTCGATCCCATGACCTATAGTAAGTTAACTAAAGACTTATCCAGCATGCTACAAAGCTTTTTATTAATAATTTGAACACTTTATGTATATATACGTACAATAAAAATAAATTTAAATATAAAATATATATCGGATCGGGTCTCAGGACGGGTTTAGCAAGACCCGAGACCCGCCCCGGACCCGGCCGGGTTGAAATTTTTCGGAACCGTTACCCGCCCCATTAGCCGAATAGGAAAAAAACCGATTCATTAGGGCGGGTCTAGGCGGGTCCGGCTCTAGACCCGCCCCATTGCCATCCCTACTCACATTAAAATAATTTCCTCACAATAAACATGATATATAATACGAAAATATTCCTCACAAAAATATTTTACTCACAAGTACCATGATATATAATGCGAAAATATTCCTCACAATTACTATTATATATACTACGAAAATATTCCTCACGTTAAACATATTTTTCCTCATAATTACCATGATTTGTAATACAGAAATATTCCTTACATTTCTAATGACAAAAATTATCATATACTCTAATGCATATTATCGGTTGACGATACTTCTCTTTTGTTTTATGTGAGGCTTTTTTTGTCATATAAAAATTTATTTATTATTAGGAAATTTGTAACTATATGTGAGGATTTTATCTATCACATTAATGTTTAGCTTTTGTGATGAGATATATTACTATTATGTGATGAAAAAAACAGTTTCCTCACATATTATATATTCACTTATGAGGAAAAAAATTTCATCACATTATATAATAGTTATTGTGAGAAAAATTATATCCTCATATAATCTAATTTTATGTGATGATTTTTAATGTCATCACAAAAACATGGTCACATAAAATAACATTTTTTGTAGTGTAAATTTAAAATGATATACCTAGTGGTCTAAGTATATAATTTTCTACAAATTCTCAAAAAAAAAAAAAAAAAGTTGATGCAAGAAACAAAATAAATGAAATAACAAAATATTGATCAAGAAACCAGTGGATAGAACGTACACAATCCAAGTTGTGAAAGTCGACGGAGAATGGTCCCATAATTAAAAAGGTTTGGCGTGGTTGAAATTTATTAATAATTTGTAAATGAATGTTGTCACGGTACATTTACTATCATTGATATATTTATAAATATGTAAATTATCAGCTGTGGTTGGTTTCCACTCGTCACGTTGACGTTTAATTCCAATTGTATTAATATTGGTTTGTCTATTCGTAAGAATAAGTCACGATGATTATGATGTAAAACATTAACAAACACATACGTCAATTCGTTTCCATTTTGTTTAAATTTGATTTATTGATTTTATATGCAAAATGATGTATGACAAATCATTGAAAATACGCATACTTAAGAAGAAAACAAAATAATTCTATGGTTCACATAACTCGAACTTTTATCATATCATGTAAAATATATGTCGGACTATTAGAGTTATAGTGTTTTTTTTTTTTGGAAAAAAGATAATAGATTCAAGTGATTCATCAATTACATCTATAGGATATTATTGTTTATTTAGACGGTGGAGCCATCTAAAACAATATGGACGACAAGTATTTAATTTAGATTAGATCTAAAACAGCTGGTCAGGGGTAAATCATGCGACACCATGAATTTATTTAATTCTATCGAAGACAACAATCAGCATTCATGCGAGCATTAGCATATGTACCTCATTATTTTATATACATCTTTATTTTCTGTCGTTGTCGAGTATCATGATCGACTTGTGCGTTCAAACCTCACTAAAATTATGTAATAGTAACACAATATTAAATGCGTTAATTATATTTGTATGATGTCCGTGAACGTGTGAAGATTCTCTGTCAATTATTTTACACGAAGATAAGACTTTCACATACACACAAAATCAATTGAACCACCCGAAGGATAAAGATTAAGTTCTTACCTTGGTAAAATATTATTATAATTATATATTTGGAAAGTATTCATTTTACCAGGATTAAAAACCTCGCAAGAAGAATCATATGCGTTGGCACCGATGCATATGAGAACAATAAATTCCATCTTCTAAAAATAGTCAAATATTCGATATGAAAAAAGGATGTCATGACGTAGCGAGTTTACATGCGTGGAGGAGCACTTGTAAGAAGATTGTTCAATGAAGTCCAATTTTAGGGTTTTCATTAATTTTTTAAATTTTTAAAATTTTGAAATTCCGTAAGCAATTGCATATATTTTTGGACCGTGGATTTTGGATTTTTGCGATCGAAGTGATGGAGAGGCGTGACATTCTGAAAACGATGACTCTTTGTCTTCTTCTTTCTTTTCTTTCTTGCTTTCTTTTTAAAATAAATATATAAATATTCTCTCGAAGATAAAAACTAAATCTTTAACGTAATGTCACACGAGGAGTTGGTTGTGTATTAACATCACCTTTTGCTTCATCTACGATTAATTGTATAAAATAAACACACAATTCAATGTAAACGGCTAGTTCGTCATATTCATAGATTCCTTGCTTTAGTTTGCTTTTTCCTTTGCTTTTAAAAAGAAGAAATAACAGTTTAGGATAAATAAGGGTTTTCTCCCATATATTTTCTTCTAATTACGATGTCAATGTAATTTATCTTATATTGTTATAAACACTATACGAGTTCGAAACTTACCGTATGATCATGATTGATTTTTTTTTTTCATTTGAGTTCGACAACAATTTAGAACTGTTGCAAGTATTTAAGTTCTTGTATAAGAAGTATTCTAAACTATTTTCAACTCGATAACTATCAAATGCTATTGCACAATAAATCGAACATCATAAATATTATTGCTAATAATAGTAATAACGAAAATCACCCATCGTAGTTTGTGCATCATAAATTCAGCCTTGAAAACCTCCACGAAATCGGAAACATAGTTTCTCAGTATCAGAAATTTTTGCATCGTAACTATAATCGAAACAGTCACTTCCTCAGTTCTGAGTACATAGGAAGTATTTTCCTCAGCAATTCACGTGGCATCAATAGTACATAAATCCTGTCCCAAACTTAAATGTTAATTTGAGAATACAATTTCCCAGCACGCCAATCAAATATACAACAATCAAATCAATGATTTTCATTTCACCTTATAGAAGATAACTATCTTGACATGTTGTAACACCATTTGAGAGTAAATAGGCGGACCATAATGAATTTTAGCCATAAGAAAGAACCTAAAATAAATGAAAATTGTAGAAAATATTAAATATATAAATATGTATATGAGCCATGAGGTTGTCCGATGCCAAGACAACACACCAGTTAAGGAAAATGGGGACACGAAAGAAACAAGATAACCCGCGGGTCCCACAATTAATTACCCAGAAAAAACATTAATTCTTTTATAAAGATTTTAATCGAATAAATCAGCACACCTCACACGTGCTCTTCGTGGGTCCCACTGCATCACGTTCTTCACTGAAAATCAAATGAATTTTTTTCCTAGTAAAGAAATGATAAACAATTAAAAATGAAAGAAATGCTCCTCTCTGACTTGACTGACCCACCCGTACGCTAATTATTGTACATTTCTTTTTATTTTTTCTTTTTTACGTTATATGTAGATTTTGGAAATATTCAGTGCCAGCTATGTGTCAGCGTAACATTTAATACACGCACCCCTAGAAAATTACATTTTCTACTTTCGAAACCTATGGTTTACAGAATTCAATGTCGATTTCACTTTTCCAAAAAAAAAAAAAACATAATGGTCAATTTTAACTTAATTCAATGGCTTACCCTCGCTCTTATCTATATGTTTTGTCCTTCTCTCTCTCTCTCTCTCTCTGCAGATTCAATGGACTTTCTTTATCATGTGACGTGCGATTCTCTCCTCTCCTCATCTCTCTCTATAATCCAAAATATCAAAACACAAACAACTAAATAAATAATATAATTATGATTATAGATATATATATGACATGATTCCCTTCATTTCTCTCCAAATCACACACAGAGAAGGAACGAAAGAACAAAAAATAAACCAATATTCGCCATTGACAAAAAACTATCTCTCTATACTTCTTCCATGGCCGTCGAAGCAAGGCATCTCAATCCTTTCCCTACACAACTCATCAACAGGTAAGAAAGTCCTTCAAATCTTTTCATTTATCTGAAGATTTCTGACACAAAAAGCTTCAATCTTTTTCTTTTCTTCCCTCAGAAATCCGATGAATAATGATGTTCTTCAGGCAAACATGTTCCCTTCTCACCATACAGAGCTGTCTCAGATACAGTTCGTAGGAGACAATAAAACACATAACAATCCCTTCGCCGCGGCGGCGAGTTTTTTGCCCGAACAAAATCAATTACTCTCTTCGTACAATCCTACGGATGTGATTTACTGCAGCGATTCGTCGCTGCAAGAAGCCACGAAAACCTCCATGAAAGCAGATCGAAGTGGGCTCAGCTATTACATTAATTCAAGAAAAAGATCAAGGGAAGAAACCCTTAGCGTCGATAAAGAAGAAGATGCTTGTTATTACAACAACAACGTCGCCGCCGCCGTCGATCTTCCGCCGCCGCCGTATAACAACAGCCCATCTTCCGTGCTCGGCGATTTTGTTCTCTTGCCTCAAATACAGCAGCAGCATCAGTTCGATATAGATTCACTCATCTCCCAATATGTAAGTTATATATATTTATGTAAACAGTAAATATATATTATGGGCTTCGGTTCTTTTTGTCTCTTGATTGATTTGGGGATGTAATGATGTCGCAGACGAAGAAAATCAGATTGGAGTTGGAAGAAAGGCAGAAGCAAAGGGCCAGACTGTTATTCTCTCACCTCGGCGGCGGCGCCGCCGTGGCGAGGAGGCTGAGAGAGAAGGAAGCTCAGATCTTAAAAATGGGGAAGATGAACCAAGCACTTCAAGAAAAGGTGAAGAGCTTATACATAGAGAATCAGCTATGGCGAGACTTGGCTCAGACAAACGAAGCCACAGCCAACTCACTGCGCTCGAACCTCGAACAAGTGCTGTCGTCGCTGCGCGGGGCAGAGGCGACACCGGCCGGCGCCGAGGACGACGCGGCGTCGTCGTGCTGTGGAAGCAGCGGCGGCGGCGAGGTAGTGAGGCCGTGTAGGATGTGCGGCGGAGGAGAGTCGTGCGTTATGGTTCTGCCTTGCCGGCATTTGTGCCTTTGCGATGTTTGCGGCGGCGGGTCGCCGGCGGTGACGGCGTGCCCAGTTTGTAACTGTGTAATGAATGCTACTTTGCATGTCAACATGGCTTCTTCGTCGTGACGTGTGAAGAGAAAATAAAGAGATGTAAGAAGTTACAAAAGCTGTGCTGCATAGGTTTTAGGTTTTTGTTTTCTACCTTCATTTTTTTTTCTGAGGCAGTAGATTTGTTCTTTTTTTTTTTCCTCCATTGTAAATGTTTATTAGTGCAGTTAAGGAACTTATTATATTATATATTCACTTTCTTATAAAAAATTCTAACCCATATTACCATAATCTACACTACAAAAAGTAATTATATTATTGTATACTTTATAAAAGAATGACTCAAATTTAAATTATACCCAAATCATCAATATTCATATTATTAAATTATGATTAGCATAGTAATATGAGTTTAATTTGAAGTATATTAAAAGTGAAATATTATAAAATCAACATTTTACAAGCATACTGCTTAATATTATTATGATGATATAAAATACTACTCCCTTCATCCCAAACTATTTTATACATTTTACTATATCGGGCGTCACACATCTTTTGTACATTTTCATAGTTAGTGAAAAACTATCACACACAATCAATATAATATTCTTAAATATTCTTAAAAGACGTGCTAAAATCTACACTTTTTACCTTTTTATCACACTATATTATTATAATATTCAATTTCTTAATTCTCGTGCCTACTCCCAAGTGTCCATAAAGGTTTGGGACAGAGAGAGTAACATTTTATGACACTAAAAATAGTGTTAAAGTATTCACCACAGGAGAATTTAACCTTATCTTCGAGGTAAGCTTACATTTAATTTTGCGTGAACTCTACAATATATGTTTAAATGCTCTTATTGCAAAAAGAAGGGTTAAATTTTAATTGTAGTTAATTTGAGAAATATTTTACGGAAACCCTAACTGGATTATATGAGTTTGCCAGATAGCTATTGCTTCAACAGATTTGCTATGGTGTCCACCTACCGTGAGCAACCGTGAGCTTAGAAATCGAGGGGTCCTTCCTAAAACCAATTGGTGATAGGAGGAGAAAGACTCGTATATATAGCGGCTCAAAGAGTATGAATTATCCGATGTGGGACGAAACACACTTAGAATCTCAACACGCCCCCTCACGTGTGGCATGACTGGCCTAACACGTGGACATATGAATCGGGTGACGGTGAACGGAAGCTCGCTCTGATACCATATTAGAAATCGAGGGTCCTTCCTAAAACCAATTGGTGATAGGAGGAGAAAGCCTCGTATATATATAGCGGCTCAAAGAGTTTGAATTATCCGATGTGGGACGAAACCCACTTAGAATCTCAACACCATAAGCAAATCTCTTAGGTTTTTGCGTTTTTCCGATTCGCAACGCGGCCAAAACCTCTGTAGACCCTCTCATATCAATTGTTAACCTAAACAGCCTCTCCAACCCGTTATTTTTGAGAAAATCATCACCTCGGTACGTCATCCACATGTGAATAATAAATAATGATTTTTCTTAGAAATTAACAGGTTGGAGAGGTTGATTTAGGTTAGCAATGGATATGAGAGGGTCTACGGAGGTTTGGACGGCATTGCAAATCTAAAAAAGGCAAAAACCTGAGAGATTTGCTTATGGTCCTCACGGTGGTTGCTCACGGTAGGTGGGCACCATAGCAAATCTCATTGCTTCAAATAATTTTACGAGTAAATATTATTTTTGAAATGGAAAACTTACGATTTTTAACTAGGTTGGTCAAATAATAGCATTACTTAATAGACACTAGCAATAAATCATGTAACTAATGTTAGAAAAAATTAGGCTTGTGATGTTTGACAAAACAGACAAGCAAGCTAAGATGATATGCCTAAGAAAACTCGATTGCTTTTTTTTCTTGGTAGTTTTATGCAATTAAAGTTATGTTGGACCATCTTATTAATTTATCTTTTGTCCTAACTTTTTTTGCCCCACCTTTTTAATGTAGACGTTGAGTCAAGTGATATGAAAGCAACTGCAATTGAAATAATTTAAACTACCAACTTGAATTTATGTCCCCTCTTTCTTATATACAGGGATTTGGCCAAATTTAAAGGCAAATAAT
Source organism: Craterostigma plantagineum (assembly GCA_027422505.1). Classification (NCBI taxonomy): domain Eukaryota; kingdom Viridiplantae; phylum Streptophyta; class Magnoliopsida; order Lamiales; family Linderniaceae; genus Craterostigma; species Craterostigma plantagineum. The sequence goes on along the minus strand of JAPQWV010000011.1, from coordinate 1,722,938 downwards.
AAATCCTTGCTACCTACAAAACGTTCAACTAGAGACGCAAATAATATATTTCGCATATTTTATATTCAAAACTCATATGAAAGTGCAACAATTATTGAATAAGTTCATTGTTTTCAATTGCAGTGTTTTCGTGAGCTAGGCATTTTAAGGATATGCCATCGAATGATAGCATTAGTAGTAAAATCAATTTTGCATTATATTTCATCATATCGCATGATATTTCCTTGAATTGGCATCATCAAATTAAAACTGTTTAAATGTTTTGGTGTCAACTATGTACAGTTTACAATTAATTATTAATATAAGAGTGATCTAGCAAGGATAATATTGCATGCCAAGTCGTGTAACCTAATCAGGTAAGCAATTATTGATGTTTTGGACATCGTACAAGTTTATTAGATATTTGACTAATTTGCAATAAATGGGTAGTTTGCTTTCATATGTGAAACATGTGGGTATTTTTAATTAAATAAACCAAAAAAAAATAAACATTAACCAAATAAACCAGAAATAGAAAGCATTAATAAAATAAGGATACTCGTCATCTCAGAGGACGAGTTATTTAATTCGTCATCCTAGATGACGAGTTAACTTGCCAGGCTGGCGGACTTATGAGGTGGCGTAATTCGTCATCTAGGATGACGAGATACAAATAACTCGTCATCTGAGATGACGAGTTAGATCTGTAATTTAAAACCCTCTACTAAGAAAGCAGTGGAAATACTCCTTGGCGACTAGAAGGAATTCGATCACCAACCGGTCGTGGCACTTATTGGAATGACGCCGCGCCGCTCTGTATTGTGACGAACTTCGACGACGAAGACGAAGCCCGACGACTCCGCTGCCTCCTCCCTTGCCTGCACGCTGCCGCCCCACCCACGAAGAAGAGGAACCGCCGCACGTCCCTGGCCCGCGCGATCGTACGCCCCTTGCCCCGACGCAGTCCGCCGCCACCGCCTCTGCCGTCGCCGCGCCGTGACCCGCCGCCGCCCAGCCACCCGACGCCCTGCTGCGAGCACCCGCCGCCGACTGCGACCTGCCGCCGCCCCACGTAGCTTGCCCGGGCGAGCCTCCGCCCTTTGGCCCGATCCGCCGCCGCCACCGGCTCCGCCGTCGCACCGCCCCGCCGCCGCCGTCGCACCGCCGTGAGCCGGCGCCCCGCAGGCCGCTGCACCGCTGCCCAGCCGTGACCCGACGCCCAGCTCTGACCCGCCGCCGCCTCGACGACGTACTACGCCGATTTACGTGAGGTGAGCGACGCGTGACGATACGAAATTATCGAATGCTAATTTTTTTTTTTTTTTGATTTGTTTGGTTTCGTTTCTTTGAATGTAGAATGGATTTGGATGCTTCTTACGGGCCTATTGATAGTTCGGTGTTGACAATGCAGTCAAATCACCGTAGTAGAGACTTATTATTAGATGCGAGTACGATAGATAGTACTATTAGATGTAGGTCGTTAGAAAATGTAGTGTGGGGTACTAGAGAAGCACCGAATATCTTACACGGTCGCTTATTAGAAAAGTTGAACGATATGGGTTTATACAGCGTCTACAGCTGTATGTCGCAGAGGGTTGACCCTCATTTGATTACAGCATTGGTAGAGCGTTGGAGGAAGGAGACCCATACGTTTCATTTTTTTGTTGGGGAGGCGACCGTCACTTTACAGGATGTAGGTATTTTGTGGGGTTTGCCTGTAGATGGTAGTTGTGTCTCCGGTGTGATCGTTTCGAGAACGGTCACACAGTGGATGGATGAGTGTGAGCGGTTGCTAGGTTTTAGGCCGCCTGCTGATAAGATTAGGGGATCATCGCTATCGATGAAGTCGTTAGCAAGTTGGTTGTTGGCTCATCCGATTACGGATGATAGTGACGAAGAAGAGGTCGAGTGGTCAGCACGAGGTTATGCGATGCTTCTCTTCGGTGCCGTGATGTTTCCCGATTGTAGTGCCAGCACCGTATCTTTGACTTACCTTCAGCTGTTGGAGGATATTGAGGAGGTGAAGACATTTAGTTGGGGTAGTGCGGTGCTGGCATTTCTATACAGAGAACTGTGTTCGGCATGCGAGCCGAAAAAGCTAAATATAGGAGGACCCCGTAAGACCTGTACACACCATTTAGTTGTAGAAGTTTGACTTTACATGGCGAAGACAGAAGCGATGCACTCCATTTGGTGGACGAAAAAAATCAGTGGCTTCTACTGTTCCCGTAAGACCTGTACACACCATATATGCCACTAATCGTAAATGATATTACGAAAATAACGAGTAAATGACACTATTAACATTAAATACCTGGATGACGATCCGAAATAAGGCAAACCGATTGATTCTCTAGAACATATATGTTCAAATTAGTAAGGAACCAAGTCCATGAGTGTGTACTTTCTTCCGTGACAATGGCAAACGCCAGCGGAAAGACGTTTTGGTTGGCGTCCAGCGACGTAGCAATCAGTAATTTGTGTTTATATTTGGAGTATAAATGCGTACCATCGACACAAACATATTTGGAGGGGGTGGTAAAAATATAGTAAAATAGTACAGATTGCTTGACGGATTATCAATTGAACTAAACAAACTTTCCTGTTAGTTCTCAAGAAATAAATTCTAAAAATTTATTTGGAATTAAAAAATTCCTTTGTTACTGAATTATGAATATAATGCAAACTCGTTAGTTTAATATTTGAAGTACTCGTTATTGTTTCAAAAGTAAAATACAATTATGACCCCCAGCAGAAAATGTCATACTTTTGTGTAATTTATTTTTGAATAATTGATGCACATGATATGTTTTTGATTTTCAATAAATGGGTAGTTGATGGAATCATTTTCTAGAGAGGCCTTATCTGTTTCCCTTAATTCAACAATGGATATGTGCATGCTATTCTAAATATCTTGTGAAATATCTTTTAAGTTTTGATGTTTATCTAATATAAGTTAATTAATTCTTCAAATTATTTTATAACTGTTGGATTAAAATACTCGTAAAAATGTTATTTTTACCTAATTTTGGCAAACCACGTGCCTTGTGGCTGCAAAAAAAAAAAAGAAAAGGAAAAAAGAAACAAATTCTGACACAAGATATTAGAAAGGGTTATTCGTTTCTGCAGAAATTGTACATATGATGTATAGAAACGTGACATGATGATATAAAATATTTAATTTTAATTTTGTCCATATATATCATAGCCCCACAACGTGTGATGCCAAACATAACTCTCAAAACTATTACAGATGCATATGGTATCGTATCGTGTAATAATAATACTGCTCATGCGTGGTTATGTCTTATTGGAATCAACGCTACTATTATTGAAAACAACATTGTATCATCATCGTTGTCATTGTATACTTTAATGATTTTGAAACATGTGACTGTTTTAAAAATATTTAATTACATTATAAAAAGCTGATTTAAGGATAAAGTTATAAGAAATTAAAATATTAATGGTAAAATTGTAATTAAGTAACTAATGGTAAAGTTGTAAACAACTATGATAGACATTGACAGTTTTATTGCGCTCTTTATATAAGAGTATATATAATATTTACACCACATTATGACTACATTTTCATCTAAATTGATCTATATGATAGGTTATAAAATATATAAAATACATGTAATATATATTCTGAGAACTCTAGAAAAAGTTTGAATCGTGCATAGTACTATCTCTAGAGTAATCAACCTATATGGTTCATATCAATACTTTTGTCGTATGTTAGGTGTAAAATTAAATCACCCCATCAATTGCTGCAAGGTGATAGTTTACCTAAAACGATAATGGAATATATATTATATATATATTTATATATATCTATAGTATATAATTGTGCCAAGCTTTTCAAAGTCGTCCACTTACATATAATGAAGTTACACTACGATGTCACGTTGTGATTAAAACCACGTAACAGACACATTTGTTAAAATGTCACGATTTCCAAAAGCATCATATAAAAACTTAGCCACCTAGTTACAAATTGATGATTTAAGGACCAAAATTATTCCAATTCTTCAGAAAAAGACTTAACCACTTAACAACATAACAAATCTCATTCGATGTCATACCACCCCACTCCAAGTCATGGGTCCCACAAATAAATTGACACAAGCTAAGAATCCCAATAATCTCGGCCCATTTTCGTATGCATGTAAGAAGATTTCCGAAGAAAGAATTGTGGGCCCAATTCAAAAGCTGTCTTTTTTTTGTATTATTTTATATTTACCCATATTCGAAAACACACGCAAACACCAAATGCAATGGGAAGTGTGTTGATCCCATTTAAGGAGCGAGGGACCCTTTCTAATATTTGAAACTATTATGTATACTTTTGTTGTTCATGATTGGAATGTGACTTTGGAGACATATGCAGTAATGTTTGGTCCCATTTTGGATGTTTTGGCTCCCCTTCAATTCTCGTCAACGTCAATGTAACACATAAACTCTCTCTCTGTGTCTCTCTCTCTCCATATATATATATATATATATAATATTTACATATCTAGAATATGTTGCACAAAAGAAATTAAATTTTGGGTTATCTAATGTGGAGGCTTTTGTTTGGACTCAATTTTGGTTCTACTAAACGAGCTTCGGATTTTATTCATTAAAGCCCAAGATATATTTCATAGGCTTCCTAGTAAACGGGCTTTACTTTTTTCCCAAAGAGGCCGAACTATTGCTATAAAAACGCACGAAATGTCTCAAAAACATGTCCCCCTTTATGTCCTTAAATGATCAGATCCGTTAAAATTTAAATCCGACGGTTCACAAATTTTCTTTTTTATTTATTAATTATTTTAACCTCATAGTCCACCAAATCATAAAATCGTTGTTATTTCTTGAGATTTATATGATATAAATAAATAAACACATCCAATTTATTCCTTATTTTATGATAATCGATTTGATATCCATATCAATATTTTTCGATAAAAATAAAAATCAATTTTAAAGGAGTGAGACATGATAAATGGGACATAGGATTTCAACAGCTATAAAAATATTAAATAAAAGTTTTATTTGATTAAAAAATAGTTAAATAAATATAAATTATAATTATCCTATTCTTTAATCGTCGTAACCATGCGAGTCCATTACCTTTTTGTTTTTCTCAAAATTAGTTGGAGAAAAAACTTGATTGGTCGTGTTGTGATATCCAAATTGACAGTTTTTAACTTAGCCTCACCAAATGTGAGATCAATGCTAAAGAAAAGTAGTAATTTTTGCCACAACCGGGTGTGTTGCTATATAATATTAAGATTATCTTTTATTTTAGATCAACTATAATATGTGAAAAATATTTAGTTTAATTTTATATTATTTTTAAGAATATACAAATGATTTTATAGGATATAATGGGATAAATTTACAATTAAGAATAGAATGGTAATTTTATGACGGACCATACCAATCAATTTTTAGCATTCTTCCTCCTAATGAAATAGGAAAACAGCTGTTATAATGAATTTATTTCATAAATAGTACCAAAAAAGCACCCAAAAAAATATAAATCCACGTCACCACCAAGGCACTCGACAGTACGAAGTTTTCACCTGGCTTACATGTGCTTGAGTTCAGTTGTCTTTGGAGCCGACGTTTTAGGATCTCATCACACAAACTGCCCTTTCCTATATAAAAGTACCCAATTCCTCCCACAAAAGAAATAAAATAAAATAAACTAAAATAAACCCCACTCTCAAAATAAAAATGTCAACAACCGCCGCCGCCACCACCAAACGCCGCCTCCTCACCCTCACCATCGCCGTCCTCTCCCTCTCCTCCTCCGCCGCCGCCGACCCTCCTCCGGAGTGCACCGCCGTCGCCGCCGGCGACTGCCACGACGGCAAGGAGTCGACGAGGCTAAAGCTCATCGCCATATTCGCAATCCTAGCCGCCAGCGTGGCGGGCGTTTGCCTCCCCCTCTGCTCGCGCCTAATTCCCGCCCTAAAGCCCGACGGGCAGCTCTTCGTACTGGTCAAGGCCTTCGCCTCGGGAGTAATTTTAGCCACGGGATACATGCACGTGCTGCCGGACTCCATCGACTGCCTGACCTCCCCGTGCCTGCCCGAGAATCCGTGGGCTAAGTTTCCATTCGCCGCATTCGTGGCGATGCTCTCGGCGGTGCTCACGCTAATGGTGGATTCTTACGCCATGAGCTTCTATGGGAGGAGGCGTAAGAAGAGTGTCCGCGGCAATAATAGTAATGATAATATTCATAATCAGAATGATGTTGCAAAGCTTGAATTGCAAGAGAAGGGAGGAGAGCACGGATTTTGGGGTGGGATTGATGGAGGAGATAGTGAGTCGATGCTACTTAGGTATCGAATCGTAGCGCAGGTATACTGCGACGGTGTCTTTTCTTTTTTTTTCTCCATCTATTTAGGCTGCATTTGGCGCGCATAACTCGTGTATGGAAAGCACGACGGAAATTAAGTTAGCGCATCGAACAATGATATTTTGCGGTCCGACTATTATACCTTCACATATATTCTTTTCCCGATCGAAATTCTCAGTACCAAACGCAATGTTATTAGGGTTTGGAATAACCGTTGGAATGTAATTATTGTATGCATGCATGTACGTAGGTTTTGGAGCTCGGAATCGTAGTGCATTCGGTGGTGATTGGGTTGTCGATGGGCTCGACGGACAACGTGTGCACGATTAGGCCTTTGGTGCTCGCACTTTGCTTTCACCAGTTCTTCGAAGGGATGGGCCTCGGAGGATGCATATTGCAGGTACATAATTTGCCGAAAGTTTAGTGTATTGCATTTTAACTGTGCATATAGAGGAATTTTTACAGTGCTCACCTTATATGAGCACTTCGCGTATGCACTTGTTGATGTGGTATCGATTCGTACCATGTCGACCATCCAACATCGACATCCGATGTTATGTCCTTTTAGTTGACACTTTCTAGGCGCCATTGTTCGACATATCGGGTCCTGGCGTGACACATTGACTTGATACATATCATTGCCATGTATGTCGCGCTTTCTTCGTGTATGCGCTGATTATTTTTCTTCTTCTTCTTATATATAGCCTTAGACAAGTAGTTCTCAGGCCATAAGGATTCGTACTAATGATTCAATTTTTCATGTCATATATATAGGCCGAGTATGGAATGAAGATGAAATCGATATTGGTGTTCTTCTTCTCCTCGACGACGCCGTTGGGGGTAGTGCTGGGAATGCTTCTTTCGAATGTGTACAGAGAAAATAGTCCCACGGCGCTCGTCGTAGTGGGGTTGCTGAACGCGTGCTCGGCGGGAATGTTGAACTACATGGCTTTGGTCGATCTCTTGGCTTCTGACTTCATGGGACCAAATCTACAGTCCGACATGAAGCTTCAGGCCTTGGCTTACGTGGCAGTTCTGTTAGGCGCCGGCGGCATGTCCGTAATGGCAATTTGGGCTTGAATATTGAAATACGACATACCTTATAATATTAGGGTTTTCTTTTTCCCAACTTATTAATTGGTTGATTTAGTTGTAATAGTTTTTGGTCTCGAAGGGAATAATTGAATCAGAAATCAACAAAATATAAAAATATTTTTATGTAGGATGATGGCGATGTTTGATCTATGCCCAAAAATAAGAATATCTTTATCTAAACATGCGTACGCTTAAAGATGTCATGAATATTTGAGGAATATTGAACAGTACAGGGTAATGAAACGAAATTTGTACAAGAGCTACCTGCAAATGAAATAGTCTAAAAATGAATGATTGCTAGTTATATTATGGTGGCCTGACTCTGAGTACTGACAAGAATGGCTTGGTAATTAATTAACGATACAAATGGTATTAAGTAATTTCATGAAGAAAGTAGTTTAACGGGTACATATATTTTTTAATAATATCCTAAATGTATAAATAATTTGCTAAATTTTGTTGATCAATAATAATGGAGGCAATCGTAAGCCGTGTTTGCCAACCATAAACCAGCAGAGAGAGACAAGCTTTGCCTCTTCGCCACGTCATCATACGCAATCTTCTGCTCAAAGTCAAGACAAGTTCGTGTTATATTACAAGTAAAGTAATAAATAAAATAATATTTATTTACTTTCTTTGCGTCTTAGAAAATTACTAAAATTCTGTAAATATTAATTAATTTATCCATCATTTATTTGTTGCTTCAGTTGAGGAGATTCACACAGCACCCACCACCACCGTCACCATCAAAACCAGATAAAAGAAAAAAAGGCACTTTTTTTTTTATCACGGCATTTGCCTAATTGCTAAACCTCAAATCTGCGTGATCGAGCTCGCAATCTCATTGTTGTGTTTATGGGTCTCAGTTTTCTCAATTCTGTGAATAATCCCATGCTTTTCTTGCCTTTTCTCTAACCTCTCGAACCCTTAAACAAACAGATAATATTGAGGATTTTTTCTTCTTCTAGCTGTCTGGTGAAGAATGTGATTCGTGTCCCGCTTAAATTTACGGTGTGCCCTTTGCTTTTTTGTATTATTTTGGTTTTATTTTAGGCGTTTTTGCAGTTGCTCAGAATCTGTGGTATGGTTGTGCGTTTGATCAAGGATTATTGTTGCCGAGCGATTTGCATTATATGCTAGTTACATTATATCAAGATTTGCGATGTTAATGTAATTTTGTTTGCTCATCATTGCATAGACCGTGTAATGTTTCTTGTAAAAAGTTCATAGATCAGATGTTCGTTATCATTGGTGTGAACATGGATTTTGTGTTATGGTTACGTTCCTAATGTAAGTTTTAGTTTCAAGCCTGTGCATTCGATAGTGTCTTCTGCTATTGCTATGCCTAATTTCCGCCAAATGTTTTATGTTAACTAGATATGGTCACTAAAGATTTAGCCTAATCTGCAAGCTACTTAGTGGTGTTTGGCTATCATTTAATGATCAGAATGCACCTATGTTTGGAGATTTATTTTTATGATTTAAGGAGCATGTGAATTTTTTACCAAAGTTTGAGTTATTTCTTGTGTATATCTCTTGATATTCTTGTAATGACCAGACATGGATCGTATGCACTGAGCTTTTTTAACCCGTGCTGGGTAGCATTATTAACCACTCTCCTTTTTAACAGTTATCGTTCTTTAACTTAATATGGATTTGGTAAACCACTTTTGTAGGTTTTATTGGTCTACATGGATAGCCTTTCCATCATTGTGCTATAAAAAAAGAGATGATCGAGTGAACTGTTATCATGGGAAGAGCTGTTTTAGCATTTAAAAGTTATCAAAACCATGCTGGGGTTCTTGTCAGAAACTATGTCCTATCAGATCCGTATATTCCATATACTTCGGTTTTCGCTGGCATATTGGTATTTAAATTGGTACGTTTGCATAAAAACTCAAATATTGCATCTTTGTTGAGTTTGATATATTGGATGAAGGCTCGTAGCTTGCTTATGAGATATAGAATGCTATTAGAACTATGCGCTTGATACCACAACTCATCACTTTCCTACAGATTGAATGGCCACATAAATAGAGATGAACTTGTTCTAACTTTATTTGTTTGGTGTGAAAATCTCTCTTTGATGTTAAAATCACACATTTGAATCTCTTTCAGGTCTATGATCTGACTCAACTCATCAGCGCGTTCTACTTCAGGACATATAATGGGCTTACCAAGATTCAAAGAGCCGAGTGGAACAATAGGTTCTTGATTCAAGTCTTTTATACATTTTAAAAATTACAAATCTGTGTTGCCTTAATTCTGAGCCCTTCTTTTTTCCTCTTACAGAGGTACTTCGACACTCCATGCCATCTTCATCTCAGTTATGGCCTTGTACTTTGTCTTCTGGTCCGATTTTTTCTCTGATCAAAACTCCGATGGACCCATTACTCTAAGAAGCTCTCCCCTTTCAACATTTGCTCTGGGGGTAATGATATATTTTCCACCATTATGTTTGGGCCTAATACGAAAAAGGCCTTATATTTTTTAAGATGATTCTTGTTAAGCTCATGCTTTGTCCCATTATTGTCAGACTTCCGTCGGGTACTTCATATCAGACCTTGCAATGATTTGTTGGCTGTTTCCTTCTTTGGGCGGAATGGAATATGTAAGTGAACTTTTGTACATTGTGAAATATAGTGTTCTGGGAGTTTCATACTTCGTTCATCTTCGAAATAATCTTATGGGATAAGCTTATCATGTTTTCTTATAATTTTGGACCAAATAGAAGAAACAACAGGATTTTCAATTTTCGTTTAAGCTGTATTATTTTCATAAATACACTCATTTTTGCTTTTGGATTTATTACAGATTGTCCATCACTCTCTTTCTGGGATTGCGGTTGCATATTCCTCATTTACCGGCGAGGGACAGCTTTACACGTTTATGGTCCTAATCTCTGAGATAACAACTCCTGAGATCAACATGAGATGGTGAGACTCAATTTCAGTATAAAGAGATGAAAAATAGATAAGAGGCTTCTTGAAAAAAATTTCCCCCATTAAAAATCTCTACCACTCTTTTGTGTATTATTTATTACATCTTTGTAGGTATCTTGATACTGCTGGACTGAAGCGATCAAATGCATATCTGATTAACGGCGTTGTGATATTTTTCGGTTGGCTGGTGAGTTTATTCTACATTTCATACAGCATGCACGTTAATTCGAAATATTCGACTTAGGTTGTTGAAAAATATGCAGGTGGCAAGAATAATATTGTTTTTATACATGTTCTACCATGTCTACCTCCATCATGATCAGGTAACTTAGCACCCCTTCTTGTCCTAAAACACATTGGGTTTTGCAAGAACTGAAAAACTGGTTTTTTTTTTCAGGTTCTTTTGATGCACACGTTTGGGTTTCTTTTGGTCTTCTGCGTACCCATAGCACTTGGTGTAATGAACTTGATGTGGTTCGGAAAGATTCTCAAGGGTTTGAAGAAGACTTTGGCGAAACGGAAATGACGATTTTTGACTGAAATAGGCAGGCGAATTGCAAAATTTGAGGGATGGGTAAGTTCTAGGCTCAAGTGAAAAAGGAAAAATGATGCTCTCTCTTCTTCTCTTCTCTTGTCCATATATTGTTATTACTGTGATTGAACTTATGTCTTCACAACTATCGTATGTATAGAAGATCAGGACTTCAAGAGGCATTCTTTTATTTCTTGAAATGTTTTATGTTTTTCTTTCTCCACACTTTCATTTCGAGCTTTTCCCAAGAAAGAAAAGAAATCCAATTCTGAAGCAGACGACTTTCGAATCACAGAAAGATAAAAGATAATATTCAAACAGATTGTAGGATAGAAGAATACACAAACAAACCAAACTTTGTACGAACAAAACAATCCAACAATTTATAACGTAGTTGTGTTTCAAAGACATAGTCTTTTGCAGATGTTGTAATTTACGAGCAACACGAGGAACTGGTGCTCGTACCTGCTGGCCGATCCACAAGCACCATGCCTGATGGGTTTGGGGGCGGCTGCACACGAGGCAATCTCTTTGCTGTAAAAAAGACGAATAGATTGGTTGGAAAAGAAAGCAGCGAACAAGGGCGATCGAATGTACATACATTGACATGCTTGTGTTCTCAATTGATCATACATTGTTGACACGCTTGTGTTCTCAATTGATCGACGTATTTATTTGTTCAAATGTCAACACAATTCTTTTGTACTCAAACAAGTGAGGTAGGGACTTACCTATTTCATAGAACAGCTCATTAACATTTGTTGCTGCTTTGGCAGAGGTTTCCATGAAGAAAAGACCGTTCTCCTGTGCATACGCTTGTGATTCCTGCAATAAGAAGAGAAGACCATATTCTTGTAAATGGTCTGCCAAATGACTATGTCGAGAAAAGATAAGTGGACTAATTGGAAATAACACTACTACAAGAAAAGTAACATATTATATTACACAGAAGAGAAAAGGAAACAGAGAAATGCTTACCTCTGCCGAAACCACTCTTGCCTCCAACAAATCCGCCTTGTTTCCCGCAAGTGCCATAACCATATTTCCGTTACCTGAAAGAAACAACAGATAAACTCATTCAACCTGCATAAAGTTTACTCTTGACTGCTACGAAGGACAAGATAAACGGAAAGCTGAGATGGCTAAAAAGTAACAAACAGAATCAAGGGCTTTATGACAACGTATAATAGTGAAAAACCAGGTTCCTTTACCTATAATTAAGACAAGTAACATTATGTAGAAAAAGTTACCAACATATATGATGCAGGGAGAATTAGATAAGTACCTTGTGCTTGAAGCTCCTGGACCCATTTTTTGGCGCGATCAAATGATGCCTAAAAGGTAAAAGGTGAAGAAATTACTCCACAGATACAATTCACAACAAGCGGGCAAGAGTTATTTTGAAAGGTAGAGGTAGCTTGATGCCCGTTCGTGGGGTTGAGACTTACTTGGTTGGTCATATCATAGACAATAATGGCTGCAGCAGCTCCCCTATAATACATTGGAGCTAGCTGTGGTATCTCTCTTGACCCGCCGTGTCCCATATTTCAAATTTCACAGTTGCATCATTCACAGCAACCGTTTGAGAAAAGAACGCAGCCCCTATAGTCGATTCCTACAATACCATGGTAGTTTAATCTGTTTAAGAAGTCTAAAAGATTTCAACTGATAACATGCATGCCAATTGCCAATGATACTAATTTCTTCATAGACAAAACCTGAAATTCAACAAACTGGCCTTTCACAAACCGCAACACCAAACTAGATTTTCCAGCTCCAACGTCTCCGAGAAGCACCTGACAATTAAAATGATGTATTCCATGCCATAATAGTAGTAAACTAAAAACTGTGGTTCGATGAAGTATCACAAAGTCAATGACAAGGCATACATATTCCATATTTACAAAAATCCTTTAGCTACAGAATCATAGAAAACAAAGAGAAATTGATTAAAAACCCCTCATTAAATTAAAAAAAAAAATCCCACAAAGTGCAACAATCAAGAACTGCCCAAACTTGCGATCAACAACTAATTCCACCAACAAAGAACTCGTAGCAGACTTTGATATTAAAAAAACACGAAGTCCAAACAAGTTGCATCGAGATAAAGGAATGATCTTCGTTATTGAAACGATAGACAACAATCAACAATCAAATGAACGGCGATAACGATGCCGATGAAGGGCAAAGCACAAGAACGATCGGATTATAAAGCTGCAGCTGAACATCAAAAAGAGGGAAAAGAATCGATTCGAGGTGAAAACTGCGTACCAGCTTCGCGTTGATGTTCTTGTTACCGCTAGTGGCCATAATTTGATCTCAGACACGAATCGATCAACAACCTACGATGTCTTGCTCTCAGCTTATCCACGAGCAATCAAACTTCGAAAGAAAGTGAACTTTTTTGGCAGAGTATTTGCGAATGGTTTTGAGTTCACGAAAAGGAAGTTGAAACCTATTTCGTCAAGTCAGAAAACATCTTCTGCAACCAAAAAATAAAAAATAAAAACAATAAATGAAAATAAATGTATTTATGAATGATTAGATTTAATTTGGAAAAATATGGTTCTATGGTTATGTATGAAATTGCCGACAGCTGCAACTACCTCGTTCTAGGCTTTTCCTACTTGATTTGAGCTTGACTTGAAAATTAAAATACTTTGTTTAAATTAAAGAAAAAAATGTTGGGCCCACATTTAAGCCCATTATTAGTTAAAAGCATGAGCCCATTAAAGGTCCAATATATTACCCAATTACTTCGAAAAACTATGGTTCGCTTTCATAATTATCCTAACATGAGAGGTTTAAAAGTAATTTAACAAAAGTTGCAAGACCACGACACACTAGTCTTACCGAGTTGACACGTATTCTCTCCGCCTTTTTTTTTAAACGTTTGTTCTTCTTCTACCACCTTCATCTTTCGTCGATCATATGCAGTTTTTTAATCAACGAAGAAGTGCAGAGTTTGCATACGATCGATTACGTGAACACTGATTCAACTTATATGTATGCTGAGATGGCTGAAGATTCTTGCGTCACGCAGCTTATTACTAGAGATGGAGTACTCTGTGTGGAGAGCCTACGGAGTTTCGTAAGCACCGTTAAGCTAAACCAGCGGGGCCTATCGTACGCCGTCGTCGCAATAATGGGCCCTCAGAGCAGTGGTATGTTCGGGGTTTTACTTTTTTGATGTTATTGTTTGGAAGTTAATGTCAGCTGTTTTGCGCGCAGGGAAAAGTACTTTGCTGAATCACTTGTTTTATACGAATTTTAGAGAAATGGCAGCTTACGAGGGAAGGTTAGATTGCTAATCGTTTGTTGAATATGGATTATCTTTATTTTGGGGAAAACGATTGTATAGCTTTTGGTTGATTTTGATTTAGGTTCCAGACTACAAAGGGTGTATGGATAGCCAAGGCAGTCGAAATCGAGCCTTTGACTATAGTTATGGACTTGGAGGGCAACGATGGCCGAGAAAGAGGCGAGGTGTAGCTCTAGCTTTTTTTTTTCTTTGATTTGATTATTTCCTTTATAAAGAGCTTTTTTCTTCTGTGAATTACTTGGATTAAGAGTATATTATCGTTGGGTTTAAATTCTAATACAGGATGATACAACCTTTGAGAAACAAAGCACTCTCTTTGCTCTTGCAGTTGCTGACATTGTGCTCATAAACATGTAAGGTCTCTCATGTGTCTGTAAATGTTGTCAAGAAAGACATCAGTCTTTCTACTTATCTTATTTCACAAGAAATGAACTTAACAAACTTGCACGAAATTTCCACATGGAATATTTTGCTGAAGTAATCATCTGATGGAAAAAAAATAATTTAAGGCTTTATTGATTTGGAGATACTTTTTGCAGTTGGTGTCATGATATCGGTCGGGAGCAAGCTGCGAATAGGCCTCTTCTTAAAATCGTGTTTCAGGTGCATGTCTGATTCTTGCAAAAATCAGTATGTTGTGATTTGCACTCGATAGTGATAAGTTAATCTTTGACAGGTTATGATGCGCCTGTTCAGTCCTCGTAAAACTACGCTTCTCTTTGTCATACGCGATAAAACAAAGGTGTGTGTTTAGCATATGTCTATTTCTTATCGTGTTGTCCGTATTTTGGTTTGTTTGGCCTACGGATCGTTAACAATGTTTGTACCTTGTAGACACCATTTGAATTATTGGAGCCCATCTTGAGAGAGGATATTCAGAAGGTAAATCTGAGATGTCATCTCCAACTGAAGTTATATTTTTCAAGTACTTACAAGTAAATCTGGGATGTGCTTATATTTTCCGGTTCTATCTCTTTCCAGATCTGGGAGGCAGTTTCTAAACCCAAAGCATATAAGGATGCTTCTCTCAGTGACTTCTTCAATGCAAGAATTATTTACTGACTCATGTCTCATTCGCTAACACTTATTCTTCAGTTCCTGTAAGTAAGCTTCTGTTCTGTTTTTTTGGATATGAAGGTGGAAGTCACTGCTTTGGTCAGTTATGAGGACAAGGAAGAACAATTTAAAGAACAGGTTGATTCATTGAGTTGCACAGACATATCATTTTCTCCCAAAAAACCTTATTTTTTTGCTACTATACGATACCATAAACAGGTAGCTCAACTAAGGCAGCGGTTTTTCCATTCTATATCGCCTGGTGGGCTTGCCGGTGATAGACAAGCTGTTATTCCTGGTTCGGGATTTTCTGTTAGTGTGGAGCAGATATGGCAAATTATCAAAGAAAATAAGGACCTTGATCTCCCTGCTCACAAGGTACATATATTTTATGACCTTGTTATGGAGTTTCCTTCATGTGCTGAAGCCTCTTATGTTCTCAGGTAATGGTTGCCACAGTGCGATGCGAAGAGATTGCCAATGAGAAGTATGACAAATTGGCATCAGATAAGGTTTTTTTTTTCAGTTCCCTTATGATGACTTTATTACACTTAGGCTCCGTTTGGTTCGTGGATTTCGACGTGGAAAAGAAAAGAAAAAGTATGATTGTACGACACGTGAACCGTAATGTACAACGATTCGATGCGTACCACCACACTTTTCTTTTCTTTCCGCGCCGATTTCCGCGGACCAAACACACCCTTAGAGAAATAGTTTCATTACGTATGATGTCTTTAATTTATCAGGAATGGTTGGCTTTGCAAGGGAATGTGCAATCTGGTGAAGTATTGGGCTTTGGGAGAAGTTTGAGCTCAATCCTTAAAAACTATCTGTCCGAGTAAGTTGACTATGAGCTAATAGCTAGAAGCTGAATGCTAAATGTGAATTTCTTTACAAAGTGTTATGGTCATAGAGCTGTATGTACATATGCTGACTTACCCTCTAACAGATATGACGAAGAATCGATATACTTTGAAGAAGGTGTGAGGAATGCAAAACGCCGATTTTTCAAATCAAGGGCATTGCAGGTTAGGGTGCTTTTCATTTTTCTTGTACTGAAGTCGACCAAATTCATCCGTCCGTTTAAATCTGTAAGCTTCACTAATGCAAATTACATAGTTTTCAGTTAGTCCATCCCACTTACGTTTCTGTGTTGGGACACCTGCGATCAAAAGCACTTGAAAGTTTCAAGACTCAACTTGAAGATCGCCTGCAAAAAGGAGAAAAATTTGCTGATTCTGTTCGTTCGTGCGAGAAAGCTACGTTGGTTGAGTTTGACCGAGGGTGCACTGGTATATATATATATATAAATATATAATTTCATCAAAGTTTTGCACCATTTTCATATCGGTTATTAAACTGTTTGTTCGTTCAAATGTTTCAGATGCTGCCATAGAACAGGCAAAATGGGATTCAGACGTTTTTAAGTTTCGTGAAAAGCTTCAACGTGATGTCGAAGCTCACGCATATTCTATACGGAGTCACAAGCTGTCCAGCCTAACAGCTACATATCAGGTATTAGTAATTGTTGAAAACAACAATCAAATCCCACTGATATATTGTTTTTTTATTTTTTGAAAAAGAAATTGTTATCATTTTCAGACAAAACTTACTGTAGCACTCAACGAACCAGTGGAAACTCTATTTGAAGCTGGTGGCACAGACATGTGGGCTTCTATCAGAAGTGTCCTAAAACGAGAGAGCGATAAAATCGTATCAAACTTCTTATCCAATATATCTGATTTTGAATTAGACAATCATTCAGTGGATAAGATGGTTGGTAACTTGAGAGAATACGCTCGAAAGTTGGTCGAGAATAAAGCAAAAGAAGAAGCTGGGAAAGTTCTGATTCGCATGAAGGATAGGTATCCTTTGTACATCTCCATACATTGTTTCGCTATCTAATATTCGTTTTCTTACATATCTTGGACTTTCAGATTCAACACTGTCTTCAACCATGACAAGGACTCCATGCCAAGGGTTTGGACTGAGAGTGTAAACGTGAAATCGATAACCAAAGAGGCCTATGCTGACGTATTCATTTCTTAAGTAAATTAATGTACTCAGCAGCACGCTCAATAATGCTTACATATTATCTAAATTAACTTTTTGCAGGCTTTGAAGCTTTTGTCAAAAATGGCTGTCATACGTTTGGATGATAAAGCAGATAACGTGGAAAGCTTGCTCCTTTCTAACCTCATGAATGAGACTGCTCAATCCCATAATGAAGGTGCTAGAATTTCTGCTGATCCTCTAGCATCAAGCAAATGGGAAGAGGTACTTTAAAAAGAAGCTAACATAAATTTCGAAGTATTTTAGTTGCTTGTATTCGATTGTCCTCATCACTAATTCGAGTTTGTAATATGTTTTTACAGTTTCCTCCCGACAAGACATTGATCCCGCCAGTCCAGTGTAGGAAATTATGGAGACAGTTCAAAGCAGAAACAGAGTATACCATCGCTCAAGCTATTGCTTCACAGGTAATAGTTTTTGGAGTTTCCTTAGTGCTGATGTTATACGAACTATTTCACAATTTATTACATGCTTTAGTTATAAGGGAAAGAAAAATTATTCTTAGGAGGCGCATAAGAGAGGTAAGAGCTGGCTGCCTCCCTCATGGGCAATAGCTGCGATTATTGTTCTCGGTTTTAATGAATTCATGCTACTGCTAAGGTAGTACCTCTTCTTCATCATCTTTCTCCCCCTTCGCCTTATTATTTCTTACAATCTCCGACATTTTCTGTTATTTTATGTGCTTTGATAGGAACCCTCTCTACATTCTTTTTCTGTTTGTTGCGTTCTTCGTTTGCCAAGTGATATGGCATCAATTCGACATCTCAAGGGAGTTGCAGAATGGCATTGTGAGTCATGAAAATTGTGTCTTTTTTTTTGTCGAAAAAAGAAATCGTACAATGTAATTAAATCGCAGAAGTACGATGAAATTAGTGAATTTAAACGGTTTTTTTTTCCTCGCAGCTACCAGTGCTAATCAGATTAACGAATAAACTGTTCCCAGCCGTTATGAACATCATGCGAAGAATCTCTGGCGAAGATCTCGGAAATTCATCGAAAATGCGCAATGAGAGATTCGGGAACCATGCAAACAATTCCGAGCGTATGTCTGAATCTTCAGCTTCTTCAGTTCCTACAGCTGAAACTGTTTCCGACAGCTCATCAATCTCTTGAAAACAGATGAAAAGTAATGCAGAGCAGAATCTCAGGTATGTTTTACTGTATCATATGTATATAAAAATGTCTTTCAACTACACACTCGATTGTGAATCTTGTATTTGCCCACAATAAAAGGAGATTGCTTGTGTCGTAGACATGGAACAAATGTTAAAAAAGTCAATTCTGATTCGATTCGCAAGATCGAATCCCATGTTTCAGCTGTAAGATATTGCACTTAAATTCAACTAACTTTGCCACTTACCACCAATTCGAAACTAGAAAACTCCTTTCAATGCTAAAGAGGATATCAAACCCCCTTATATGATATATATAAATATATACATAAATATAAGAAAGAGCCCCTCACCTCACCCCACAATATCAAATCCCAAGAGCACATACACACACCATGACAACATCCATCACATCCTCCGTCGTCGTTCTCCTCCCCCTAATAATCTCCGTCGCCGAAGTAATAACATCGGCGGCCCCGCCAACCCCTCCTCCTGGGCCCCATGCAAATAAAATTACTAACAAAATAACTGCCGCCGACGTGCGTCGCATGTGCTCGAAATCCACCTCCCCCGACCAGTGCGAGAAGCTCATGGACTCGGTGCTCCGCGCAACGGAGAAAAGCCCGAGAGAGCTCGCCTCGGCCTCAGCCCAATTGGCCCGCTCGAGGGCCCAAGCCCTCCTCAGGCTTTTCCGAACCAAGCAGCTCGAGCCCAAAAACGTTAAGCTTAAGAAGGATTTCGATTTTTGCGGTAGGGTTTACGACGATGCTGTTAGGGCCGCCGAGGCCGTGTGCGTTGCTCTGCGTGGTGGCTCGGCTCGTCGGAAGGTTTCGGACAGTGGGCTTAGGAAGGCGGATAGGGACGTGAAGCATTGTAAGAAGGTGATCGGAGACGGGGAGTTGTCGAGGAGCAGTCGTGAGGTTGAGTTTGCTCTTAGCGTGGCTACGGTTGCGCTCGATCATATGAACAAGTAGTTGATGATGTGATGAAATTAAAATGCGTCGAAAATTCAATAAAATCACGGTTTTAATTATATGTTCGGTCACGTATGTTGAGTAAGTGGCATTTTCAGGACACTTAATTTAAGAGTGACAATTTAGCCCGGTAAGTAACAAAAGTGTTGTAATTTAAGGACACCTGTTACTGGTGGCAAATTTAGTCCTATAAGTATCAAAATTAGAGCAATTTTACTACAGTTAAATTGTTAAATTAAGTGTCCTAAAATGCCACCTAGTCAAACATACATGACTAAAAATATAATTAAGTCATAAATGACATGTTAACAATCATCAACACCTTTTTTTCTAACAAATCGAGGTATTCCCCACTCAACATGATATGAGCTTTGACCACAAATTCGTAGGATGAGACTAATCTCCGGGTTATGCGCCACATACGGGATAGAAACTATTCTCAAAGGACTACCTGCCCTAAATTAACATAGGACGGTAGTTAAAGTCGAGAGTAAAAATTGAACATGCATTTCAAGTTAAATATTACACAAGCTCAAAATTTTAAAATTAACCTTACAAGAAAAATGCATACAGTATTTCGATAACATAATGATGACAAGATTGTCTCAACAAAAAGATGTTTTCCACGTGTCCTCTCTGTTCCACCAACATGCCCGGTCGGTGGGTCCTCTTTGACTCTCAACAGTTTCAAATAAACGAATTTACCAAAACACCCCAGCCTTTCCTCGTAGCCGTTAAATGGACTCCGACGCTTTTTCCAAAAACATCCCTTGACATACGTCATCGATCTCAACGGAGCGTGCGCCGATCAAGGTCATTTCAGACATTTTCGTCCCCCGCAAATCCTTCCAACCATCCATCTCCACACAGCAAAGCAAACAAAGCAAAGCAGCTCACTCACACCATCTCTGCTCTCAGCTCTTTAGAGTCCATCGTCATCGACGCACAGACGATCTCTAGGGTTCGTTTTGAGTAGGTACGTAGCTGGTTAGTCATGGCTTCCACTTCGTTGGACCAAGGCGAGGAGATCTCGGAGTCGATGCAGCAGCCTATGGTCAGGGGCGATCAGAGGCTTGTGATGCACGGAGGATTGACCAAGAAGGCGAAGAGGGAACGGGGATGCACGGCGAAGGAGCGTATCAGCAAGATGCCTCCGTGTTCGGCGGGCAAACGCAGCTCCATTTATAGAGGCGTGACGAGGTATGTTCTGAAACGTCGAACACTTGGTGTGCTTGAAAAGTTATGTGAAGAAGGAAAAATCTGATCGATCGTTCTGTGTCCATCAATTTATTTCGAAGATTAGTCGGACGCTCGTGTTATGATTTTGTGAACTTGATCGAACCATTTCTGGTCTTACGATCTCGTATTTTGTTTGTTATACGAGGATAGGCATAGGTGGACTGGTCGTTACGAGGCGCATCTTTGGGATAAGAGCACCTGGAATCAGAATCAGAATAAGAAGGGAAAGCAAGGTGAAACTTTATTACTTCAAATTTCAATCCATTCGATGATATTCTTATCATTTCTGTCTGACATACTCACCCTTTTTTCTGACGCTTTTGAATTGGATGGAATCACTCACTGGATTTGCACAGTTTACTTGGGTGAGTAACTTGATCTGTTTTCATATTTTGTATAGCCTTGTAAATGAAACCAGCAAAGAAGAACTAGTTAATGATGTTAACTTCTGAGTCGGGTTTAGGTGCTTATGACGATGAGGAAGCTGCTGCAAGAGCCTATGATCTTGCCGCACTGAAATATTGGGGTCCTGCAACTCTCATCAATTTTCCTGTAAGGCGTTTAGATGATCTTTTAATTATGGGACTCGATCATATGCTAAATTGGAAATAGGAGGATTAGTCTCGGTTTTTGTATGTTCAAGTTGGATTTTCGACTATCAAGGTTTATCAAGTTGACTTTTATTTGGTTACCTTGATTTGCATTAGATATACTTTCCCGTACGCGTTTTACTCTCCTTACATATAGTGGAGCTTTGCAGGTGACAGATTATACAAGGGACCTTGAGGAAATGCAGAATGTCTCTAGAGAGGAATATCTTGCATCACTTCGAAGGTTTGGATGCTTTGTCTTCCCCTAATTTCTGTGATTATATTCGGTTTTTAGGAGTCGATGATTTCTGCAGAAAGAGCAGCGGTTTTGCAAGAGGCATGTCCAAGTATCGTCCTCTTTCCAGGTATTTACTTTTACTGTTCTGGGCAGTTTCTTCAGCGTCAGCTTGAGCTTTTGACTACTGCTGAGCTCAAACTCCGAACACACTGACTATTCTACTTTTCTTTCTGCAACCATTCATGTCCCTTAAGATGGGAATCGCAATTCGGTCATTCAACTGGGACGCTCAACGGTAAGCGTCCTTCAAACTCGGATGGGCTTAAATATGAATATCTTGTCAGAATCTAACATCGTTCCCAATTAAATCATAGGCGACGAGACATCATCTGGAAATGAATACGCTGGTCACTTCAGCACAGAGAGGAAGATCGATTTGTCTAATTACCTCAAATGGTGGGGACATCATAAATCCAAAAGCGATCCCCGAGCCAGACTACTCGACGAAGCAAAGCTCTTTTCCTCCGACGACGTTGCTGCAGAGCTTAGAGCCCTCGAATCGTCAATAAAGCCTACAGAACCCTACGAAATGCCACGCCTAGGCACATCTGTAAAGCAAGGAAAAGAGAAAAGGATATCGGCCATGAGCATCCTACAGAAATCATCAGCATACAAAAGCCTTCAAGAAAAAACTGCCAAGAAGAAAGACAAGGAAGAAGATAGTAACGACGACGTGAACAAAGACAAGGTGGATCGTCTTGGGATTCCATTGCCAATTGATGATAAGTCGTGCGAAAATGATAGGCTTCATAGGCCTGCCGGCGCTGCGTTTGGTATGAGCGAAGGATTATCAGCTATTCAGGCCAATGTTTTCCCAATGGTTCCTCTCCTCTCTTCTCCTCTTCATACAAGTTATAGTAGCATCGACCCCTTGTCTGAACCACCCCTTCTTTGGAATCCTCTTGCTCATGGTTATCCTGGTGGATCATCTTCGCGGAGTAATGAGGTATTGTTATCGTTAGCTTTTTCGCTTTTCGGGGTTTATAGGAACTAAATTATTGCCCTAATGGTAAACATATGATTGATTTCTTTCAGGTTATGAAAGTCGAATCGAGCTCAGGCTATGCTTTTTTCCAGCCAGGGGATGAACATTAAGGCCACCTTATTTCTGAAGTTAAAACAAAATCGGATCTTAGTCAGTGTGGTCTTCGGAAGGGAAGTTTTCGAATCCTAGGCATACTTGAAAGGGGCTATACGTAGATAAACAGTGTTTAAGTTATACATGACATGGTAAAATCACACATGGATCCTTTTTTTTTCACAAGGGCTTTTGTATCAGGCACACATAGCTGAGATGTAATTTGTGTCCTTTTTTCCCCCTTTTGGTCCTTTTTATTGCATAACATGTCGATGTGTATTCATTCATTCTTGGATTGTAATATATAAATATCAACATGAGCCTCCGTAGAAACCAAAGACGAGTTATTGTCTGCTGCGATTTCATGATATTTCTTAACTGATTCTGAGATAATGAAGCTAAGAGTTTATTTATGGCTACTAAGGTTGTAAGCCAATTGAGCAATTAAAGGGGTGAGCAAAATCCCGGATATCCGAAAATTCGGATCCGGATTTTCGGATATTCGGATTTTCGGATATCAAAAAATGATATCCGTATCCGGTCCGATTTTAATCGGATATCCGAAAATCGGATATCCGCTTTATTCCGATATTTAAATAGGATATCCGCATCCGGTTTTTATATTTATTTTTTATATATTTTTTAATATTTTCTTTTCAAAATCATTTTTTATTTCTTATCAAAATAAAATATATTTTTTCATATAAAAATTTCTACACATAGTACTTAACACATATGTAAATTTTATGTTTCAAAATTACATAATAAATAATTAACACAGTATCACAAAATTCACATTAATTTTTTAACTTGCATTTAGATGTTTTTTTATTTACAAAGATCTTGGGAATAATAAAATAATATGAATATAAATATTTCCACTTGGACGATTTTTTTCCTTTTTTGACCTTCATTTTTCATTTTGAGCTATTTCTCTTATTTTTTTATTATTTTTTTAAATATGAAATCGGATACCGGATATCCGGATTTTAGACAAACCACTATCCATATCCGATCCGGTTTATTTTAAAATAAATCGGATCGGATATCCGATCCAATTTTTAAAACCGGATATCCGTTTTTCGGGTTTTGAAAATCGGATACCGGATCGGAATCCGGTTTTCGAATATTTTTCTCAGCCCTAAATCAGACATATTACAATCCTTTAATTCACTCAAAATATTCAGTCTCTATCTTTATTCAAAACAGAAGCAAGGTCTCTGAGCTCCTCAAATGCTTGCATTGTTTCGCCATCAAATCCTCCAGCAAACTGCAAAGTAGCATTCTCAGATCTCAAGTCAAGAAAATCTTTCACATCTTATCCCAAAAAAAAAGAACTAAAAAAGCCGACCTGATGAATTCGAAAAGCGAATCGAACTCCCTGCAATAACATGTAATCCAAGGAAGAGTCTTTGTCTACCGCTCCCTTGTACTGAAGCTCCATGGCCACTCTCTTCATGTACATTTTCGCCAGCTTGACGGAGCCAAACTTTATCTGAAACCAAAACGAAAAAGATCGATCATATTCGTACGTCATAATCCTTACATAGTATTAGCAGACAAACCTTGCTTATTATTCCTATATCGAGCATCCAATCCGTGGGAATTTTAAACTCCTTGCAATGCCTCATCAACGACTCTCTTGTTCGAAGGATGCTGTACACTGCCCGCTCCATCCTAATAGAATAAAAAGATGAGCTTTTTTCACGTTGTAAATGACAAATGTCGTCGTATACTAAGTTCCCACTTCACCTCTCGGATAAAGAAGTCATCTTTTTCAGTGTTATGTCAGAGGGCAGACATGGGTCGTCTTCGTGGTTTGAGACTTCGTTCTCTAATTTCTTCAAGTCCCTGTAAGCAAACGCTGCTTCTCTCAGCGTATCGCTTTTCCTCTCAGGCCAGTCGAAGTGTTTCAGAACTGCCCTTTCGTCAACCTACAAAGATTCGATCGAAATCAAGATGACTGACTAAATCGCAAGGACAAGTCGTTAAAGATTTCTTACGAGAAATCCCAGTTCGTCGTCGAGCCACTTCACAAAGGCAACTACGTCTTCGATGTCTGAATAGGATGCACTGTTAACCTCTCTTATGAGAAAGTTGACGAAATCTCCTTGCGTTTCTATGTCAGCCTTAATCTGCTCATACACATCGACGAGCTTCAGTCCAAAAAAGACCGTCTTTTTAAGACAATGAAAAAGAAAAGAAAAACCTCAACACTCCACTCACTGCAAGAAGATGGGAAGAACGGTTTTCGATCTCTCCAATCATATTACTGCGAACGCTGGCAACGTCGAACACATCTGTCGTCCCCGAGCTAAGGCAGTCCTTTTTAGAGTCTCTCTTCATCAAAGTGTGGTAGAACTCCACCACTTGTGGGGCCCGCTGTACTTTTCCGGCGACATTTCTGCCCGCCAGCATGGCGGGCGGGGGCGGGGGCGGCGGCGGAGGTGGCTGAGGCTGAGAAAGAGCATTGGATTCTTCTTTCGCGTCTCTAGAACTAGAGAACGATGGCCTTGGAGGTGGATTTGGCACTCGTAAGGTTCTTCTCTCTACACCTAACGAAGAGGAAGATCGAAAAACGTCGAGGCTGTTAGCATAAACGCTGGGCCGATTGCTTATTTCCAAGTCGTATTTCTCAGAAATCAGCGCTTCGTCGGCCTTGACGATCCCCTTCGAACACTGATCTTCAGCACGAATGCAATTAGTCCCACTAATCGAGTGCCTTCTTGAAGAACTTTGATGGTTTGTACTGATCTCATTACCACTACGCTTTACTGTCTGAAAATCTTCGTCCGTAATGGGCCATTTCTTGAGTTTCTTGACAAGGTACAACCTCTTCGTAGCAGCTGAAGTCTCAGAATTATCAGAGTCTTCGTCGAGTGGAAAGGGAGATAAGCAAATGGATTCTCTGTCGATTCGATTTGTTGGGCTAATTGGATCGTTGTTATTATTACTGTTAGAGCCTCGGAGCTCGTCTCTTAAACAAGAATTGACCCATCGAAGGTAGGCGAGCTCTTCGACTTCGTTCATTCTGCTCATTTGAAGACCTTCGACTTGTTTGCTGAGGGCTTCGTTAGTGTTCTTTAACAGAGAAGCCTCTGCTTTGATCTTCTCCACTGTGTCACTCTTCGGACAAGAAACATTCGTGAAGTTATTACAATACAACATCATTACAGACAGATCAAAAGAAAAGAACTCTCTTATGAAAGTATGATAAATGATTCCTTACCTCAGAAACTCTAGCAATGTTTGATAACTGAGACTCCAAAGATGAGATTTTGCAAGAAAGATCCCTCTTTTGAAACTGCAGCTCTTTGTTCAACCTCCTCAGCTCGACAACTTCCATCTCAGCATTGCTTAGATTGCCATGGATTTCTCTTCCCAATTTCTCGCCATCTTTACCCATCATAGAAGCCAGTGCGATCAACTGACTTGAGAGACTATCTTTCTCAATTTCGAGAGATTTTACCCTCCTCAAAAGCCCTTCGATTTCGCTGTTCCTTAAGTCGATCTCCTTATTGAGTTCTAACACCTGAGGATTTATTAACTTGTGCTCTGCTAACTCGGCTTGTAGCTTCAGCTCCTTATCCTTTGATTCTTGCAGCAAGTTCCTCAAATGATCAATCTCAAGGAACAAATCCTCAGAATTCTTCGTCTTGCTGCTGAGGTTTCGAGCTACTTGAGGATGGAGGCGCGTGGCAGTCACTGCACATGAAAGATCGCCGATGAGGGACCTCTTCGTCCTTGGATTATTCGCCGGCGGTTGATTCTTCACATGAGCTGTGGCGTCCGAGCTGTTAGGCTGTTTCTTCGCCTGCAATAACCTTGACTTGGTTTTCTTCTCTGCAGCTGAGAAGCCCTTCGCCAACTGAGAACCCCATGAGGGTTTAATTCTTGATAAATTGCAGTGATCATTGTTGTTAGAAGAACCCTTTGGAACCTGGTTTTGATCGGCGTACTTAGACGCCTTAACTTTGATCTCCGATGAATTTTCTTTCCTCATTTTCTCTGTATCAGTAGCTAAAAATCACTCCTTGAACACTACAGACCGTAAATCACCATGGGCTCAAAACCCTCCGAGGAGCCAAGTTTCAAGAATCAGACAGAAGATAAATAAGACATTCAGGGCATGCTACAGAACAGAGCAGTTTAACTACTAACTCCTAAAGAAACAGAGCGTAAGAAGGTGGCAACTGGGAATGGTCGTTCTAGGGTAATTAATGAATCCCTTGCCTTGAGTTCAAATTTGCAAGATTGCTTTTTTCCTATTTAATAATGAAGCGATTGACTTAGAAAGATACGATTTTGGCATAGAAGACAGTGTCAGGTCGATGTTTCTGTTCACTGCTTGTGGGATTCTGAGACTACCTTGAGAGTAAAAAGTGGTGCTGTGTCGCAGCTTTACGGTGCTTTTTTCACTTTCTTTTTTCCATTTCTGCTGAACCATTTTGAAATTTCAAAATTTTGAAAAAATCTTTCGTTCTTTCTCTGTATGCGTGCGTTTGCTGAATTTACTATTACAAGTAAACACAGTAACCTTTTTTGGTAATAAGTAATGACAAAAGGTCAATGTTCAAGGTAAGTTTAAAGTGGGCTTTCATAGTTATGCAGTATTGTGCTTCGGCCATTGATACACATCTTGGCCCAACCCACCTATTCGAAGGAAAAAAAAAAAATATCCTGATTTGCTCTCAAGTTTTCCGATTCTCTCGCGAATCTGCAGATAAAGAGAGCGTTGATTCATGTCAGAGTAGATAGAGCTGAAAGCTTGCAACGATGGCAACTGCCCTATGCATGGCTGTTTCTGATTCAGCTGCTGAAGTTATGCATTTGCTTAACTATGCTCAAAGCTCGTTAATATCGCGGGGATTTTGTTTGTCGCAGAAACCCATTATTTCTACCGCGAGAAGGAGAAAGAAACAGAGCAGATTCACGGCAAGAAGTGCTTTGACGGTGAAAGAGTTGGAGTTCAAGACATCATTCGACGATTACTTGAAGGAGATGCAGAGTCTCAAGACAAATAGAGAGAGTAGTAGTAGCGATAGAGAAGCTCAGAGTAGAAATGTTCATCGGAGGAAGAAAATTGTCAAGAAAAATGTTGAAGAGGGAGAAAAGATGGGTTCTGATAAGGGTGGTTATTATGAGGAAGATATGGCTTTTGAAGAAGATTCTAGAAAAAGGAGTGGCTTGCTAACGGATAAGAAAAGGCCCAAGACTGGTAATGGGAAGAGAAGTGAGGGTAGAGGTGATGAGAGTGAGTTCTTGGATATGGATAGAGCTGCATTTAAGCCACTTGAGTACGATGGTGTTGTAGATGGGCCAAGAGTTACTAAATTGGACATGGATGAGAGAATACAGAAGCTTGCCAAGTGGTGAGTTCTGAATTTTAGTTATACTGTGTTAGGCTTTTATAGTGTGGATTTTTGTTGGCATTCATAAGTCTATTGCATTTCCTTGGATGATGATTGTTTATTGTGATTGTTTTTATCTCTCTGAGAACGGCTGCGGGACTTGTTTCTTTTTCATGTATACATTTCTTTCGATTTTGATTGGAAGAGAACATGAATGAAATGATATCGTGGTGGTGGTGAAGTGAAGTAATTTACTTTCTACAGTCTGAATGGTGCAGACATTGATATCCCAGAATGGAAGTTCTCCGAAATGATGCGAAGCGCTCAAATAAGATTTGCGGATTACTCTATTTTGAGACTTGTTCAGATTTTGGGTAAGCTTGGGAATTGGAGAAGAGTTCTCCAAGTACTTGAATGGACTCAGTCCCGTGAGAGATTCAAGTCTCACAAGACAAGGTACATTTGTCCTGTGATCCTTCTATTCTCGAGTATTCACTTTGCTAACCCAAAAATTTAATTGCTCTGTCCCTCTGTCTAAGTTCGATTAGAGAATCTAAAGATCACCGTTAAAGCTCTCCTTTGAGTCCCATGTCTTAAGTGCCTACTTAAGGTCATACGGCCTTGGAAAATTAGCACTTTCTATATCCTTGGCCCTTGAATGATGCTCAAACAGAATTTTGCAATGTTAGAGTCTGATTGTTTCGTATTTGTGATGATCTTTAGATACATCTACACTGCTGCGTTGGATGCTCTAGGAAAAGCAAGGAGGCCAGTGGAGGCGTATAATCTCTTCACAAGAATGCAGGTGAGACTTTGAACAATAGCCGATCCAACTTTTTTCTTGATTGAGATAACGAGGCAAACTTCGATTCTCTTTACTACGGCGTTTAGGAACGAATGGCGTCATATCCAGACGTTGTGGCGTATCGTTGCATTGCTGTCACTCTTGGACAAGCTGGATATATGAAAGAATTGTTTGATGTGATTGACACGATGAAATCTCCTCCCAAAAGGAAGTTCAAAAACGACCTTCTTGAGAAGTGGGACCCGCGATTGGAGCCAGACGTGATTGTCTACAATGCTGTAAGTAGGACGCGAAGTTATGCCTGGATTCCATTGTGAATTCTCCATAATTTTAATGTGTTACTTCAAATTTTAACATCAAAATTATCTGATAATGATCATTCTTGCACTTTTGTTTTTATGGGAGGTGAATTGAAGCAAATCCATGTTCATCTTGACCCTTTTTTCTCATTTGTGACAAAGACAATGCTGAAATATGCCTCATTTTAGTCATTGAACCTTCTCATTACACGAGTGATAAACCACAGAAACAGCAACATATCAGATTTATTTCGGTGAAGATAATGTTTGTATGAACTTGACCAGGTACTTAATGCTTGTGTTCGACGAAAGAAGTGGGAAGGAGCTTTCTGGGTTTTGCAACAGATGAGCCAACAAGGCCTAAAACCTTCAAGTACCACATATGGGCTAGTTATGGAGGTGATCCTCCACAAATGATCATTCTTACCACATAATTTTCGTGATGATTTATGATTTTCATATACAGTCCTTTGTGTATCTGTTTAATCAGGTAATGTTGGCAAGTGGAAAGTACAACTTGGTTCATGACTTCTTCATGAAAGTTCAGAAATCACACATACCGAATGCCCTCATATACAGAGGTAATTCTACGAAAATTCTTCTTTTGAGGCTCGAAAATTATACTATGCTCGTTAAGAAGCTCGACTTCTTCTATACAGCTCTCGTTAATACATTGTGGAAAGAAGGTAAATTCGACGAGGCGATCATTGCTGTTTCAGACATGGAGAGAAGAGGAATAGTAGGTAATGCTAGTCTTTACTATGACCTCGCTCGCTGCCTTTGTAGCGCTGGAAGGTGCAATGAAGCTCTGAAACAAGTAAGTTTCTCTCTTACAACATTCGTGTTTTGCTTTCTTTTTCTATGTTAAGCTAAGGACCAAAAAGAATCTGAGCATTAGGAAACTCATCTAATATCATATGATCTTCTGAATCTATGTTGGTGTGCTGTAAATCACTGGAGGAGGTATGAAATTTATCCTAGTTTTTCGCAGATTGACAAGATATGCAGAGTTGCAAACAAACCGCTTGTCGTAACTTTCACGGGCTTGATTCAAGCTTGTATAGACTCGGGCAGTATTCAAAATGCATCCTACGTCTTCAACCACATGAAGAAGTTCTGTTCGCCGAAT
This sequence comes from Craterostigma plantagineum, assembly GCA_027422505.1. Lineage (NCBI taxonomy): Eukaryota > Viridiplantae > Streptophyta > Magnoliopsida > Lamiales > Linderniaceae > Craterostigma > Craterostigma plantagineum. The sequence continues at coordinate 1,692,706 of JAPQWV010000011.1, read as the reverse complement.
CTTGTTACATACAACATAATGCTGAAGGCATTCATCGATCATAGAATGTTCGAACAAGCCAAGGAGTTATTCCTAGGTCTGCTCGAAAACACACACCTAGTAACTTGCCAAGAAGATTACAAGGTTCGTGTCATACCAGACATATATTCGTTCAATACCATGTTAGACGCGTGTGCTTTGATGGAGAAGTGGGACGATTTCGAGTTTGTGTATGTTAAAATGCTGAATTACGGTCATCACTTTAACTCAAAACGACACCTTCAACTGGTGTTAGATGCTCGCCGTGCAGGAAAGGTATTAACTTTACCAACTAATCGTTCATTCGTTCATCGGTTTACGTCATAAAAAAAAAAGAAAATAAAAGAAATTCTACATTCGGTTATTTTTCTTTTTTATCAGGGAGACATATTGGAGATGACGTGGGCCCACCTTGTCGAAGCTGAACGGGCCCCACCACCTCCACTTGTAATGGAAATGTTTGCCCTGAGATTAGAGCATAATCGATCAAAGTCAGCTCTTTCTTGCCTTGCGAACTACGCCTCTGTTAACCCACAGTTGTCTTCAAGAAAATCTTGGTCCAAGTTTTTCTTCGAAAACGCAAGTCGTTTCGACAGAAACACACTCGAGGAATTGGTTAGCAAGGCGAGCAATGACAATATCGCCCTTCACCACATGACAGAGGCGTGTAAGGATTTCTTGGGCACCCCAAGCATGTGAGCAGCTATTCTGTCCTAAAAACTCTCAGGTTCGAAGCATTTTGTGAATAAATAGTCAAAAGGGGAACAAATATTGCACTGTGATAAATAGTTCAAAACGATCGGTAGTTTAATATGCTGAGAATGTGTATCGCTAATAGCAGTGAAATGGGAACGGCGAGGGTCGAAAGGGTCGATATGTAGCCATACTTTCCGTCTTGAGCTATGATGAAAGGCGATATTATCCTTGATATAAATGCTATTGTTGGCCATGAGATGATTAGGCTGAGAACTGAGACTATTAGCAGTGGAAATATAGGTGATGGACCTTTGTTCTTCATTGTTGTTGATTGATCTTCAGGATTCGTGCCTCTTTGTATATACTTTAGCTGTTCTTATATAGTAACGTAAATGGAGCCTATTAACAAAATTTAAAATAAAAGTATATCCTAATGTTAGGTGTTTACAATGAGGCTTTGGTCATTTATTTCTGTCGTTAACCTATGTAATGATACTCTTTGCTACGTCGAGATTTTCGAAGTACTTGGTGTCTGTGCCAGTTTTTTTTTTTTTAAATTATTTTGTTGGTTGATTTATTCAAATAGGTTTGTTTATTTGTGAGTAAAGTAGGCAATCATTGATCAGTGCTTTACAGGGAACATTCGTTATTGGGCTTGTTTATTTATATTACGTGAGGCCCAATATTGATGCGGCCTTATGTAGGCCCATTTTGTAAATATTATATATATAATCTAGATTTAATCAGCTGGATTTTATTTTTATTTTATTCAGAGCAATTATTGGGTATGCATATCATATTCATATATACTGCATTACATGACAAAATCACTGGCATGTTTTCTTCTATTTAGTTAGATAGGGTATAATCGAGATTAATTAATTCGCTGATCGAAGAAATAGGATATGTTTAGTATTAACTATTAATAACTTTCAAGTTTCAGTTGTCGGCAGTGACAAACGTAGTAGATCGGTCGGTCACTACTATATAAGTACGTGAAATTAAAAAAAAAATGTCAAGAGAAGATTTAAGAAAAAAGTGACCAATTAGGCAAATATACATTTCCTACCTTCCTAAGATCCCTATAAGTGGCTTGACCCACCGACGATCTTTCAGAACTTGAAGTTTCTCCATCAAATCTGCAATAGGATTTTTTTATTAATTTTGTTGTACGATTATTATTGGCACTTTCTCAAATATTGGTCAGCTAGTGTTCGAAGCATATGATAAATAAATTCTAGGTCATCTAAAATTGTACCAATCTTAAGTTAAGTGGTCATTACCAAGACCATTCGTTACAAGAAAATTTAAAATCTATAGGATCTATTGGACATAAAATTTATAAAATTAAAATGTGATATGCCCTTATATGTATAGGAATCATCATCTTTAAATCTCCATCACATACGTTAATAATATTTGATAGCAAACATATCTAATGCACCGTAAAACTATATAGTAAAAAACTATTTTCTTATATCATGTGATAACGACATCGACCCGTGATAATAATAAGAATGAAAAAAAAGTAAATTTAAGTCCTATTATCGTTACGCTACTAGTCTGATCTAGTCGAGATTCGATCAAGTAACTACTATATTAATTATGAATCGACTCAATAATAATTGTATATGGTAACAAAAAAATCGAATCACTAATTGGCTGACGTAGGGAGGTTAACATGTTCATTGATTTGGCTACAATTTCGTAATTAATTACATCAATCGTGTGCCTACACGACATATATGCATCTATATGTATATTTTTATGACCTAAGTAAGTTAATGTGAGTGGACGCCACAACGATCTCATGTGTTGAATGAGACGATTCTTGCAATAAAGGTTGGCTTTATGAGGTTTGGTCTGGGGCAGGCAAATAATGTAATGTGCGAGAAAAAATCTTTTTTATCTTTTTGTTTTAGATAATTAAATGCTAATAAGTGGACTTCGAATAAGCATTGTACACGTTGCTTTGTACCTTCACTACTAACACATGCGTGACAGTTGTGGTAGGTTGTACAGCTCTTTTTCTGGGAATAAAATAACTGTCCATTGCAATATGCAATATATAGTAGTATATACCCATAATTTCTTTAATTACTTCTTTATTAGTTCTATTTTAATGTAAGTTTGAATTATTTGTGAAGAGATATTGTTACTTGTTAATATTTTCTAAAAGAAAATATCATCATGCATTATGTTTTAGTTTTACTAATTTTGGTTGCATCGATAGTAAAAGTAAACTATAAATTTTACTACATTAATGTTTGTATTAGGTAATACCTTTAGTTATTGTAAAAATAAGTTAGCTGCTAATTTGGCATATGGAGTGACATAATTTTGTAACATGCTTAGTGACTTAAAATTGCAGTTTTCTTTACATGCTTGTATATGTTGAAGAAATAGAACATAATTTTAGAATACAAGAAAGCAATTGGTTTGTAACCAATAGTATTGCTTGATCATGACTTTAAAGTATTGTTTTTTTAAAATAGAAACATAAAAAAACTATATAATTTCTTTCCTTAGTACGTCTATTTCCATTACTTGCTCCGTGTTGCTTGCTTCATAGAACGTTATTACCTTACCACCTCGTATGCTTGAAGCAGACATACATATCCTAATTGAATCAAAGATAGAATGTACTTGTTGAGGAAATTGCACGTATTATTTTGCACACACACAAACGCACATTTCTTATTTTTTTGCTGTTGGTGATCGAATCAAATTATATCGGTGGGATTTTGAATAATTCATTTAATTATTGAAAAAGTCGTGTCTTGTGGAAAAAAGTGGCTACCGACTTCTAAACATCTCAAAAGCTTTGACTTCTAAAATAATTAAGAAATTTTTAATTTTATTAGGAAAATCTTTATTATTATATCAGTATAGTTAAAAATCCAACATTTGCACCTCTCTTATATAGATTATTTAGTAGTGTTCCTACTTATACGATTTTGTAAAGTGGAGAATTGCAAAGAAAATCTCAAGATCTATTTTATTCATAATATGCAAAATTGGAATTACATGAAATTAATTGAAGACCTGGAATTTGGACACCTTTACACCTTTGTCCTTTTCTTGACTTTTTCTATTTATCCCGCGTCCCCTATTTTCGTATAATAAGAAAAAAGAAACCCTCAATTTAATTAGCTACAATTCCTATATATTTATTAGGACTCAAATTACGAAAGTCTCTCATTATAATAGCTCTCCCATCGGTGTATTTGTTTGCAAACATTTGCACGAAGTTCAAAAAGCGTAGGACCAAAGAGCAACAGCACATCCCCACCTGCTCTTTCTCCTGTTCGTGTATGTTTTCTGCGATTTCTCTTTAATGCTTATATTCTTGTTTTATCCCTCTGCGTTTCTTCGAATCGACTCGTGGGTTCTCGTAAAAATTTGATCTTTGAGGTTTGGTTTCATGGATTTTAGTTTTATTTCTTCGTCTACGTTTGACTGAAGGATTTCGGACGAAGCATTGAAGTCATCGTCCTTTGTCTCCTTCCTGAGAGTTACGCAATTTTCATTGGTTCTTCGCTTTTTTTTTTTTTTGTCAGATCTTCTGCTTCTTCACAGGGCAGGAAAATTCGTTGATCGGTTAGTGAGTAAAGTCAAATGATAAACAGTTCTCATGTCGGCACATTAGTTTAGGCTCCTCGAATTCGAAGTGGGTATTTTTCGGGCATTTGATGATTATTCAATTTTTTGTGAGGGCTTTCGAAAACGTTCTTCATTTTCCTTTCTTTTGAATTTTGTTTTTCTTCAGATTAAACGTGACCCTTGGTAATTTGTGGATCTTAAGACTGTCTTTTGTTATTGAAGCTGATGCTGTTCTTCATCAGTGTATTCACGTTTTCTGTCAAAACTTTACCATGTCCATCTCTTTCTAAGGGCCCAGCTTTTTGTTTCCATTTTCAGTTAAAAATTTTACACCTTTTTTTAGGAATACGTAATGAATCACATGTAGTTTAGTTAGACAACTTCTTATCATAAATTCACTTTGAGAAGCTTTACTTGCTGCAGGTTTTCTAGATTGCTGAACCACTGACCAGAAGAACAGAGCCTATTTCAGTCCCCAATTGATGTAAAGAACTGAGATTTATTTCATCATTTGTTTGATTCGAATACGCAAAGCAGACATTCTCAATGCTGAGTTTTGCCAGGACAAGAGCTCAGCAGAGGTCTAATAGGCCCATGTCTCTCGGAGGTAAGCCTCTTTTTGCTAATGTTATGCCATAATTCGATCTGTTTCTAGTTCTGATTTGTCTCTGTTTTTCAGGCATGGACTATTCAGACCCGAAGAAGAAGAATGGATTCTACGGAAAGATCGTAATGGTTTTCATGCTCACAACTGTGTGCATTATGATGCTTAAGCAGTCCCCAAGTTTTAACTCTCCCAGCCAAGTAAGTTCCCTGCTCTAATCTCCACGTTTCGACCATCTCTAACGCTTTATTTCTTCGTCGTACGATTCAAATCTTAGTCTGAACGAATTATTTTTCGCCCGTCGTTTTTTAACAGTTCTCAAGGCACGAGCCAGGCGTGACTCATGTCTTAGTAACGGGCGGCGCTGGTTATATTGGCTCACACGCAGCACTAAGGCTTCTTAACGACTTCTACCGTGTGACTATAGTGGTAAAAAAAAAGAACCCTTTTCTCATTATCATCCTTTGGTCTTGGAATTTTGTTGAATGATTAATTTTTATTACAGGATAATCTCTCTCGGGGAAATATTGGCGCAATTGAGGTCTTACAGAGGCTATTTCCCGAGCCAGGGAGGCTTCAGTTTATATACGCCGATCTCGGGGATTCAAAAGCTGTACGTTTCACGGTCGACGATTTTCCATTCGTTCTATACGAATTGAATGCGTTCTTGAATGTTATTTCTGTCTTATTTTTTTCAGGTAAACAAGATTTTTAGCGAAAATGCGTTCGACGCTGTGATGCATTTTGCCGCCGTGGCGTATGTAGGAGAGAGCACCCTCGACCCGCTGAAGTGAGTTTTGAATATCGTTTTTCTTTCTCTATTGCAGTGCCATTCATTACGTGACGTAATTCCTAAACTGATGAAATTTATCGCAGGTATTATCACAACATTACGTCAAATACGCTCGTCGTGTTAGAAGCCATGGCCGCCCACGGAGTGAGCACTTTGATATATTCGAGCACTTGTGCTACTTACGGTGAGCCCGAGAAGATGCCCATAACCGAAGAAACTCCTCAGGTGAGTTTGCCCGTCGATTTATACTTTCCTTTTTTGTGAAAAAGGATAACTTTCAAAAAAAAGTTATTTTCGCGAATGAATTCTTGCAGCTGCCAATAAACCCGTATGGTAAAGCCAAGAAAATGGCGGAGGACATGATCCTCGATTTCCACAAAAACTCGGACATGGCCGTCATGATTTTGAGGTAATCGCTCTTGGAGTAATTATATATATATATGTATATATATATATATATTTTTTCTATTGCGCAATGTTTGTTGTTTTACAGTTTTTGTACGCAATTTTTCAGATACTTCAATGTGATCGGTTCTGATCCCGAGGGAAGGCTCGGAGAAGCCCCCCGACCGGAGCTGCGGGAACACGGACGAATCTCGGGCGCATGCTTCGACGCCGCCCGTGGAATCATTCCCGGACTGAAGGTGATCCTGGCATTACATTATTATTACATGTTGAATGACCACTTCACTTCACCTGAGAGCTTTAAAGCTTGTAGGGAGTACTTTACGTCATATTTTATAGGCTGACTTTCTTCATTATTTAGCATTAGACGTGTAATTCTCTTAAATGAGTGGTCGTGAGAATTTGCAGACAAGACAGACATCTTTGGTTCATGAGCTCTGATACCACGTAGTGTGGCCACTTACTTCACCAAAAGGTTTTGCAGGGCGTGTTATTATTTTTAAATTTTTATATTTTCCTTACGCGTAGGCTGATTTCTCCGTTATCTAGCGTTAGATGTGTAATTTTCTTATTAATGGCCGTGAGGATTCCATACCAAAGACCCGAGCTCTGATACGACGTTGAATTACTGCTTCTTTCACCTAGAAGATTATTAGAGCTTGCTGCTTCATTTTTTGAATTTTATATATTATATTTCGAACATCTAAAAATTTTCAGGTAAGAGGAACGGACTACAGCACCCCCGACGGGACATGCATTCGCGACTACATCGACGTTACAGACTTAGTGGACGCCCACGTCAAAGCATTGGAAAAAGCAAAGCCTCGACACGTCGGGATCTACAACGTAGGGACGGGGAGAGGTAATAAAAAAACACAAGACAAATTGCATGTAAACCATCCTATGTAGTTTCAAACTCAACTGCGGTGAAGAAAACATTTTTTTCTTTTGCAGGGAGGTCGGTGAAAGAATTCGTGGAGGCTTGTAAGGAGGCGACTGGGGCGACCATAAAAGTCGATTTTCTCCCTCGAAGGCCGGGCGACTACGCAGAAGTGTACAGCGATCCTACCAAGATTAAGGACGAACTTAATTGGACGGCGAAGCACACTGATCTTAGACAGAGCTTAAAGGTTGCGTGGAAATGGCAGAAAAAACACGTCGACGGTTATAACACGCCTACCGACGTTCGAGTGTATAGAAGGCTGCCGGCGTTTAAGTTTGTAGCAGAGGACTAACGAGGGAGGTTGTTGTTTCTTTCTTTTTTATTCTGAAGCCTTGGGTATTCTTTTGGTTACTAGTGTTGAGGAGAAAGATCGGGGATGGTTTCTGAGACATTCTTTTTGATCTCTTTTATCTTTTCTATGTATAATGTTATATATATGACATGATTATAGGGTATGTATGTGTATTCAAGACAGATGTTTAGTTCAATAACAGAATATGGTTCTGGTAGTAAGAGTCATACGTACATGAAGTTGAATTCAAGCATGGATCTTTTTTCCTCTTAGCATTTCACGCAAACTGTTTGGAATGCTCTATCGAAATTCTTTTCGGCGGACGATGCTCGCTTGACGAGCAAGTGGTCTGGGTTCAACAGTTTCAGTTGGCTGAGAAAAAAAACAAAGAAATCAATGAAAAAATTAACAAAATAATCCAAAGAACCTTCTTTTTTTCTCAATTTGAGTAATTTTTTTACCCTATACCTACCTTAGGTAGCGAGATGACGACTTCCCCTGGTGAAGACTGCAGACGATCAAATTCGCAAGGGTCTCCGAATCCTAAGCATCCTAATTTTACAGTTAACCCCAGATTCATCTAGCAGAAATTATCGAAGTGTGTCGAAAGATGTTCAAGAAAGTATTCTAAACATTGGATTCACCCTTGCATTTGATTGATCAATAACAAACTTTATAATGTAGTGGGGTTGCTCCAATCATTTATCAAGACAAGAATCTGAATCATGGTACCTTGTTTAAGGCCTCGAGCAGAAGAAGTTCTGCTTTGTCGAATCCTCCCTTGTGCATGCAGCAAACAGCTTTACCATTAAAGATCAAACTTGTCATGGGATTTTTCTCAGGTCCAGGAATATGAGATAGGCCTCTTGGATCTTTACGCCACCCTAGATATCAAATGGATAATAGATAGTTGATTGAATAATCCAATTCTGACTGAGTCAAAGACGTCGCTCATGAAATAAATCGAATGTACCACGGACAAATTAAGCCATGCATTAGCGAGCTGTGTTAGTGTGATCTTCGTCTTTGCATGAGTTTAAGTTGTTTCTCAGCATAAGCTGACCGGTGCATCTTAATGAATATTTGGACATTCAGCGCGTGCCTGCATAGAAATATTAATATCACATAATGATGGCGATGATTCTTCTGCATCACACAGAATAATCTAAACTGAACCTTATTAAATAAGGGAACTTACAGCTCCATTGTACCACCAGCATGTGTATGCTTTAGATCTTCCTTCAAATCCTGTTCACGGGTGAATATGATACCTACAATAAGACGTAAGGTGGGGGTTGTTTCCAATGGCTGCATCGGATAACCAACCACTCATGAAGACTTGAGATGACTGTTTTCCTAAAAAACATGCAATCGAAAGGATAGTTAAGATGAAGTCCATGTCCATCTGGTCAACTATCACTAAGAGAACCAAAGCTTAAGTTTCTCATTGTTCTGGGGGAAGAAAAATCGTAACCTCACGAAGTACTAGTTAGACTACATCGTTCAACATAATTCACCCAAGCACAGCACTTAGACCACGTTTTCTCTTTTGCAAGTAAAAATCATAAAATTCAAGCTTTTCACAGTTCCGTCCACGAAACACTCGGTCACACCTAAGCTTCAGGATACAGATAAGCTCGCATATTCCATGTCAAAGCTTCAATTCCATCCCCCCTCAAATTCTTACACACAATTCAACCACTCGCCAGAATCTTAGAGCAGGAATTAGAATAGACTGAACATTATGCTTAATATCACAATGAAATTCTTCGTAAGAATCAATATATCATGTCAATAAACACAGTGACCTTAATTTATGTCCCTAATGTGAACTCATATGACAGTATGATATGAAAAATACCAAACCGAAACACGATTCACCAATATAAACAGTATTAACAGATCATAATATGAGAATTAACATATACCTGGTAGCTGCCGAGGGCAATGTAAGATCGATACACGAGCGAGTCGGGCTCGACGGCGTCGTCCGAGGACAGGTTGGGAATTTCACTGTTGTTGATGGCGGACAGATAAGCTCCCAGATAGAAGCTGTTCCTCAATCCGAATAACGGGTCGGGTCCTCCGGCCATTGCCGATTTGGTGAAGATCGGAGCTTCGGAGAACGAACGGAAATGAGTGTTCAATCTGAATTGATTAACGCAGAACAAACAGTAGCTCACAGGAAATAACAATTAAAGCGCGTGAGTGAAAGTCGCTATAGCTTGAGCCATACGTTGTCAATTAGAATGGGCTTTACAGTTGAGATATTAAGGCAATTAAGGAAAGGTATGTTGGTAAGTTATAATCACATCATTTTAAGACTGTCTTGAAGATGTATATAGGCGTCCATTAAAAATACCACTTAGAATTGTAACTATTATTTGATTTTTAGAAAGTGAAAAATTGCAGTTTCAATAAAAAATGGGAAAATTTCATTAATTGAAAATTTCATTAGAGAAACTATTAGAAATATAGTTAGAGGCACTAGGAAATTGAAAAACGTTTTCATCTTAGGGATGTATAGGAATTGCCTCAACTGAATTTGCTATGTAACGCGTGGTTATTATTTTACCAATCTATTTTTGTTTATTTTAATTTGCATAAGTACCATTTAATCTTTTAATTGTTTATTTATTATAATCATATTTTCACATTGTTTCATATGCTTAAAAATATTATTTTAAGGAAAACAAATTAAACGTGTGTTGGGAGGCCCACTTGCTAAACGAGTTCGAAGTTAATTAGACAAAAAATACATAAGAGAAAAATTATTAATAGATTAGGGATTTGAACATAAGATTTAACGACAAATTAAAGAGCTGTCTCCCTAAAACAAATGGAAATAGTTGCAATTGAAACCGTTACTTTGTAACCGTCACACGTGCATTTATTTATTTAGGGTAACCCTTCGTATCTTATAATATAGATAATATTTATACTGCCCAGCAAAAAAAAAAAAATCAGATCAACTATTCAAAATACTCAACGCACCAATTAGTTTCCTAATTTAGGTATATAAATAGTTTATAGTATTAAAATTACAATAAACTTCCACTCAGTATTCCTTGTAAACGTAGACAAAGGCAAGGCAGGGAAGGTTTTTAACTAATATTAGATTTCATTTTTTTGAGCCCCCTTTTCTGAACGAGTCAATCGGTTTGCTTCACGTTCAGGTTTGCTTCTTTTCCCCTGCGTTCGTACACTGTAAGACAATATGGAGTTTGTTTCATGTGTTGGATTTTACTGTGATTGATGATTCTATCTTTGGAAATTTTGTCTTATTTTGGGGGGATTATTGATGTGTGTGTGTGTGGTTGTGATCGGTGAGATTGGTAATGGAATTATTTTTTTCTCTGTGTAATGTTTGTTGAATTTATAATTTGCTACTTAATTGGAAGAAGATAAGAATCATATTACAGTGATTTGGATCCTATCTGTATGCACTAGGTTAAGAAAGGGGGAAAAACAGTTTATATAGGTGCAATTGTGTGTGTATACAAGCTGCCTTCATGCAGAAGAGTTTTAGGTCTGATATTCTTAATAGCTTTAAAGGTGAAAAAGTAAAAAAAAAAAATCAACAATGTGGAGATTTATTTGATAGAGAGGTTTCGTCTTCCGTAACCCTAGGTTTTCATTTGTTCCTTCATCGATGTATTGGAAAACTCTGTTCAGATCTGATACTTTTTATATCTGTGCGCACCGATGAGCCTACGTCGAACTGATTAGGGTTGAATTCGACGATATGTTTCTAATATTGATCCATTTATTGGGTTTAACCTGCAAAAGAGGATTATTTTTGTTTTGCGGCCTTCATTGTTCTGATTAGGATTAATTTGTGGGCGCCATGCGTGTAATCTTTGATTGATTTTATCAGATCTAACCGGCGGAAGAGGATTTAGTATTTGTATTGTATTGTAATAATGTTCCTTTCGCTTATTACTGAGAATTCTTAATCTGGCATTATATGTTCTTTCAAGTTTGTTGCCTTATACCTCGAGTATATTTTTTTTTTCCTGAAAATTATGCATGATATTATTATTTTTCTTTTTTATTCAAGATGCTGAGCAGGGCAGGTGATGTCGAGTGATAGCTCATTCCAAATAGTTTGAGGCTTAAGATTGTCTTTCTTTGACATATGATTGGTTTTGCTTTCGAAAGCAGAGCTTAGACATAGTAGTTTGAGTGGCTAATGACAGATAAACCTGTAAAGCTTTTCCTAGTTTGAGTTACAGTGATGTGTTGTTGAAGTTTATCAGATAACCTTTATAGCATTGGGACATTTTGAATCTCAATTTTGGATGCACACTGAAAGTTTGTGTGTGCTAACCTCTTGTATTCTCCTTTATGACAAGAAATTATGTATAATATTTATAAGCCATTGAAATATTGGTTGCAGTTTCTTATGAGTTCATTTCTTTCTGCAGGACTTGAATCACTTGAGGGCTCCTGTTTAGAGATTTTTGTTTTGGTATTCAACAAATGTCGAACAATCCATAATCAGCCAATTCCCTGCTGATAAACAAAAAGCTCGGTGGCTGAATTAAAATGAGAACCAAGGTTTGCATTTTGAAGCCTTAAACATATGATATGATTCATTCTGCATTCATAATTACACTACAATTTTTTGTCCTTAGCCAATTTACCTTTGGATAATGAGCTTCATTTAGTAACTAAATATGATTCTAAAGCGAAAGCAGCCCTTTGTCTTTTGAATAATATCTGTATTTCACTCTAGTATTATTGAGTTGGATATATATATATATATATATATATATATATATATATATATATGCAATATGAATTATCAACTTATGTTGACTGACAATCTTTTCTTGCAGGATCCTCAATCTAGAGGTACCGAGAAAAGTGATGAAAGCAATGGGTCTCCAGGCAGTCCACGGCATCGAAAGGTGCGAAAATTATTATTTATTTTTTTATTTAACCAAATATCACCTGGTAAACAACTTTTGTCACTTAAAGAACTTTTTCTCTACTCCCTCACCATTCATTATTAGTGCGTTTGCTTTCTCATCAAGCTGTTTGATAATTGATTTCTTTGGTATATTGTGAGAAGGTATCTGCGAGGTGGGTTCCTGATGAACCATGCAGACCGCATATTGATGAAGCTCCTATTTTCTATCCTAATGTCGAGGTATACTCCTGAAATGTATATTTCTCGATCCTAGCATTTTATTTGTCGAACATCGATTAACTGAAATAACATTTGTAGGAGTTTAAAGATACCCTTGGCTATCTGGCAAAGATACGTCCCGTAGCTGAGGCTTATGGTGTTTGTAAGATTGTACCTCCTTTGTCTTGGAGACCACCGTGTCCCCTAAAGGACAACAACGTTTGGCAAGAAGCGAAATTTTCGACGAGGATTCAGCAAATAGACCTTCTACAAAATAGGGAGCCAATGAGGAAAAAACAGCAGCGGAAAAGAAAAAGGCGGAGGCAGTTTAATTCAAGACCAAGGAAACAAGCTCATCCCGAAACTAACAGTACTGGTGATGGTGAAGACAAGTTTGGGTTTCAGCCTGGATCTGACTTCACCCTTCGGGAGTTTCAAGAATTTGCCGATGAATTTAAACAATTATACTTTAGGGTGGAAGAGAAAGCTCAAGAAGATTGTGTTGAGGTTGAGAAGGATACGAAGTCACTTCCCTCTGTTGACGTTATTGAAGGAGAGTACTGGCGTATTATTGAGCAGCCTACTGATGAAGTTGAGGTGACATATTTGAATTTTGGTCTAAGTTCCCATTAATATTTAAAGTATTTTTCTTATACCAGTTAAATTCTCCAATTGTAGGTATACTATGGAGCTGATCTGGAAAGTGTAACACTTGGGAGTGGATTCCCTAAAGAATCACCGGTTTCAATGGATACTAAGATAGATGAATATGAGACGTCGGGGTGGAATTTGAATAACACATCCCGTCTTCCTGGTTCAGTTTTGAGCTTTGAAGAGTGCGACATCTCTGGCGTAGTTGTGCCATGGCTTTACATTGGAATGTGCTTCTCCTCGTTTTGCTGGGTAGGCTATTACACTTTAACTTTCCTTAATAATGTTCGTTTATATGAGTTTGATTAAGTACTTAGTTTCTGAACAAGCATTTTTCACTTATTGGAGCTGAGCTTAATGCCTGTTATACTTGATTTCAACATTTATTGAAGCATGTCGAAGACCACCATCTTTACTCACTAAACTACTTGCACTGGGGAGATCCCAAGGTTTGGTATGGAGTACCAGGAACAAATGCATCTGCCTTGGAAGACGCAATGAGGAAACACATGCCAGATCTATTTGAAGAATCACCTGACTTACTGAATGAATTGGTAAGCAAACGATGATATACCGACTTGCTTCACTTGCTTAAGCTTCTCTCTTTTTCCCCCTATGCAACGTCATTTGTAATTGTTATATATGCAACAGGTAACTCAGTTATCGCCTTCGGTTTTAAAGTCAGAAGGCGTACCAGTATATCGAGTTGTTCAGAACTCTGGGGAGTTTGTAATCACATTTCCAAGGGCTTATCATGCTGGATTCAACTGTGGATTTAACTGTGCAGAGGCGGTTAATGTAGCCCCTGTTGATTGGCTTAAACATGGGCAAGTTGCTGTTGATTTATACAGCGCACAGCATCGCAAGACTTCCCTGTCACATGACAAGTTGCTTTTCACAGCAGCAGATAAGGCTGTCAAGGCGCTATGGGAGATCAATTTCCTTAAAAGTGGAAATTCAGAGCATTGGCAATGGAAGACAATGTGTGGAGAGGATGGGAGGCTCACAGAGACAATTAGGGTAAAGTGACTTGAGCTCTTTTGCTTACGGCATGATTAATTCGCTCAAAACTGATAAATACACTTTAGAAGAATGCTATAATGCAAGGTTCACTCACTTTTAGTTGCATCATTGCATGAATGTCTAGTATAAATACCTTTGTGTTTACATCTGGGTTACGGACTATTCTGCTAACAAACATCATTCTTTTGTCTTCTTGAATTTCAGAGGAGGGTCTATTTAGAAGAGAAAAGATTCCATCAACTTCCTTCGTCCATTCGCTTGCAGAAGATGGAGAAAGGTTTTGACCTAGAAGCAGAGAGAGAGTGTTTTGCCTGCTTCTATGACTTGCATCTGTCTGCTGTTGGCTGCACTTGTTCCCCAGACAAGTTTTCATGCCTTAAACATGCAAATCAGCTCTGCTTCTGTGAAGAGAACAGCAGATTTATTCTTCTACGATACACCATTGATGAATTGAAATCATTGGTCAATGCATTGGAAGGATGTGCAGATTCTATTGCATTATGTGCCTCGAAGTATCGTGATCAGTCATTAGCATCCAATAAGCAGGTGATTTCAAGGAGTCATGATCAGCCATTAGATTCAGATAAACAAGTGATCTTGATGAGCGATGATGATCAACAACCTACAGAATCGAAGGAACTAGTGATCTCAACGAGCTGTACTCAACCCTTGGAAACAAAGAAACGATTGGCCTCGGGTAGTCATGATCCATTAGAATCAAAGAAACGGGTGATCTCAGAGGATCATTGTCAACCATTAGATGTGAAGGATGGGGTGGCCTCTTCCATGGGTACTCATCGTAAACTGTTTGGGGTTGATATTCATGTTCGGCCTACGAATGTGCCATCAAATAACAATGCAGTTCGAAAAGAGGATTCAGATTGCGAGCAGAAGATCTGTTTTCATGTTGAAACCCTAAATTCGGGTTCCATTGTCCATTGGAAAAGATGGTGCAGCGAGGATGCCATTTTCCCCAAAGGTGTGTATCATTTTATACTGAAGATTACCAAAACGGTTGGTGTTCTTTACCAAAACATTCTCTATTGTTTTTTCAGGATTTAAAAGCCGTGTAAAGTTCTATAACATCTGCAACCCGACGATCGAGAGCTATTACACATCAGAAATCCTTGATGGTGGTTTATTGGGTCCCCTGTTCAAGGTAAGGACTAAAAAATTTGAAGTTATTTCTTGAGCCACCCATATATGAGATGAAAACAAAAATACAACCACCTCATATTTGTGCAATCTTCATGGGGAAGCACAATTTGATTTAAAAAATTAATTAATGTCAGGTAACTTTGGATGAACATCCAAATGTGAATTTCATAAACGACTCAGCTAATAGATGCTGGGAGATGGTTCTCCATCGGCTCCATCAAGAATTAGCTGCACAACCCAATTTGGGTCGTTCCCCTCAATCACAGTCCTTAAGGAACATCAATGGCCTTGCGATGTTTGGACTCATTTCTCCATCGATTATTCAGGTGGCTTTACAGTTCGTTTTGTTCCTTTGTAATTAAATCACCGCTTTCTATGCTAAACTGACAATTGTGTTTAATCAGAAAATCGAAGCTCTTGATCCCGACAAAAAATGCACCGATTACTGGAGAAACAAAGTGAAGAAGACGACACCTTCAGATTCTGAATCTCCAGCAACAAAATCTGATGAGGTCGAAGTAGCCGAAGACAGCTCCAAAACTAACTTTGTTCTGCAAAAATCGGACAGCATCGACTCTCTGTCTGGCGAAGAGGTACGATCGATATGCCGAAGATTAATCAGCAAAATTAATTCCGAGGAGATTGAAGTAATGCGTACGGTTCTGTGCAAGGGATCGCAAGACCCTTTGTGGAGATTAGCAGTTGAAACTTTGACAGAGGAGATTCACAGAAGAGACAAGTAACTGCACATAAACAAACAGCCAGCCATTCATTCTTTTGCAGAGTAGAAGGATATGTCTTTCATGGAAGTTTGCCATCTGACCATTCTTTTGTTAGAGACTTTTGGCATAAACAGTTCGACGGCGGGCGACATTTTCGATACTGATTTTAGAAGTCTATCGTTTATTTTCGGATGTTTCGTCTTTTTAGTGAAAATGCTGATTATTTTTTTAGATCAAATTTCTCATTTTAGTTTCGTTTTGTTTATCCATTTCCTGTATTTAGTTCATTCCACCATGAAAGACCTCAGAAGGTAAGGGATCAAAGGATGCATGCGCATGCCTATTTTGATGCCTTTGGTAGAATATCTATAAGATGTTTATGCATCCCCATTTATCATATACATTGTAATCTTATTAAAATCGTCGAATTCCCTATTTTTCGTTTTCAAAAAGGTCCTAAGACCGTCTAGGATTAGTCAAATCTCTCAAAATCTTAGTTAAGATATTTCCTATCAAAACGAGCACAAAAAGTGGAACCAACAGATTTCGAATTCTACCATATACAATCTTTGCTATTCCCATCTATATGACAAAGAAACACCACATAACACCATCTTTTACCCAACTACAAATAAATCTCAAAACACTCTCTTTAATTATTCATCAGCGTTCCTCCACGTAAGCCATCTCCAAAAACCCTAACTAAGTGAACCAATGGGATCCAATTGAGGCTTTCATCTATTAAAGTAAACATGTATTTCAGTTTTATGAATATAAAAAAACTCAAATATTATGTTGTGTATTATTTAAAATTGCACGAGACGGTGCCGTCTTCTTTCTAACACCGCTGATTTTTTAAGTAACATTTGATCGAATAATCAAAGACAATCTTCATAATTGTATGTTTATAGGGATTAAATCAATCTTCACACGGCGTTATGGGAGAGATTTGTTGGGACTATATCATCATTTACAAATTACTAAATTAAAATATGATCTATATTCTTTTACCAAAAAGAATATGATCAATAGTCATCTATGAAACGCATATTATTTTGCTGCGATGGTGGCGGTTGTCGGCGGTGGAGAGTGGCAGTAAATATTCGTCGGATGCTGACGTGGACGGGTGGGCCAATTCAAGCCAGGCGGGTCGGGTCAGATGTAGTATAAAGATTGACCTATTTATTAATGGGTAATGTCATTAATGAACTCATCTTTCAGTGTCGAGCGTGCTTGTGTTTTCCATAACTATATATTTCAAATCTAACGTGGATATTACGTGGCAGAAACATGTGAATGAAAAAAATTATTAAGAAATGTATGCGAACATCCGAAAATTAGCAAAAGATTGTGAATCTTTTGGTAAATATGCGACAAACTATTTATTGTAACAAATTTGAACATTTTTTCGCATATTTTTGCTGCTGTCTTCAAATATGATTCGGACTTCTATCTAATACGATACTAATATGTTATTATGCTAAAAATCCAAAATAAGTATAGTAGAGATTTCAAGTTCCAAAAAATCAATATGTTCAAGCGCCTTTCTCTCAGTCGGTTAGCAACATTTTCTTCGTATATTTTTATTAACAAAGTGAGTGAATGAATGAACGAATTAATGTATCGAAGAGTCTTGTCCGAATATTGCGGCTACTTGTCACCTCTCTACCTTCCCATCCCTTGCTAAAAAAATTACTTTTTTAACACGTATTCAATAGCCAATACAAACAAGAACAAGCGTGGCCAAGAAATAATAATAAAAATAGAGACGGCGATGAATAAATATATAAATAAGCAAGCACTATTGAAGTTTAGATAACATTTTAACAGTTGCACAGATTTGACTGGGATATGTACATGCATTATTAATTAATGACATTATTAAACCAGTGGCGTATACTAATCAATCACTGTTTTATATTTATATCCAAAGTCAGCCCTCTCTCTCTCTAATACATTCTGTCTGAATATTTCTTGTCCAAGCCAGCCCAAAACTCCATTACCAAAATTCTTACTTTCTTCAAGAAAAACAAAACCCTAAAAAAGTACCCTGAAATAAACTGCTGTGCATGTTCTTGGAGATCATCAAGGCGATAATACCTTCATGGTTTTTCTTGGATAACTATGGAAAATTACCAAGGAGATTTAACTGATATACTAAGAGCTACTAATAGTACTACTTCCAAGACCACAATAACACCCGCCGATGATAGTTATTGGGCTGCGGTGCAGTTTCAACCCGACCCGATTGATGACTTCGGTGACCCGTTCAGCCATTTGGGAGATCCGCTTTTCTGTGACGACGTAGGCGTCCCATCGTCTTCAGACTTCTTCCACGACGGCGCCGGCGCCTCCGCCGCCCCAAATGATGCGGCGATCGAGAATAACGCAGATGGTGGGATAGGGCTTGTTGGACGTTCTTCGAACATCTTTTCGAGGATGCTACAGATCTCTTCTGCTAATAATATTACTTCATATGATGATAATCCTCAGACGACGACCTTCGTTGTTGATAATGGTTTACCCGCTAATGACGATGATGATGATCATCGTGTTTTTAATAATAATATTAGTTCCAAGAAGGTTAGTAATTATTGCAGCTCGGCGGAGATAATTAGTCCAAATTTGCAGATCTCAGCTCCGAGAAATACGGGGATCAAGAGAAGGTGGGGATGACTTTATTACATTACATTATATACTTTCTTGAAAACATCATTAATACTCTCGTCTCATTCATTAATTACTTCCTCATCATCAGCTTTTTGAAGATCTCAACGCATGTTTTAAGATAGGGTTTTTTGTTTTAAGGAACCAAAAGAAGCACAATTTGGGATTAGTTAATGAAGTCTTTCCTTGGCTCTATCCTAATCTTTCGAAAACCATGCGTTTCAATTATCTGACAAGGCATGACCCATTATGGTTGTAGTTCAGACATAGCTTTCGATGTCACTGTTAAGCTTATCTGACATTGAGATCATTTACTGCGTTTTTTTTCCTGACAAGTCTTTCACATTCTCCACCACTTTAGGCTTTAAGGATCCTTTCCTGAGTGAGAGCCACTGATCATTAATCTCTTGAAAAAAAAAAAGATCGAAACATCAAAATCATCACAGCCATGAGAGCAATAAATACCAGCAGATATTACACTACACTATTTGTGATTTTCATGCAACATTTGTCGTTAGTTTCAGAAAGAGTCAGACAAAGAAAGTAGTTTGTATCCCAGCGCCAACACCTGCGAATAGCAGCAGGTCAAGCGGAGAGATTGTTCCTTCAGATCTATGGGCTTGGAGAAAATATGGTCAAAAACCCATCAAAGGTTCGCCATACCCAAGGCAAGTGGTCGTCAAAGTTAACATCTTTACTTATTCAGTAATTGTCTGAATGAAAATATCATGATAACTTATTACAGATACCTTTGAGTTAATGTTCAAGAAAATTTTGATGGAAAATAGGGTTTGATTTTCTGGCAATTTGCTTATTATCATTATCAAGATTGTGAATTTTTGCGATTATTGATCGTCTACTACAGAGGTTACTACAGATGCAGCAGTTCAAAGGGTTGTTCGGCAAGAAAGCAAGTGGAGCGGAGCAGAACCGACCCGAACATGCTTGTTATTACATACACTTCGGAGCACAACCATCCATGGCCGACCCAAAGAAATGCCCTCGCAGGCTCAACTAGATCGTCTCTACCTTCGTCCAAGAACATCGCTTCCACGTCAACGAAAGCTTCAAAAGAGTTTCATGAACAAGTAAAAGCAGATAACGATCGCAAATCCGTGGCTGACGCTGATCACGATCGTGGGTCAACATCTTCTTCTATGATGAATGAAGATGGGCTGCTATTATTGCAGGATCACAGTTATTACAGCAACAAGTCGTCGTCCACGCTGCTGAAAGATTCAAATATTGCTGCTGAAGATCACAGTTTCTTGGATGGGTTAGGTAATGATGATGATGATGGTCAGAACAAGGGTTTGGATCCATTCATCTTCTATGATTGGTCTGAAACGAGCAATAAGAATGGTGGAAAGACAGCACCCAAGGAACAATGATAATGTTCAAGCAATCGCAAGCTATTCGGCCATGGATGAACATAAAGATCTTTTCTTTTACAGTATATTTTATGTAGTTGCATGCCTTTCGGAGATGAACACGCAAAAAGAATTACTTGATGGGGTCCCTTATAGGTTAAAAAGTAACTCATGGAATGCATTGCAATAATAAATTGACCACATGCGCACATATATATTATATATATGATCATTGATTGAAGAAGCCATTCTTTACGGAGAAAAAAATGGTGGATGGGACAGAAAGTTGAGGAAGAGAAGGTTACTGCAACAGTTGAAAGAAAAGAACAAAAGTTGAGATATGGCGATCGATGGATCGGTGTAGTAAACAAGCGATTGATTGGACATTTTGTTATCTTTTCAAGTGTGATGATCAGTTTATAAGGCCATTAGTAATGGTTTACTTTTTATAACATGAAGAAAAAAAAAAAATAAGTCAAGGTCAAGAAGGTAATACTTCGGTTCCTTGGCTTATTTCTTCGTATTAACACACACACACACACAGCAGACATATATGTATGAATTGTTTGGAATCTTTTAAATTTTGCGAGAATTAAACGAAACAATATGTGCGTTCAAGTATATTTAGATATGATAATCCACGTCATATGCCCGTTGAATATCATCAGTCATACTTATTGTGATATGATATATGCGGATTTATTACACCCCATATAACTATTTCTGTAGTGTATATATTAACACATGCAATACAAAATTTATTTTACCTAGACAGCATTTGCGTAAAGCAGTTTATTATTAAATTTATTGGATTCGATATATCATTGGAACAGTTTCCATGATTTTGATGGCCGAAGAGTTAAATCGCACTATGCAATGAACAATCCCATCATGATCTTACCCTTCGTAACACATATCATCCACTAGTGTTTTCTTTGGTCAATCGAGTCAAAAATACAATCAACGCCATCGATCCCTAATAATATTATTAGTTAAACCAAGACGAATAATGGTAACTACTAAACAATACCAAAATATGAAATTGAGCTCTCACCACTTCCACGACCACCTGAAAAAATGATCAACATACGCAGACACTAATATGATTCTTGATAAATATGATTCCATTCCATAATTAATCAAAATCCTAAGCACATTTTAAATCCTGCTATAAGCAGGTTCCTTAAAAACCTGACCTTTGCCCATCGAATCCCTAACACCCCTAACATCGTCCCACCTATCCAAAGACGAATACATATTAGCCATCAGCGAAAACGACGCCGAACCGTTGGGCTCCAATCTCAAAAGCTCACCAGCCGCCCGTCTAGCCAGGGTCACGTTCCCGTGAACCCTACACGAGCTCAGCAGAACCTCCCAAACCATAGGGTCATCCCTATACTCCATCCGCCCAACGATGGGCTCGACCTCATCGAACCGCCCGGCTCGACCCAGCGAGTCGACGATGCAAGTGTAGTGCTCGCTCGTAGGCTCGATGCCGTATTCCCTCTTCATAGAGTCGAATACGTTCAGCCCATAATCCACCAAGCCCGAGTGGCTGCAAGCGGTTAGAACAGAGACGAACGTTACGGAATCGGGCCGGAAGCCCGATCCTGAGCCCGTTTGGACCATGGTTTCGAATAAGGCGATGGCCTCTTTTCCCTGCCCGTTTTGGGCGTAGCCATGTATCATTTCGTTCCATGTAACCGTGTTTTTACACGGCATTGAGTCGAAGAACGTTCTTGCGCCTTTTATATCGCCGCACTTACAGTACATATTGACGAGCGACGTCCCTACGTAGGCATCGTTTTCTAGGGCTTGCTTTAGTACCGTACAGTGTAGCTGTCTCCCTCGGGACAGACATGTCAGGGCCGAGCAAGAGTTTAGAACGATGGAGTAAGAGAATTCGGTGGGTTTCATACCTCTAACCAGCATTTGGCTGAAGAAGGCGAAAGATTCTTCGAGCAACGAATTGTGGGATAAACCTGCCAGCATGGAGTTACAGCAGACGACGTCGACTTTGGGAAGTTGATGGAATATGCGCTTTGCCTCTTCGATTTTACTGCACTTTGAGTATACGCCGATTAGTCCACTAGCGACGTATAGATCGCTGTCCAAGTTAGATCTCAGCAGGGCAGCGTGGATCTGTTTTCCACTGTCCAAAAGTCCCATTTCTGCGCAAGAACTGAGGATTATGGCGAAAGTGGTGCGATCGGGCCTCACATTTCTCAGCTGCATATCTCGAAAAAGCGTCACTGCTTCTCTATGGAGTTCGTTTTGTGAGTATCCCGAGATTATTGCATTCCATGATGCTAAGCTAGGAATGGACATGCTGTTAAATATTTGAAGTCCATCTTCAACATCTCCGCTCTTCAAGCAAGAAGAGAGCGCGTTGACATAGGTGATCTCATCGGGCTCAAATCCATGACGCTTCATTCTCTCCAAGCAATCGATTGCTTTACTGTTATCGAGTTTCTTGCCATATCCAGATATCATTACGTTCCAAGAAACGACGCTGGCTTCAGACATACTTTCGAACAGAACTTCTGCACGCTCCATGTCTCCATTTCTGGCGTACATGTCGAGCAACGAATTGTTCACGTGAAGGTCTCCTTCGAACCCAAGTTTAACCAAAAGCCCGTGTAACTGTTGTCCCATTAGGCTACAGCTTTTCTCGCCATCTCCTTCGATCTCCTCAACTGCACTTTGGGAACAAACGCCCAAAAAGCTGGAAATCGAAATGGAATCAACGATACCTTCTCTGTGCATCATCCAAAACATGTCGAACGCCTCATCTACACGCCCAGCATCTACCATGCCATTCATCATTGCAGTAAAAGACACCTCATTTCGATGGGGAAGGTCCTTAAAGACCATAAATGCATCTGAAATCGACTGGCACTTAACGTACATTCCCAACAAGGCATTAGCCACGTACAAATTCTCATCCAGCCCGAGTTTGACTGCGATCCCATGACACTCTCTGCCGTGCTCTACGCTGCCCAAACCCCCACAAGAGCTCAAAACGCTCGCCAGCGTAAAACGGGTCGGGAGAAACCCGCCCGACCTCATCGAGCAATAGCCTTCCAACGCCTCATTTCTCAGCTCATTCCTCGAGAAGAGGCTGATCATCAAGTTCCAAGAAACTTCGTTTCTCTCGGACATTTGAGAGAACAGCTCGCATGCGTTCCTCACGTCATTCGACTTGCAGTAGGAATCTAAAACGGCGTGGTACGAGAATATGTTTCTTGCAGGCATATGGTCGAACAGTTTGCGAGCCGATGACTTGTGCCCGCATTTTGAGTACAGTTCGATCAAGCGGTTCGAGAGGAATGTGTCGGAGAGCTGATTGGTGCGGAGTATGCAAGCTTGGATTGTTCTTCCCAATTTGTGGGCTTTTTGGTCTATGCAGTGCTGTAATAGATTCGCTAGAGACGATGAAGTTCTATACTGCATTTCTTGCAAGGTTCAAACTTTCAGTTGACGATCCATTGTCGTCACCAATTAATGTGTGATTTTTTCACTTTCCGTGAGAGTCGTTTATTAACCAACAGCTATTACGCAAAAAGCGTTCAGCCGTTGTGCGCTTTTAAATCTTACGACGACTTTAATAATATCATGAGAACAAAAGCAAGTCAATGAAGGGCTGGAATGAAGACAAAGCGAAGCGCCAAGGATTTTTGCTGAGTGAAAAACCCTCCAATTTTTTTCTTTCTTGTTCGTGTTTCTTGGCCTTTTTCATGGGAACCCAGCTCGTTCAATTCCTTGTAAGGTCGCAGTAATAGCGTTGGACAACAATGCTTCTCTCCTCAAGACAGACTCTGTTGCTGAAGCCGACTTCGAATTGCGTAAAATCCATTTTCATGGGGTCCAAGAACTTGCTCCTCTTCAAGTGCTCTTCTTCACTGTATTCTTCCACTCCTCTCTATACACCTTCAAGGACGCGTTCTTTGTACTGTAATAGAAGTAAAAGTTTTGCCCTTTTCGGCTCGCCCAAGTATGTTTATCCAATTCATCAACAAACTTCTGGGTATAGTTATTCACCGCATGCTGCCATGCCTGTTCCTAGGCCAGGTGAGAAATCTTTTCTATTTTATTTACGCTTTTTGTTTGCGGTTGATGTGTGCTGGTAATTGTAATTTCTTGTAATTTTTCTTTTCGGTTAAATCTTGCGAAATTCATTCACTATGTTGTCTGTCGGGCCCTTTGTAATGGTTTTTTTTTTCCTTGTGTAGTTGAGCTTGATAATTTAGAGCAGCAATTCTCGGATGATAACAATCTTTTGATACTTAAAGAGAAGTTGCAAACACTTGGAATAGAAGGTGCTTACATGCCGGGCCAGTACAATGGCTTACTTTGTCCACAGGTATGTATATGGTATGGAGCAATTTCTTTATTTACTGGTTCTTTTATATAGTTTTTTCCAAGGATAAGAATCCTTCATCCATTATTACACTGATATTGCTGTTTTCTTGCATTATAGAGTAGCGCTTATGTCTTGGGCGTTGTTAGTCCTAATGGCCCTATTTATAATCCTCTGCCCGCAGTTTGAGCTGATGGTTCATATATTTTCTTGAACATATCCGTAATAAGCATTTGAATTTGTTTTGCCTTGTAGTGTGAGGGTGGGAGCAACGCAGAGAAGAGCTTATCTCTTCTCATCACAGAAGATGGGTAAGTTTATCTTTACTCATTAGCTATCGTCTTCTTGATTTAGTTTTATTATCTGGACTATTGTGTTGTAGCCAAGCGACTTGGACATGCTTTCGGGCTAAATGTGGATGGAGGGGTGCTACTCGAGTAAGTTGCAGATTATGATGTATAAGTTGCTAAAAAATTTCTTACGTATTGTGCTCTTATTTGTTTTTTTTTTCACTTCGATTTCAGGCGTATGCAGATACAAAGTCGACCTTTTCGAATTTCCATAACGTGAGAATCAAACCGCGAAAGAGAGAAATCACGGAGGAGAGTCTTGGGCTAGAACCTTTGGGTGTTGAGGTATCTCCTGTTTCTTACAGTTACAACTCACATGTAGAGATAAAGGAAACAGCATGACTGGATTACTACACTTAGCCAAACGATTATATTTTAAGGGTTATTTACCAATGCAGATAGTAATTTTAGTTGTTTTTGGATAATTATTTTCTTTCTTTGTATTTTGGATTCCCGTGATATTTGACATTCTCTTTGTTAGGCTTTACTCTGCTGATGTTTCTTCTATACCTTCTTCCAGCTAGTTAAATATTTCTCAGAGCGCATGATTTCCATTGAAACATTGCAAAGAAATGGCGTCATGCAGAAAAGAACAGGGGATCAAGTACGCCTATTGCTTTCTTGCGAAGTCCATTGTTTTTTCTATTACCATTTCAAACCTTTTAGCTTATTCAGACGTCCCATGTTTGGGCTTTATGTAGCCCACCCACGATTGTTTTAGACTGAATTTGTTATAATTATCTTCAGATTGCCGTAGCATTTACGTACAATAGAAACGGGAAGCTTGTGAGCTGCAAGTATCGTGACAGTACTAAAAAATTTTGGCAGGTAAATGATGAACAATCTTTAGTAGAATGTCTGTCGTTTAACCATTCATATCTGTATTATATTTGTTCTATCTTGTAACCCTTATCACTCGATTTTGTTTCAAGAACGAAAGTTCACTCGAAATCATAAATATTCGTATTGTAACATGCAGGAAGCTGACACCGAGAAGATCTTCTATGGCCTGGATGATATCGAAGGAGCAAGTGACATTATCATTGTAATAATTACTATTCTGCTGTTGAAGGTCAATTTTTTTTTTTTTCTGTATTGCTCTATTTATTGTATTATCATTTTGAATGTAATAAGGTCGAGGGCGAAATGGATAAGCTTGCAATGGAAGAAGCTGGCTTTAAAAACTGTGTTAGTGTACCTGACGGTGCACCTCCAAAGGTCTCGGATAAGGCATTACCCTCCACAGAAGAGGTTGAATTTTCTTGGAACATTTTGTATTTAGTGTTTTTCTAATTTCTACATTATTGTTATTTTCAAAAAGGTCAAGTGAAATAAACAAACTGTTGCTTGCATTGATCATCTTGAATTTACTGAAAACTGTCTCCTGGAAGTTTCAACATATTTGTTTTGTGTTGGAAAAGCTTTTCTGTGTAATATATTTTCCTGCATCTAAAATCTTCAAATGTTCTCACTGTTTTCCTCTTCAAACCAAATTGTGTGGGTTGTCCATTGTTTTTAGACCTTATTTAGTACATAAACGTGATGATTGCATAATTATTTTTGTTTCCAGATATATTCTTCTCATTCTCTGCTATGTATTTTTTGAAGCTAGGACACAAAATATCAATATTTGTGGAACTGCATAAGTTATACCGAAAAGGTTTGTTAGTCTGTCCTCTTTTAAATTTCCTGCCATTTAAGATACACAAAAATCAAACGATTGACTTTTATTGTTCTTCGGTTTTCCAAAGGCCTCTCGTATAATCCTTGCCACTGACGCCGACCAACCTGGTCAAGCTTTAGCCGAAGAACTTGCTCGGCGTTTGGGTAGAGAAAGGTTTTTTTACTCAGTAATTTTGTTTCTTCACTACTAATAGCATCATTTGTCTCATCTCAGCCCCAATTTTGACGATTTAATCTTGTTGCTACAAGGTGTTGGAGGATCAGATGGCCGAAAAAGAATGATAAAGAATTTTTCAAAGATGCAAATGAGGTGTAATATCTGATTATTTTCATTTCCTTAATTAAAATGTTTGTAGTTGCTTTTAGTCCCTTATAGATTTTATGCTTATGATCAAAACTTTGCTTTGCTTGGGAATTAAGGTGCTAATGTATATGGGCCCTCAAGCTCTTAGAGAAGTTATTCAAGACGCTGAGCTTTATCCTATAAGAGGGCTTCTGAATTTCAAAGACTTCTACGATGAGATTGACGACTATTATCACCAATCACTAGGTTTTGAGCTCGGTGCTTCGACTGGGTGGAAGGCTCTCAATGAGCTGTATAACGTAAGGAAAATAAAATACCGTATCATTGAATCGTTATTCGACTTATTACATCCTATTATAGGCAGAGATGATGACAAAAAAGGTCGCGTAAATTCTTTCAGGTCGTTCCTGGGGAATTAACCATCGTTACGGGCGTTCCAAATTCAGGGAAGAGCGAGTGGATCGATGCTTTACTGTGTAATCTCAACCGTAACGCTGGTTGGAAATTTGCCCTTTGCTCTATGGAAAATAAGGTTCTTTTTTAATTCTCACCGTAACTTCGTTGGGAAGTTTCGAGCTCAGCACCACTGATGTTGTCCTAAAAAAATGACCTTCAATAGGTCAGAGAGCACGCCAGGAAGCTTCTAGAAAAGCATATTAGGAAGCCCTTCTTTGATATTAGGTATGGCGAGTCTTATGAGAGGATGAGCGTCGAGGATTTAGAGCAAGGGAAGAAGTGGCTAAGTGAGACCTTTTCTCTCATAAGGTAAGTAAACCACATGAAAACTGCACATCTTTCTCATTACATAAATGTTCTTCGGGACTAAAATCGAGACACATGTAAGAAGTGTTGTTTTGTTTCAAAGTTTGACTGAGGTAAGAAATGAAATAGGTGCGAAGATGATTGCCTTCCAAGCATTACTTGGGTTCTTGATCTTGCCCGAATAGCAGTTCTACGCCACGGCGTGAATGGGCTGGTAATCGATCCTTACAATGAACTCGACCATCAACGCCCTCCTAGTATGTAAGTGTTTCTCCTTTTCCCTCACGCAATAAAATTATTTCATATCGCAAATAACCTAAAAAAGACTATACGAAACAGGACGGAAACAGAGTATGTAAGCAAAATGCTGACGCAAATCAAACGATTCGCTCAGCATCATTCCTGCCATGTCTGGTTCGTGGCTCACCCAAGACAGGTAAAAACTACGTATAACTGCGTTATATGTATATGGATGCTTCGTATTCATCGTATTTTGTACTGGAAAAAGTTCTTTTTTTTTCTTTTCAAGCTGCATAACTGGGTTGGGGCCCCGCCGAATCTGTACGATATCAGTGGAAGCGCACACTTTATAAACAAGTGCGATAATGGGATAGTTATCCATCGAAACAGAGACCCCGAGGCTGGGCCTTTGGACATCGTTCAGGTTTTGTGACGAATATTTAGTATTACCCTAAACTTTCTGGTGATAATTTGTGGAAAAGAATGACTTGACTCGATCTTTCTTTCTTGCTTCAGGTCTGTGTTCGTAAAGTACGTAATAAGGTAATAGGAACCATTGGCGATGCCTACTTGTCTTATAACAGGTATAAGACCAGCCTCGGTTGCTATTGCTCAGATTTCGTTTTAGTTTTTTTTTTTACTTTTTTCGATTCGATTGCATTGCATGTTATCAGGGTTACTGGCGAGTACATGGACATCGATCAGTCGAGCCCAGTTAAGTATAAGCCTAAACAATAGTCGTTGATCTCAGCTCGAGGAATTTTACGGGCAAATTTTGTGATTTCTAGGCCGGGAATTCGTCGGTGTTGTATGTAAATATGCTATTTCTTAAAGATTCTGAGATGCGTGATTGATTAAGAAAATTCATGCAAGTGACTGTTCAGTGCTCTGTATTTATTTTAACCTTACAGCGAGTTATTCTCAGACAATACTGATGGACCCTTTTATATTTTTCTAGATTTATATGAAGATATGTCACATTGATCCAAAGATATGAAAATTTGAAAAGTGGTCCATGTCTAATGTAAAGTTTATATTCTCTTGGCTTCATCCAACCGTTTTATTCTTTCTTCATCTTCATATGAGTACCATTATCATTTCATTACATATGTGAAGGAGTCAAGTAGAAAGCTTGGGATTCATTAAAGAGAATATAAAGCACACAAGACACTCATCGAAACACAACATCAAGAAAACAGAAAAAAAAAAAAAAAACAATCGAAACAAAACATAAAGCATTAAAGGGCGAACATCGCCTTCGAAACCTCGAAAAACAGAAATAAACGACACATCTCATCAGAACTTGGCCTGAATCGAATCGACTGTCTTGGTATCGACTTGAAACGCCTTCGCAAGCAAGTCGTTGGCGATCTTAGGCTTCGATCCAAAGACAGCGTTCGAAACCGTAATAACTCCAGGGTTTTGACTGCTCAGCCCTACGATCGCCACTGCGTTGACTTTCCCGACGTTCCTCTGAAAATGGATTAGCCCCTTGGGAAAAACGAAAACATCTCCTTTCTGAAGGGTTTTTGAGATGAGCTTATTATCGGGGTTCGACGTAATGAACCCTACTTCGAGGGTTCCTTCGATCAGTGTCAGAATTTCGGTGGCCCGAGGGTGCGTGTGCGGAGGATTAATACCCCACGGGGCAAAATCGATGCGCGCTAGGGATATCCCGTGGGTGTTGAGCCCGGGAATCTGAGACACTGTAACTGCGGTGACTTTCGACCCGAAGGGGTTCGCTGTGTTCCCAGCGATATGTAGACCGCTGAAGGAGAAGTCGTTCGATTGGACCGAGGCGGGATTCTTGCATGCGAAGCCGTTCACCATCACTGCGACGCAGATAGTTCGAAGGAAGATATTTAACGTTTAAGTGCGAATAGATAATAGGGCTTAATATTAGTTATGTATGTTAGGGTGGTGGCGTTACAAGAAACACTCAGATTAAGAGCTGCAATTTGAGGACAATAAGTTTCAAATTAAAGAACGTTCATCATCACTGCGATGCAGATAATTCGAAGGAAGATATTTAACGTCGGTGCGAAGAGATAATAATTAGACTTATTTTTTTTTGGTCCTGTATGTTAGGGGTTGTGACGTTATAAAAAGAGTCAGACTAAAAGTTGCAATTGAGGACAATAAGTTTCAAAAGTAAAGCAATTTTGAGGATAATTACCGCTAGAATTTTGAAACTTAATTGTCCTGGGATTGCTTCCATTTTGAAACCTTATGTCCTCACATTGCAGCGTTAACTGCCTTAAAATTGCTTCAATTTCGAAACTTATAACCCTTAACGTGTTATATCCTTTAATTTAGTTGTCCTTAAAATGTCACTCAACAAAACTAAAAATATTAAACGAGATATAGCAAAATATAACGTATATATAAAACCCTAACGCCATGCAATCAATATAAGCTAGAAACTATATTATTACCAGGGCCATTAGGGTCTGCAACGCAAAAATCTTGAAGAGGGCTCGGGTCTGATGCGAGGGAGGAGATCGAACAGAAAGCAAGAAGAAGAAGTAAGGTTGTTCCTAGGGAAAGAAAATGAATCGCCATAAATGTTTTTTGTTTTTCGAACTTGGGTAATGAAATTGATGGGAGATCTTATAGTGAAGCAGTGAAGATGATTTGAAGATATTAGCTTTTGCGCTGGTTTTATAGATGAAGGAGGCCGAGCATTATCCAGTTATTTAGCCGTCCATGTTCAGCAATGAGACAAATAGAAACTTTTGGATGATATCTGTAATAATTTAATGTTGCCGGACCAATTATATTAAGGATTGTTTGACCGTTATATATTCATCTATATACATACAATGCTTCTCCTGAGATAAGTAATGGAACATATGTTATGGCTCATTATTTGAAGATTTAATCCCTACGTCGTTATGATATAACATATATATTCGTGAGTAGTAAACAGACAAGCACATAATGTCTGTTCATAATAAAAAAATTATGTGTATATGCATTCGGCTTAATCGTTACATTTGTAATGATATTAGGCAATAATAAACCTCGTATGACCGTTTCAAACACATACTGTACACTCAAACAATATATACGCGGTGAAGCTGGTGAGGGTTTATTAAGTAAGAGGGGAATCGCGAGTTAAATGAAGAAACAAATCAAGGACAAAACATGATTATTTAGAATAACAAATAGTCCAAAATCAACTTGATAAGTTGTTGACTTGAGATGAGATGGATTATTGTCTTAAAATAAATAAATGATGGTAAGATGGGCTTTAAGGGTTGTTTGCAGCAATTGGGTAAATAGCACGTTTTGGGATGACCGGCCCACGTAACCTGGATCGAACAGGGCTCATAGAACATGTAATATATTCAAACTAAATTTTTGAATATTTAACAAATTTCAAAACAAATGTTATAAATTATCATTGAGAATCTTAGACAAACCTAAAATCATATATTCCAGATGGCATCCGTAGTTGGAGAGTTACATCGGTATATAACCTTTTTACATATTAGCAGAGTACTTGTTTCACCTAAAAGACTAAGCTTAAAAATAGTTTATTTCCAATACGCTCCTCAAACTGATTTTTGTCCTATCCTTAGACGTGAAGTTTTCTTTTTCAAAAGACAGTCGTGAGGTGAGGTATCCCAATTGGAACTCTTGACCTAAGCTAACACATAGTTTTCATTTCAAAATTTGATACTAGCTTTCCTAGTCGTTCAACTTGCCCTTACCCTTTTTTTTTTTCTTTTTTTCTCTAACAAATTCATTATGTTATATCAACTTGACAACTTGCATGATTCACTTCACACAGATCTTACAACTACGACGATGATCATACAAATAAAGCTAAAGCAAAGCCCTAGCTACTGACAAACCAGTTTAGGTTTTGAGTTTCAAAACATTCAAATTGTGACGCAAACAAAACACTTCATATAAAATGTTCTCCAACAATACCGTAGTATTTTTTAGGGTTTTTAATTGGAAAAAAAAGACACCAGTTTATTAAACTCCATAACATAACGAGTAAGTATTAATTTCCCCAAAACCAACATATCATATGTGTGTAAGTAAGTATATGCAACAACTTCAAAGCAAGCCCAGCAATAAGAGTTCACGTGGGAAGAAAGTGATAACTCTTTTTTTCTTTATTTTATCTCATATTGAGTACCAAGTTGCTCTAATGCCCACTCAGATTCCCCCTCAGTTGATTATCGAGCTAGTTCTTCTGATAAAAGTTCATGTCTGAGGAGAACCCTTTTTGGATTCCACTTAGTGAATAATACGACGATGCTTTTCTATCACAAGTTGCTCTGTCAGTGGAAGAATCAAAATCTTTAACAACTTGGGGTTTGTTGTTGTACTCTTTAATCTCACGCAGTTGAACTAAAAATAATGCAGACTTTCGAATAGAGCAAGCATTGATAGTGTTTCTTTAAACGATAGTACAAACACTAATACATGAAATGACCTAATATGAAGTAATACAAGTGCCTTCGTCTAACTATAATATATTTTTTAGCTTTATTACCTAGCTCAGTTTTGGTCTTAAACCGCGATAACGATCGAGCATTGAGAGGTGTAAACATTAGTTTTCGAGGTATCCGTTTTAGAGAGTAATTTTTTATAGTTACCTTTTTCAAAATGCAAATATATATTTTACTAGTATTCTATTGCACAAGTTAGCTTATGTCTAGAATATGATACAGCCCCTACAAGCTTAAGGTTTTAGGTGATGTTGATCGTTTAATATGGTACAAATCTCTAAGTCCATCCGTTAAAAAAAGGCGAAAGTTAGATTAAAAAGAAATTAGACTTGACATGAGGGAGGGGGCGTAATTGAAAATAAAATTATAAAATTAAAATATGATACATTTCCTTCAAGTTTAAACTTTTACCTGAATGTGATTTTGTATTTTGGGTTGAATTAAATAGAGTCTTCGAATTAGATACGGTAATATGGTTTGTGAACCAACCCCACTCAAAAGTTCGCAACTTTAAGATACTTTATTTGTTTTAAGATATTTTACAATATTAATTAATGACGTGGGA
Organism: Craterostigma plantagineum; assembly: GCA_027422505.1. Classification (NCBI taxonomy): domain Eukaryota; kingdom Viridiplantae; phylum Streptophyta; class Magnoliopsida; order Lamiales; family Linderniaceae; genus Craterostigma; species Craterostigma plantagineum. The sequence continues at coordinate 1,659,894 of JAPQWV010000011.1, read as the reverse complement.
ACATGCAATGGATTCCTTATCACAAGACACCATTTTCTCCTAGGTTTACGTTTCTTGCATCCTTAATTAGCAACGTGATTAGCGGAATATTCGTTTGATTGATATATCATTAAAGTAAAGCTTAGACTACTTTCTTGTCTAAGTCGTGCAACAATGCCCAACTACAAGAAAAATATAATGAAAAATCCACGCACTTAAGCAAGGACGACCACGTAATAAAAGATCCACTTTAGTCGAAAATCTATTTGTTGGTTGAAATATGGTTATATTTTTTGGCGTGCAAATTAATCTTTCCTGATTGCGTGAAATAATCTAATAGGAATCTTGGACTGTGCTGAAACTGGTACTTGATTTAGTCTTCATACGATGTTTCTGTAAATGTATCAAAATTAAATTAGAACTATCGTATTGAGACGTCCAAATCTCGGATTAGTTAAAGACTATTTGTCTGATCAACTTTATGACTGGTCTGAGAATGTGACTACTCGTAATTAAAAACATATGCATGAATAAGGAGCTGCAAGCACGAGGAAAATACGGATATTATGCAAGTGTTGGACTAGTTTAAAGATTTTCTATTTCTTTTTATTTTTTTTTCTAATGGTTAGATACGTCTTTGACTACGTAAATCTGTTTTTTTTTTTTTTTTATCTTCTTGCTTTTGTTATTAGTCGTACTTAATTGCGTGTTAGAAGTAGAACGTTTTCCAAGGGAATTGTCTTTTTACCAAATTAATTGATGTGTATCTTTTCTTTTTTAATATTATCTTCTTTCCACCTCGCACACTAATAAATCTGGAATTTATTGACTTTGAATAGTGAGTAAACTATTCGATTCATATTTTTGTTTGATTTTTTAATGAGTATTTTGTATCATATTTTAATTTCGTATATTTTATTTCCAGTATATTCTGTATATCCAAATTGATTTCCTTTTCTCTTTACATTATGAGGACTCGATATCGTGTTAGACAAGCATTAATTTAATAATGAATCTATCATATTTAATTTATTTATATATTTTACTTTCAACGGATTTCTAACTGTTAGCTGATTTACTACGGCCATGCCATGCACGTATTATATATTTACTACGATTACGCAATCCATTTAATATTTATGTGTATTAGTATGTTTGTGTAAGCCGTGTATTTTCTTTGATTTCACAATGATATATTAATTAAAGATTATTATTGCCTTTCGCGATTGACTACAAAAATATTCTCGTATAATCTTACCAACTGGTCAACCTATATTTGGGGAATTTTTATTGTTTTAGGAATCTTATGGTCCTAACTTATTTTATTGTTTCCCTTTATACTTTGTTGTCCCACATGATCGCATATCCTATTTAGTAACATATAATCTTTATTAAACCCGCGAAACATCATTATGTAATGATAAGTAATAATATTCTACTTTTCAGCTTAACTAACTTGATATCACTATTTTATGGAGCGCAATCAATATTACATTGTGTAAAATAATACGATGTGGTCTAAGGAACACCTGTCGGGACAAAACCTCACATTCGGTTTCTGCGCATGTGGATATGTCCATTCTATTTTCTAAGGTATAAAATTTTGTTGGAGAGTTCTTAATATGTTTCGGATGCTTATATAAACCAAATATATAAATTGTAGTATATATATATATATATATATATTCTTAGGACATACACAAGTATTCGATTTTAAAAGAGACTTCATATTATCATATACTAAACAGACACACACATTCGTGATCAACGAGCTAAACCCTATTGAATTATTTGGATAAAATCGCCTTAGAAAAATCGCTAGTAGTAGAAATCTATTTAAAAATATATGTTAAAAGGGGTAAAATAGAAAAAACAAGAGTCCAACCACCACAGATGCATAATCTGTTAATGATAAGCAGTCACATGTGAGATTATGACGAAGATTGCTCAACTGCTTATGCATGTGCTTTTGTTTTCTTCAACCAACTGCCGAAATTGCAATATATCTTTCTTGATTGAATATATGACAAAATGAAACGATTGCCTATAATAAATAACATGTAGTAGAAACCAATGATCCGTTTGTTTACATATTATATATTATTTGTATATAATATACGTTGCCTGGTTCCATGCGGTGAGTGAAATTAATCATGTTACAAAGTAATTAATAGATTGCTTCTTCAAGCTAATTTAATGCATTTCTCGCCATGATTGATGATGAAATGATCGGCAATACATGTTGCTCGAGCAGCAAGTTGATACAATATGACTATATATTTAATTATATCAATATATGTGTTAGTGTCAAGGATGTGATATTTCTGTGTTTCTATGTCATCTTCAGCATCACACATGCACGACGAGATTTCCTGTCGTGATTACTAGTTTTTAGTTTTTTTTTTTATTTATATTGGCAGTTGAAGAATTGAAGAATTAATCGCATGAGATTATACATTAATTATTTCTATATTCTCTCGAGTATTTTATCGTTCGGACCTATACTAGAAAACCTTAGTCAATAGTTGATAATGCAAACAGTAAATGTAAAAGTATATATATATATATATATATAATTATATTTGGACAATGATATTTCACCTTGTTTGTAAAATTAAATATGTGCAATTAGAGGACACCCACATTAATAATAATAATAATAATAACAATAATAATGACAACAACAATGTATAACAACAGTAGTGGATGATCATATATTTCTCTGGTTTTATCTGTAACATGAGATGCAAAAGGAAAACCGTAAATGTAACTATCTCCATATGTAAGCTATGTATTAAATTAAATATTCCTATAAATTTTTGTAACAAATAGATGTAATGTTAAAAAATTTGGTACGTGAATAGGGGGACCCCTTGTTGAGTAAAAGGTCGGCATCGATCATCGGAATGATTTATATTTGTCTGGGAATAATAAAAGATTTACTATTAAGCTCAATTACGAATTCCGATCGTGACATTTATCATATATAAATAATGAAGAATAAAAATATGGGAAGTTAAGATTTCATAGGGCCCTTGACGGTTTCTATTACTTCTCGTTTCGGAAAACATTTGGCACGTCATGTTGAATATGATTACATGATTTGCTAACTTCGAGTTTTGATTAATAAAATTGTTATTTTTTCAGTTTTTGAATGAGATCTTAATCGAGCTATTTAATGTAATGACATGGTGATTCGTAATGGGGTGAAGTATGTGTATCTCCACTCTCCACTCGACCAAAGGGACCCTAAATCGACACTTTTTGTCTATGACTAACTCGTTGTCATTGCAACATTAGTATGTTTGGCAATTGGCATAATTATAAATTGGTTGGATCATTAACTGTAAGATTTTTTTGTCATATTTGATAGGCAATAATCATATACCATTAACGTCGGAATAAATTTAGGTATTCTTTCTGTGTGTTCTAGCGTGGTGTAGTTTTTATTCATTTGTACGTGCATGCTGATATGGATTACTGCCAAGCATGATTTTCGACTTATTTTGGTTTGAAAATAACTGGGGATCTTTTCAATTTATGACGTTAGTTACACATTTTTTTTTCAATTATGTAAGATGGTGATCGATGATTGACAATGCGGTTATCCAAATTTTTAGTTCTGCCTATTATGTTTGATGCTACTTCATTTGAATTTTTTGTTTGGGTTAAAATAAGCATGAAGGTTAATATGATATATATGCATGTTGTGGAAAGTGCCACCATATACACCTAACCTTATCAACGGTAAATTTCATACGAGATTAGTTGGATTTGAAAAATAAAGTGGGTCTTATCAAGAACTTGTGGAGAGTTGACTTGCATAAAACTTTGTAACTAATTCAACAGAAAGTAATATAACCGTGGCTCATCCAACTTATTTAATCAAAATGGACTAGACTAGCTAAGTAATCTCCCTTTTGCTTTTGTTTTCCTTCTCTGTAGTGATGTTTAGCTTAATCTTAGATTTCTCATTGGTACGTTCCCTCCAATTAGTGGCCCACTCTTTCTCTTTATAAAATAATTTAATATTATGATTGTATGCAACTCATGTCATTCGTCATGCTAAATATGCATAGTCACTGTGTTTGCTTCATGTCAATCCCTCAAGTGCCCTTCTCTCGTATCGACCACGTAGTCATGTTTAAGGTGGACCAAATTTTATATTCATTTTGTATCTAAAATATTTTAATATTTCTTTTACTCTAAATCTTCATATAACTCACTCTCCAAATCCATGCTCTATATAAACCCCATACCCCTTGCCTTACCACAATAGCAAGTGTTTCTCTTTCAAGAACCATACTACACTACATAGACATACAACACAAATAAAATAAAGGAAATAAAAAGACTCGCTCGCATTTAATTGCAAAACACCAAAGTTGCTTGTAAGTAGTGTGTTCACAACACATGGCTCAAACGACACAAATAATCCCTCAAAATAAAACCATACCAATGATGACTCACCAAAAACCCAAGAAAATCAACTGCGCTCTACGATCGCCGTCGATTCTCACTTTCCCCAAACAACCGCCGCCGCCGACCCAAACTCCCAAGATAACCACCGCCGAGCCGCCGCCACCCCCACTTTGGAACATACTTCAGAAAACCGCCGCCAGAGCTTTAGACCTCGTCGAGAGCGCGTTGGTCTCACGCGAACTCCAACGCCCACTACCCAAAACCGCCGACCCACTTGTCCAAATCGCCGGAAACTTCTCGCCGGTGCCGGAAAACCCAGCGAGACAAAACCTCGAAGTCGTCGGCACCATCCCAGACTGTATCAACGGCGTCTACGTCAGAAACGGAGCGAATCCCCTCCACCAGCCGCTCGCCGCCCACCACCTGTTCGACGGCGACGGCATGATACACGCCGTCTCCATCGCCGGCGAGGGAAGCAGAAACAGAGCTAGCTACGCTTGTCGGTTCACAGAGACGCAGAGGTTGGTCCAAGAACGAAAATTGGGCCGACCCATCTTCCCCAAAGCCATAGGCGAACTCCACGGCCATTTGGGCATAGCTCGGCTCGCCCTATTCTACGCGCGTGGCTTGTTTGGGCTCGTCGATTGCAGCCGTGGCGCCGGCGTGGCTAACGCCGGCCTGGTCTACTTCAACCGTAGGCTTTTAGCAATGTCCGAGGATGACCTTCCTTACCAAGTTCGAATCACCGACGCCGGCGACCTCGAAACGGTCTGCAGATACGATTTTCGCCGGCAGCTCAAAACGACGATGATTGCCCACCCTAAGATCGACCCGCAATCTAAAGAGATGTTCGCTCTGAGCTACGACGTTGTCCAAAAACCATACCTCAGATACTTCAAATTCTCCCCAAACGGCGAGAAATCTCCCGACGTTGAGATACCACTGAAAGTTCCGACGATGATCCACGATTTTGCAATCACGGAGAAATTCGTGGTGATCCCAGACCAGCAAGTGGTGTTCAAGCTCCAAGAAATGGTCGGCGGCGGGTCGCCGGTGATTTACGACAAGGAGAAGACGTCAAGGTTTGGATTCTGTCCAAGGACGCCGAGGATGCAAGGGATATTACATGGATCGACTGCCCAAATACCTTCTGCTTCCATCTATGGAACGCTTGGGAAGAAGACGAAACCGACGAAGTCGTCGTCATAGGTTCTTGCATGACTCCGCCGGACTCAATCTTCAACGACTGCGAAGAGAATCTCAGAAGCGTTTTGTCCGAAATCAGACTAAATCTAAGAACCGGCGAATCGAAAAAGAGACCCATAATCCAATCGGCGCAAGAACAGATGAATCTTGAAGCTGGGATGGTGAATAGAAATAAACTGGGCAGAAAAACGAGGTACGCTTATCTTGCAATAGCAGAGCCATGGCCGAAAGTCTCTGGTTTTGCCAAGGTTGACCTTATTACAGGGAAGGTTGACAAGTTTATGTACGGAGACGGTAAGTTCGGCGGCGAACCCTTTTCCCTGGCGAGGAGCGGCGGCTGTAATGAGGTGGAGGAGGAAGAAGACGATGGTCATATCCTTGCGTTCGTACATGACGAGGAGAGATGTGAGTCTGAGCTTCAGATTGTGAATGCTTTGACTATGGAGATTGAAGCTGTCGTAAAGCTTCCATCGAGGGTTCCTTATGGATTTCATGGGACGTTTATAAGCTCCATGGATCTTGAAAATCAAGCCTAATTTTTGGATTAGAGGAGTAGTGATTATTGAAATAATATTTATGTATATAAGATAGGTATAGTTGTAATAAATATTGAGGAGTTTTTGCAGAGATTTGTCTCCGGGGTCTCCTCTTTTTTTTTTTTTGGTTATTTTTCTAGGTTTATTTTCATTTTCTACAATTAGATTTTTGGTTTTTTGCGAGAAACCAAGATTTTGTGTTGGTTTCAATTAAGTGAGGAATGTGATTCTTCTTTTTTTAATGATGATTGCGAGCAGATTAATATACGTGCGTATTGATCTTTGTTTTAAATTTTACAAGCTAAGAAGTCTCCATCTTTTTTAGGTGTGGAATTGATTTTTTTTTCTTTAATGGTCAAAACTTTGACATGACCCCAATCCCCGGCTTTCTTGGAAGAAAAGACCAATGATGGCATACTAATCCAATAATAGTATTTATTACTCATTACATACTTTGCGAGCGAGAGAGAGAGGGAGAGAGAGAAATTGGGCATTTTATTAGTGTAATCTTCATTTAGAATTAGTAATAGGGCCCTTGAAAGTGACGAGTTAAATAGAATGTGTAGTAAGTGTAATAGTGGTCTGTGTTACAATACATTGACGTGGTTGTCAAATAACTAATATTTTTATATACATGTAACTAAGTATATGATGAGTTCATATGTTGTACACTAATATGAACGATTTATGGATTTTATAAAATAGAACACATCTAGCCATCTTTACCACTACATCCAAATAAATAGTAACCAAATAAGCTCACAAGCTATATACATTACATGGTAGAGATCATAACTAGATTATCATCTGTTCCAGATTGGTGTTTTAATTTGGTGTTTCACCAACCAAATTGCGACAAGTGTACAGTTGGTCAACTCAGTTTAACACTTGTCGGGGAATGATTGGTGGAACACTATTGTGGCACAGACGATCCGAAACCGATCGTAACACGATATTTTCTCCAAGTATATCCAGTAATAGTAAACAGTCTAGACTCTTATGCAATGACGACGTTTGAAATCATATTAATCCTTTATAAAGAATACATAAGATAAATATCTCATGAAGTATAAAACTTTTATTTGAACTGATTAGTTTTTGTGTACCCAATTGACACATAATCTTGATATTCTTTTGCTGTGAAAATTAATCATATTTCATGCAAAATCAACATATGGTAACGAGTTTACAATAACCGCCTTATCTTCTGGAAGCATGTGTCACATATAGGCCTACAACAACATGCAGATAGTTGATATCTTTTATAAATAAAATAAGATAAAAAAAAGGAGTTATATTTTCACACTTGTAATTTAGCTAGAATGCTTCCACGTTGACAACTTAATAGCCACGTCTCGCTTTTACTACGTTGCCAAATAATCCGTAAATATGTCGTACTTGGTATTGCCCCTTGACCTTTCAGATTCCTAAGGGGCCAAATTATTTACATATATCGCTGATGTATTTAATTTATATGGTTCCATTTTCGTAACAACCTAATAATATGTAGTCAACATCTAGGCGACCATTCCTTACGCAAGAATTCCAACGTTTTACGGTGATTACATGCGTCATAAAATCTTCTATTATGTCATAATATTTTTTGTATAATTTGTTTTCTTATTGTTCGTATGAAGATCTACGTATGATATTACGTCGTCCGAGATGTGTGAAATTAGCATATTTAGATGTGTAAATAAATACATATTGAAGGAGGACCAGGTTACACTGACTGTTACTAGGTACGGGGAATGTGTGTTTAAAATGCTATATATAATACGACATTTATTATTATTACATGTATTGGTGTTAATACAAAAACATACGATTTGCAACTGCAAATAATATATGGTCTTGCAAATAAAAGCGCAACGTGGCAGTCATATATTTTAAGTAATGAAAGATTGTTAATTTCCCTAGGATAAGTTGTTCTGTTTATTTATATTTGTATCTTTCTGTGGCATGATGATATTCATAACAGTAAAAAACTTATCTGTAATTTAGTTACATGTCCAATTATGGTTGAAATTCGAGTTAGAAAAATTTGAAGTATATGGTATGGATTTGCTAATACTTTGAAAAATTAAATGAATCTTGAAAGAAAATAGTGAATTTGGACGGAAAAATCTTTTGTCTATTACGACGCCCTCGCACCTAAATATGTAGTACAGTGCGAAGAGCCCTTTTAGGCCTATGATTACAACACCTAATGGCCTACCAAATATACATCTAATCACCCAAAATCATGGCCTTAATATTACAATTACAGTCTAAATATATGTACTAATAAATCTTATCCCAACAATATCTATACACACATTAAATAGGTAAGTATTCAACTGACTACACTAATTGATCTTATTAAAGGCAAGTTATATCGTGTAAGGGTAATAATTTAGTATATGTAAATTGCTGTTCGTAGAATCAATGCCCAGCAGTCCAAAGAACTTGGTATAGGTATCATCTATTTGTTCGACGTATACCTTAGCCCTTACGCTTAGGGCTGGAGAAAAATACCGAAATATCGAAATACCGTCCTTATCGTATCGAATGGTATCGAAAATATCGAAAATTTTGGTATACCGAAGTTTTTGGTAAGGTATGATACCGTACCGAAAATTTTCGGTACGGTAATAGAGTGAAAGTTTTTAAAATTAGGTATACCGATTATACCGAATACCGACTAAATTTTTAATATATTATATATACATATACACACCTATATATATTATATTATTTCAAAAATATAAGATGAAAAATTAAGGATCTTCATAAACTTATTTAGCCCATAAATTATTAACTTATACACAACTTTCTAATATTAGGTCCATCATATTTACTTATGTAACTTAAGTAACGTTTCATTTTTGCATTTTTAATGTTTTTTTCATGATTTCTGAAAGCGTGAAGATGCAATGCAATTACTTTTTGTTAATCTTCACTAATTTTATAAATATAGCCGCTTCGTTCTAATTAATCTGTATATAAAGTTGTATTTTGTGGTTATTTAAAGTTTTTTGTCTTACTAACGAGACTAGCTAAAATATGTAAATTATTTAAGGTTAAAAAATCTTTTTATTTTGAAAAATTTGGTATTAATAATCTATCTATTGGGGCCTAAGAGTTTGAATTGATTAAAAATTCCAAAACAACGAATTAACGAATCACGAGACATGCATGGTAAAAAACCCTCCATATGAATGGTATAGAAGGTATGATACCGATACCATACCAAAATTACGGTATGATACCGTATCGAAATTTAAGGTATACCGAAATTTTGGTATGGTATTGGTATGATTTTTTTGGATACCGAAATTTCGGTACGGTATATGGTATCACAGTTTTGGTACGGTATACCGTACCGAACCACCCCTACTTACGCTGCCCTTTTTAATAATGATATTGTTATTATACTAATATTATAAGGAGGTAGATAGAATAAATTATGTGGAAAAATTGTAATGGGCCACAGCAAAAATAAAATTCCAACGTAACACATTAGAGACATTTCACACAGCCATCCACGTGCGATGTGTCTGCTATTTTATGTGCAAAACCAAACAATTGTATTTTACTATTATTTAATCGCGTAAAGTCAGCTTAGATACTTCGCCACGGTAACTGACATACTAGCTTATATTTGGAGTCAATGGATTGTATAGAAACCAGCATATTTTTGGCACATTTTATATACAATTATCTAGTTAATTTATATCTTTATATTATTGGTTAATTATTGAAATAATAAAATTTGAAACTAACGATAAATTTGTAATAACCTCAAATATTAAGGATAAAATTGAAAAGTCCAAGGCCCGCACAGGCTTACCTGCCTAGGGCGGGCCTGAGAATGGCAACCCGCCCCGCCTGGTAGCGATTGAGAAATAGCAGCCAGCTCGACGCTTTGGCAGGCCTGAGAAATGGCGGGCCGCGGGCCCGTTTGACAGTACTGCTGTGGACTACCACATGGTGGCAAGCCCGCCCTGCCCTACAAAAGCATGCTTTGGCTGAAGTAACAATTATTTTCAACACAATCAATCCGTGTGCAAAATAGTACTTTATATTTTTAATATTTATTTTTTATTTAAAATGCATGATATATGATATTATAAATAAAATTGTGTAATCTACATATAAATACCTACTTGAATAAAATCTTACAAATCAGTACCTATGTCAGAAATTTTTACAGATAGGTACCCGTCTTACTGTTTGTACCAGTTTGTGTAAAGATCATACCTTGCTATGTGCATAACATACCATGCAATGCCTTTATACGGTACCTATACGGTTTCTATAAAATACCTAAATGTGCTAATAATGCCATTTTCTAAACGTATTATGTACCACAATACGTTGGTATAGGGAACCTAAATGTGATAATACGGCGTACTTGCGGCGAGATCGGGTACCTATGTGCAAAAAATTTATTAGGTTAGGTACCTACATATAAAAATGCTGACATGGTACTAAATCACAAGTTTTTTGCAGAAGGGGTATTTATGTGTAAAGATCCCATTAAAAAAATTTACATTTTGTATTATTTTAAGTTTTTTTAAAAGTAAAATTGGTGTTGTGAGGTAAAATTTAAAATAACTAAAAAATAAAGGATAAAGTTATAGTTTTACTGCTCACCGTTTGTTGGATTAGATGTGTTGCGAATCCGGTACTTAGATAATTTTTTTCGAAACTGCCCTCGTAGTCGCGCCTACACAACCGGCACGCGTCCAATCAAATCCCGCCGCGCGGAACATCGCCTTGAACACGTTCAGCCTCTCACGCACGTCGCCCTGCTTTGTAAAACGGAAGATAAACAAGACAACGTATATTTAAGGGGCCTCGCCAAGGTTCGCTCCTCGACTTAGCCCGTTTTATTCCTCGGCGAACAAAACGTAAACGATAGGAAAACTCAAACCTGTGTGGAACCGAACAGACCTCGGCCTCACCTCGCTACCCTACGAAGCTACTAACACGGTTATCCTAAGTGTCCCTTGGGATCTTAATCACTCGCCTAACTCGCTCGTGAATGCCTCAACGCGACCCCTTCATATCTCTCCCCAAAGACTCGATGTTGTGACTTGGGTGTGCACTCGAGAATCCCCTCTCAAGACTCTCGAAATTCTGCCCCAAATCTCTCTCGAATTTTGATCCTCTCTGGATGATGATTTAGGCAGCTCGAATGAGGCTCTATTATAAGCCATAGCCTCCTTTGAATTGGTAAGAGATCTCCTCAAAGATCTCCCAAATCTTTCCTTAAAGATCTCCCTAAGTATAGTAAGTCTTTCTCTAAAAGATCTCACCATATCTTGGCCAATTCAAACTCCTTTGTGGAAGCTTCTTCGCAGCCCACGGACTCAACGTGCCGCCGCTCGCATCGTCCGCGCCCATTGCTCGCAGCCCCATGCGCACCCGCGCCTGCTACGCGCTGCCCGGCCCGCACGCCTCAACTAGCGCGCGCGTGCTCCATCGCACACCATCTTGGCCCACCTCCGCATGGACCTAGTCCGGCCTTGCCCTCCTAGCTCGCCGTCGTCACCCCAGCGCCGCCGCCGACCACCGCCGTCGCTGCCGCCTACCACCGCCGTGCACCACCGTGCACGTCGGTCGCTGTCGTGCACTGCTGTTCACTGTCGCCTGGCACCTGGCTTGGCCCTCGCAGCCCCGCCCCGCCATGGATCGTCTCGTCGGCTGGTCCGCCTTGGCTGGTCTTGGCTTGGGTCAGAAGCTTGCCGCGCGCGCCCTGGCCTGGTCGCGGTCCGGCCACGACCCACGTGGTCTGGCCCGGCCCGACCCATCACTGCTCCGTCGTCCGACCCGCTCCGTCTTGACCCGGTCCGATCCGCTCCGCTCTGACCCGGCCCGACCCGATCCGACCCATTTTGCGCCAAGTCGGCCACGCCGTGCCCGGCTCGGCCTCGTCGTTTCGATGATCACCGTCCTGAACCTCAGCGTCCTAAGCGGCCTCCTGAACATCGAACCTCGTCTAAGTGTTGAAACATCAAACCCCGTGCCTTAGACCCGCACGTCTTCGCCCGCCGAACCACCGTCCGCCGTTGCTGCCATCGCTGGACCTCAGCGTCCGCGCCAGCCCGCATGCGCGCGCAGGGTGCCGCAACGCGTGCCGCACATGTGCGCGCGCTGCCCCCGCCTCGCGTGCCAAGCCTTGCATAGGCCCTGCCGAGAAGTCTCGCACATCGCCGAAGTCCTATGCGCGCCAGCTCTCACACACCCTGCCGAGAACTCCCGCACGCCCTTAGCCCAATGCGCCCATGATGCGCGCGCGCTGCCCCAGCAACCCCGCGCATGTGTGCGCCGCGCGCACAGCCCCGCGCCCAGTGTGAGCGCGCGGCCCGGCCAGGCCGCCTGCCTGGCCGGCCACCGTGCCGACCTCGCCGGCTCCGGTCGAGTCCCTCGTTACCTCGCCGGATCCTTTCATGCGTCTTCGGATAGAAATCGTCCAAGTGTTGGTCCCCGCCAACTCGTGCACCTTGAACTCGCACACATTGCTACTTATATAGTTCGGCCATGACGAGCTGATGACGTGGCACTCAAGGGTGTAACAAGATGAGAGGGCAAATTCTTTTGTGACAACAAATCGTCGGCATAGCAGCAGAAGCATTAACTTAAGTAAACGTTTGGACAACAAGCATGAAAAAGGCCCAGCCCATTTAGAAAATAAGGCCCAGCCCAGACAACAACAAGCTTTGCGGCGCGTGTACATAACGCGAGCGGATAATTGTCGTCATCGTCTCCATTTCCGTTTCGTAAAGTTGAATTGCATCGGTTTACGCAACAACACTTTCTCCTTTTCAGCTTAGAGCTATTCCACTCGATTGCAAACTTCTCATCGATCGTCGAAAAGGCCCTCCCTTCGCCGCCGCCGTCAATAATTGATGCCTCTGAGCTGAGATTTTCCATTTACAACGGCGCCTAAAGCACGTTTATTTGAGTTGATTGATCTTTCATGGCTACGAAGAAATCGCTGCAGAATCTGTTGGCTGGATTGAGAAGGGGAGCGCGTTCGAGGAGGTACGGCGCTGTCCCAGAAGGCAAAGCACCGCCTTGCCATGAATCTCAGCGTCTCATGTATTTGGAGTCTGAATACAGCGCCCACAAGTAATCGAATCATCCATTACGCTTGTGTCGTTCGTGGAAATCTCTGTTTTGGTTTTGTGCTTTTCTTACATCGTTGGTTGGGTTTTTCAGCTACCACCCTGTTCCAATTGTCTTTTCACAAGGGAAGGGGTCATCTGTTATCGACCCTGAAGGAAACAAGTACATCGATTTCCTTGCTGCTTATTCTGCTGTCAATCAGGTAATGAGAGAGAGAGAGAGAGAGAGAGAAGAGAGAGAGAGAATTTTGGCTCTTGTTATCGTGATTCCTTGTTGCAATCAATGCCCAGTTGGCTTCAGAATTTTGGTGGTGATCAACTTCTGTATTTTTAACCACAAATTCAGGTGGTTTTCTTGGTCATGTATAACATATGAAGATAGTAATTGCAGGGACACTGTCATCCAAAGATCATGAAAGCTTTGGTGGAACAAGCGAATAGGCTTACCGTTAGTTCGAGGGCGTTCTACAACGACATGTTTCCAGTATATGCTAAGCACTTGTCGGGCATTTTTGGATACGAAATGGTGCTCCCAATGAACACTGGCGCGGAAGGCGTTGAGACGGCTTTGAAGCTGGCTAGAAAATGGGGGTACCTGAAGAAAAACATTCCCATGGACGAGGTTTAGGAACATCTTTAAGTTCAACCCCCCCTTTTCTGCCTCAGGTCACATTTTCTTTTGTTGTTATTCACTACAGGCGTTGATTGTGTCCTGCTGTGGCTGCTTCCATGGCCGTACTTTAGCTGTTATCTCTATGAGCTGTGACAATGAAGCAACGAGAGGATTTGGGCCTCTTTTGCCTGGCCATGTCAAAGTCGATTTTGGGGATGCTATTGCTCTCGAGAAAGTACTCAAAGGTAAGGTACCTTTTTCTTATTTTCAGGAAAGAGACACTTAATAGCCTATAAATGTGGTAACATTTGTTGTAATAACAGAGAAAGGAGATCGAATCGCTGGATTCTTGTTCGAACCTATTCAGGGAGAGGCCGGGGTATGCTTTCTTTCTTTCTTCATTACATGACATGCTTTACTATTATACTATACTGCTTCTTATGCATTCTCATTAGCATTGATTTCTTTTACAATCTCTCTCCTTAGGTTATAATTCCGCCCGATGGCTATCTCCAATCTGTAAGAGATCTTTGCTCGAAATATAATGTCTTGATGATCGCTGACGAAATACAAAGTGGGCTGGCACGTTCAGGGAGGATGCTTGCTTGTGATTGGGAAGGCGTACGCCCTGACGTTGTGGTAATATTATTTTCTGAAATATGCGTAGAAGCAAATGTAGAAAGTAAAAGCTAAAGCATCAGTCTCTTTCCCGTTGTTTCAGATACTAGGAAAAGCGTTGGGCGGCGGAGTTTTGCCCGTGAGTGCAGTTCTAGCAGACAGAGACGTTATGCTCAGCATTCAGCCCGGCGAGCATGGGAGGTTATAGTCAGCGTTTATTATTATAATTCGATTTTACATTGCAAATTCTCATATTCTTCTAACTCATTATAAGATCCATTTTTAACAGCACCTTTGGAGGAAACCCTTTGGCTTCTGCTGTTGCCATCGCATCGCTAGATGTGATCAAGGAAGAGAAACTCGCCGAAAGGTATTGAAAAACGATACACCATCCTTAAAAGTGGCGAATAGATTGATGAGAAGAAATTGTGTGCTCTGTTAAATATATAGATCTGATCAGCTGGGAAAAGAGCTAAGGCAAGAGCTTGTGAAGATTCAGCACAAGTTTCCGAAGCTTATCGAAGAAGTACGAGGAAGGGGTTTGTTCAACGCGGTGGAACTCAACAGCAAAGAGCTGCTCCCAGTGAATGCCTACGACATATGCCTGAAGCTCAAAGAGAGGGGAATTCTCGCAAAGCCAACCCATAATTCTATCATCCGATTAACGCCTCCTCTGTCCATAAGGTAATAAATTATGTAACTTACAGAATTTCGATTCTTGGATTTTCTTCGACTTACTGCATTGTTATTTCTCGTCTGTGAACAGCACGGATGAGCTCAAAGAAGCTTCAGAAGCTCTGAATGGGGTTTTGGAATTCGATCTACCGAAGATGAGGGAGGAGAAGCCCGAGGCTGAGTCTTCGCATACAGATTCACACGTCTGCGATCGATGTGGAAGAAATCTGTACGGTTAGTTTGCTGGTAATAAGTTGTGATGTGTTGTGTTATTACATGAACCATTGGGATAGTTCATAAGTAGATCAAGTTTTCGAACAGTCCCCAACCCAACTATATGGGTAATAATTAAGGAAGATGTTTCGAAATGGTTGTTATATTTCTCACTGTTCTTATGGTTACACCGATTAGATACGACAACAGCCCAGAATTCTGTAATAGATCCAGCACATAAAGCTGGAAAAAAATGAATTGAGAAATTGCAAGTTACAAAGCACACGACGCAGAGGCAAAGAAAAGGCAAGATTAAGCATCAGCTTTATGCATCTTCATGAACCTGCATCAGTTTTATAGAAGAAAAAAAGGAAAGGAAGTCACTAATAATGAAAGAGAACAAGATTAGACAATACCTTGTTCTATCTGAAAAAAATCGAGAATTCTTATTAACATAGAATAGAAACATTAGCTACACCAAAACAACAAATTCTTAAGTTGTAATGAAGCAGCAAATATTGAACATGAAAACAGATCCAGTAATAATTCAGAAACGTCAGTTAGAAAACTACATTTTCGGCGAAGATGCAGATGAGAAAATTGAGTCCGAGCTAAACGTGTTGAGTACATTTGGTCGAATAAAAGTATTAAAAATGAAACAATATCACCATACCCTTTTCTGCTTCTTTAATACAAAATGAGATGTATTATTAGCTAATGTATCCATGATTCAAACCTAATGTATGATCCACTCACCAGTTAAAAATAAAGAGTTCTAACATGTAGTCAAAGAGCACATCACATGCAATTGCCAGATGTTGAGCTCCCCATGACCATACCTATTGATTATGAAAATGCTCCACTAATAATCTATGATGGGATGGGACAAAATCCACCACAAAAATAACTTTATTGCACTTAACTAATATGAAAATAGAAAAATAGACCATTAAACAACTACGCAGATGGTTAAAACCTAAACAAGTTACAGCATTCGTCTATGCATCAACACCTGTCTACGCCTAGACATGTTAGAAAGAAGGGAACCAAACCAGAGAGAGAGACAACCAGCCGATCCCTAATCGCAGGTATCTATAAAAACCAGTCATAAAAAGACGACATACACTACAGCATAGGGAGAGACTCAAGAAAAATCATTTATTTGAATAAATATTATAATATGATATCGTTAAATCCACCAATACCCTCGCCTTTTGGTGATCAAACCCAAGAAATTTAATAAAGTATAGGATATTAGTACGGATGTTATATGCCAATTGCACATCTTGTCAAATCACAGAGCAGCTCGTAGGCTGAAAACCCTCAAACCCATGTGAAAAGATCGATCAAGAATCCTTTTCGATGATTTTTCATCGAGAATTGAGTGATGAAAAATGAATATGTATGAGGATGTAATACATACCTGGAAATTAATTAATGAGGACGAATAAAAACCGAATTCAATGCTTTCCCTTTCCCTTTGAATAATGCATGCCGTGAAGGTTTGGATTTCCGTAACACAACTGAAGCTTCGCCGCATCGTACCCAGACAAGAACTGTTGGCCGTGGTGGTTAACGTTGTTGTTATCCATTGGTGTAATAACGAAGCTTTGAGGAGGAGAAACGTCGATATTGGGAAACCTCTGAGGCAAGTGAAGAGACGGCCACAGCATTGAAGAAGAAGATGAAGAGGAGAAATTGGACTGAAGGGTCCCCCCGTTCAAAGAAGATATGGTGAAGTTCAAAGTACCATTTTGCTGGTCATGACTGTTGTTTGAGCTGTTCGCAGCATGGACAACCATGTGATCTGGGACGAAAGAAAACTGCTGTAATAACTCCCCATTCTCGCCAAACGTTGGATGAGCAGCCATGGTTATTGGGTTCGAAGCCAACTGCATCTGCAAAGCCATATTAGCAGTGAAGTAATCAATTGCAGCAGTGGTCGTAGCAGTAGCGGTACTTGAAGCTGAAGACCAATTATTCCCAGGAGATTTTAAGGCAGCACCACCACTTCCACTGTTAGGACTACCATCGTTATTACTGTTGTCCATGCCCGAACTCAACAGCTCTGTGAATGAACAACCAGCAGCGATATGCCTTGAAGTAGTCTCCTTCTCTTTCTCAGCGACCCTCTCCTTTGCACGTTCGCGTGCTTTTACCCTAATCTCAGATCTAGACAACGAAAGCCCCGAACCTTTACTAGTCGTCGTCGTCTCATTCGACGCGCTACTGCAAGATTTATTACCTGCTCTTTGCTGCAGATAGTTATTACAGCCCCCAACTTCGCCGCCGGCGACTGGCCTGTCCAAATCTTCCAAGGTGAGTTGGTCGGAAACAACTCCGTTAGTTGCAGGGCTGCTCGACCTTTTCTGGCAGCACTTGGGCGGCGTGTCTGAAAAAGTAATGTCAGTAATCGGAGGGAGTTTGGAGATTGAACTCTCGGCGGCATTCAGAAGCCACTCCACGGCTTTGCTCGGCTGATCGTAGCCCAACCTATCCTGCAAATCGTAGAACTGTATAGCAGTGTTCACCGAGAGCCTCACGCGCCGGTCTCTCAGCTGCCCCTTCGACGTAACGACCTTGCTGTGGCGATCTTTGCCGGCGGAAGCGCGTGGAACCCTAACGATTCTCGAAGAAGGCCAGTTGTAGAATCTGCCAAGATCGATGCTTGCGGCGCTGTTATTGGCTCTTTTTCTGTCTGGTTCTTCCATTGTTGTTCGGTGGTCCGATGATCTTGCATGGTTAGTAGCAGATCTCTGCAAATCGTTGTCTTCTTCTAAATCCATTGAAGCACAGCTCAAACATGCCTTTGTTCTGCTGACCCTCTTTGTTTTTCTTCCTCGTAGAAATTAGGGTTCCTTTAGGAGAGAGAAAGGGTAAAAAGTACAATGGGGTTGTGGTGGGAAACACTGTGTATGTATTATTACAGTGGTACTACTGCTTATTCACATGGATGGAGATTTCAGACAGTGGTTTGGCTTTTGTGCTGATCTATACACTACATACAACTCTTGCGTGTCTGTGCATATACACGCGAAGCTCTGAGTATATACTGAGATGAATCACGTTGATTCTTCAGTGAAAAAAACTGTCGGAGAAAGACGAGAAGAGAAGACGGCGATGATGAAGCCTTTTATTTGCAGTGGCGTCGAAGCAAATCCTGCCTTAAGATTCAGATTGAGCTCAATCTCTTCCTCGCCTCTAACCTTCCACTGCTGTAATAAGGGGAAAATAAAAAAAAAATTAAAAATACGAAAATGACGGCAGAAATTTAAGAAACAAAAAAAAAGAAGGAAGGAATCAAATGCGCTGAAAATCGTCGTCAAACAGAAGCTACAGCTACACACCAGCTGTGTTCTTTTCTTACACGTAAATTCGAAGACGACGGCTAAAGCAGCACAAAAAAATTAATGGTGAGATGAGATTTTCTGTTCGTTAAATTCGGTTTTCTTTCGGACTTCGGTGAAAGAGACAGGGGAAGAGAAAGAAGAAGAAGAAGACGAAGCTGAGTTGCTGGCCCTAAAAGTTGCAGAAAACTGTAGCTAAAACAAATGCTTGAAGACCAACCACACATTCAATATTAAATTACCTTAACTACACAGATCCACAACCACCATTATCGACATTTCATCATTGCCTCACGCGGAAATTGTAAGAAGCTTCTTCTTCTTCTTCTTCGTTTCGTACAGATTAAGATGAGCAGAAAAGCGAGCGAAAAAGCCCTAAAATTCTATGTATGAGAAAAAAGTATGTGTATTGTACGAGCTTTTGGAATGCAAGGGTTTTATGTAGTGAGGTGAGGAAAAATCATATATTTAATAAATTTTAAGTAATTTATTTCTTTTTAATATCGATGGCCCGAAAATTGCTCAAGCTGCCTTCCTATTATCACCCAAGTGTTCGAAGTTCAAAGCACAGCTACAAAAAGTAACAAAAAATAATTTTATTCTGGTTAATTTTCTTTTTTTTTTAATGGAACTATATTATTTTCTATGTTCTACTGAACCAAATTTTTTTTTGCCATTTTAGTTAAGGGTAATTCTATTGGCACCCCATTGTATTCTATTTGCACCCACTTATTAAATACTACAATAGATAAAGGTAATAAAATTATTATTAAGGAAATACAATCAACCATTAAATACTGCAGTAAAAGTGTAGTTAAGCCATGTTGCTTCATTTGTGTAGTGATATGATTGTCTTTCCTTACATGGACGCCCGGATTTATTATTTTACTGAAGAGGTCAAATTAATTTTTGAAATTTATTAATGTGCTATTTAAATATTGAAAAAATGTAATAAAGTTGAATTGTATTTACCCTAAAAATGTGTAGTAATAAAATTTGTTTTTTTTGTCGGTAATACAATTTCCTATCGTGTAATAGTATGTAAAGTTCGATAATTATTTATCTATGTTATTTTAGTTTGTATATGCTGATAAGAATATTTATTTTGTATTGATATTTTTTATTACAATAAATTACATATTAAGATCGATAAATTTAGATATTAATATTTTAAAGTTAGTTCTACAATTAATATAAGATATATATTAAATTAGTTTTATAAAAAAAAATTAGTTTTATAAATTTCATGTATTTCTCACCAAGGGGTGTAAAAAAAGGTGTAAATGGGGTGTGAATAATAGGACCCTTTAGTTAATTTGATTTGGACTATAGTGCCTGCTGCATTCATCATAACTTAATTTTGAAGACTTTCTTCCACTCACAAAAGCTTGAATTATATTACACGAAATGATTTGGTGTTAAATATATGAACTGCGGCTTTATTAAAAGATCCGAATATTACATAGTTTAATGAGGGAGAAAAGTAAAGTAGTCTTTCGTCCGTACGGTAATAATGTGTCTCACTGCTTCCCTACAATAATGTTTACATTATTTAAATAGAGTATTGGAAGATGCAACGAACGATGAACCACCACTTGCTTATTTTTTTTTTCATTTTATTACTTTGTTCGTGTGCTAGTTTGTGTTTATATGTTTATTTATTATTTGCAATACATTTATATATTATAATGGGTCGTTCATTATAGTAGACAGTAGTATCAAATTTCATATTATAGTAGATCATGGTTTGATATCTGATGTCACAAATATTTAAGTAGGATCACCATACAACATTCGTGTAGTCCTATTTGGTGTAACGTATTATATTATCCCCAATATTCATACTTGCATGCATTCATAATCATCAAACAACATAATAAATTGGGTTTTTCATTAAGTTATTAATAATTCGTGAAAGCCGTCATTTCAAGCAAGAGCTGGAAACTGACTGCAATAAAATAATATACAGTGTCTTACCCATGAATGAATGTTTGCAGATATTATATCATGAGGCATTTAATTTTGACAGCAATATATCTCAGAAGAACGCTTTTAAAAAAATAAAGATTTCATATTGACCCTTAATTTAGTTTTACATCAATATTGGACGAAAATTTAATTTCGAAAGAATTCACACATTCTTTCTTTAAAAAAGGAAATTTTTCTGGAAAACAAAACGTTGAGTGTATTTAAAATATAAATAACTTCGATAAATTTCTTTGCTATCCTGCTAATTTTATATAGGCTAGGAATGGTTTTAGAAAGCACTAATAAAATGAGTGAAAGAATTATGTATTTCATTATTTATGTACGTACGAAACCCTATTGCAATTTTGGAATATGGGGGTTTATAAAGAAGGCATGACTTGACATGAAACGGATGGGAAAAATTAATTAACTAACACTTTATATAAGGTGAAATATAAATAAATAAAAAATTAAATAACCACACTGTACTGTACTATGATACTTATCCAAATCACGTCAATGTCTCCCTCAGCACAAACTCCCAAAACAAATTATTATTAGATTTATCATCACAATTCACAACTCGGTTAACGTGTGTTTGTTCAATATCCACTGCCGGTTAAATTGAAGCCAACTATTATTTTTGGGTTATATTACTCAAATACATAACTTTCGAATCTACGAACAACAATTATCATATATAAGAATCGGTTTAAGATGTAAAAATCAAATATATTTTCGCAAATAGGAAAGCTGTTTCAAAGGTAGGCATTAATTTGAAGTAAAGGACTTCCAAACTGGCTTTGTAGCCGCGGCCCACAAATTTGCAGTACAGCTTATTTTTTTTCATCAGCATACCATATATAATTTTTCCAGTACATAATATGGTATATGAAGCTGAACTTTAAAATATTAATTTTTCCTATGGAAAGTATTTGTGATAAATAAATAAATATCTTAAAACATTGCAACATGTCCTTGTCTGAGAGGACACATTATGGGGCGTGGGATAAAGTAGTTGACTTCTCCGTCATCAGACAACCCACCTGTCACGTGACAACATTGTACAAAAAAAAATAATTCACTAAACAATAGCATTAAATAAATTATATGGGCATGGTTAAAATTGTAATAATTCATCTTTGAGGTAGAAGTTAAGAAAACGTTATGGACTTTAGAAGCCCAATTAAATATTGGTTATATTTCCAGGCCCAAATGACCATAATGGCCTGGCACAAATAAAACCCAATTGCAGTTTCACATGTTGTTTACTCTAAACTAAATATCTATAATATTATATTCTATACAATATTGTTAAGTGTGAGGGCTTGACATAAACCGTTAATTAGTCGGTCGAATTAAGCTTTATTAAAACATGAATAAAATTAAAAGAAAACCATCAACTACCTTTAGTAGATATTTTAGTTATTCCACCTTTAATTTAATAATAAATTAAATATAATTAAATTTTAATTATGCTTTCTATAAAATAATTTAAATTAAGATAAATTTAATATAATAAATTAATATGTTATAAACACACAGCATTTGAGTTCGCTTTGACAAGTTAACACGTGCATGTTTGGTTAGAGGGTTTAACTATTTTAAAGGTGGGTTTATGATATCTTCGTGTGTTTGGTTCGCAGGTTTATCTAAACTATGGGTTTATATAAAACCACTCTAAACACATGCAGACGGGTTTAAATAAACACACCCCCTCACATGTGTTTATTTAAACCCGCTAACCAAGCACACATTTTATTTATATCCATTAATTTGTTTTATATAAACTCTTACTTATTTAAACCCTCCTAAATATAAACCAGTCAACCAAACGAGCAATATGTTATGAACACACGCATTTGAGTTTGCTTTGACAAGTTAACAATATGGCTGTCCTTTTATACTACGCCTCACATGTTCATTTGCATTTACATAAGCGGTGTGGGATTAATTACACAATCTTCAAAACGTTCTAGCAATTAGAAAAATCTATTAGAAGTTTTTGAACCTTTTCTCTGGTAGTAACTAGCAAGCAACAAAACAACCTTGCTACGGAATTTAATTTTCTCGTCTCAGTTTAAAAAATTTTAACTTCCAAATTTTTTTTTCTCATTTTCTCGATCTTTAACTATGAAAACGATGACTGTATTTCTGCTGTGAATAGTACACTGCTGTGTTATCTGCTATAATCTGAGCTACGATCATTGGATGAGAACTGTGGTAACTTCAAAGATCAAACATTTATATTTCTATTATCACATTGGTCCCCGTTATTTCCTGTCTTTTTTCTTTCGTTCTAACATACGTAGTTGACATATATTTCTAACTAGATTAAATTACTTATCAAAGCCAAATGTGATTCTTTTACATATAACGGGCAACTTTGTAATTCTTGTTATTGCTGTGGGGTACTGTAGTATTTTATGTTATATTATTTGGAACTATAGTTAGCATCGTATAGCCTCGAGGACCGAGCCCCATTGGATGCTTAATTGAAGTTAAGGAAAATATCGTGGTTTACTTATTTATTTGTGATCTAATCATTATTTAATTCTCAAAAAGCATTACCTATGTCATTGTGACTGTTTGGCTCAAGAACATAATCGACCTGACCATTTGAAATAATATAGGCCTTAGAGCATCTGTTTGTATACATCTTTGGATTAATTGTTATAAAAAAGAAGCTTTCAAGGAAAATAAATAATCTCACGTTCCAATATATAAAAAAGAGTTACATCTACACATACCTACTTGAATAAAATTTTTACAGATAGGTACCCATGTCAGAAATTTTTACAGATAGGTACACGATTTAATGCTTACCAGTTTCTGCAGTCACGCCGTACCTTCCTGTGTGTGTATGGTTTACCATAACACGTTGATATAGGGTACCTAAATGTGTTTATACGACGTACCTTATGTGTTATAAATGGCGTACCTAAATGTGTTAATACGGCGTATCATTTTCTCAACGTATGAACCACAATACGTTGATATAGGCTACCTAAATGCGTTGTATGACGTGCCTGCGGCGGATCGGATACCTATCTGCAAAAGGTACCTACATATAAAAAAGTCTGACCGAGTAGTAAATTATAAGTTCTTTTTCAATGGATATTTATGCATAAAGTCCTAAAAAAGCAACAAATGGAGTGAGAAATAGGGATATTTTTGGGGCATTTTCATTTTGAGGCTCTCCGATAACTATCATTTAGAATTCAGACCCTCTTGGCAAAAAATTTAGTTTTAAGGACCCATTTTTGTGCAGTACCACTTCATTGCTCTTACATACAAATATGTTGAAATTCCGTACCACAAAACCATAATCGGGTACCAGTTTATGATCATCTGATACCCGTTTATTTTCTGTAGTAGCACTTTATTGCTTTAACATACCCGTATGTTCAAAGTTGTAATACAAAAACGATCATGCTATAGCATTTCATAAATCTTTCGTACCACTTTTTTACACCACATAAAATGAGTCCTTTAACCTAAAAAATTCTCAAATATGGCATGAATTCAAAATCAAACACTTAAAAGGGGTATGATTTCGAATTGACCCAATTGTTTTTTTTATGTTAGTCACTTTCGTATAGTGGGATTTGGTATTTGACCGATTCCTACATATAGCAGTATTTTTAGGACTTTGTGCCCACTTCATTTATTTTATAGATGAATTCCATGGAGTGTATGGTCATTCGAAATTTGTACTTGTATGCCATTTTCCTGACACAAATTATTAATCATCAGATGTATATTAAATTGTTTTGAGTCTTTGACTCTTTTTGGTGGCAAAATAATTACATCACACTACTAATTTTCCTCTATTGTATTTCAACTTTCAGGGAAAGTAAAACGAAAATTAATAAGAGTAAAATGTATATATATTATAAACTGTTTGAGATTATCTACATATTAAGATAGGAAAAAGAGTCGTGCGATACTTTATTTGATGAATATTCCAAATGAATCAATGGTGGTGGCTAGATTGACGGAACCCAGTTGTTTTTAATTTTTTGTTTATTTATGTATACATCAAAGATCATGGAGATTGCACTAAAGGTTGAAAGCAATACTTTGGATATTAACTTCGAAAATAATAATATTATATATAATTGCTTCCCATCTTCACTATACGATTATCTCTTCTCAAGAAAGCAAAAAATGTGTCAGATATCCCAGCATGTGTAAAATAATCCTTCCTCAGTTCTGAATCTTACATATATTTAACAATAATGTCTACCTTAAAGTCTAAATAGACTCAAACTATATTTGATTTGGTTACAATAAATGAACACCAATAAAAAATTAAATTACTTAATAAGGTACACCCCCAAAAAAAAGCTTCTTTTGACTTTTATTGTAAGTAAATAAAATGGTGAACACATTACGAAAGTACATCGTCGACACAATCTCTAATGCCAACAAAAAATATATATGTAAAATTAAAATTTAAAGAAAATAAAGAAAAGGAAATATGAATAAACCAACTACACGTACATCAGTCATCCATCACTCATCACTATCAGGGACTCAAATCATAAAAAAGTAAAATCTTGGGGGGCCAAAACCTAAAAGTAAGTAAAATTTCGGGAAAAAAGAAAAGCAAAATATTGCCGATTAGATTTGGGTCAATGGTCAATATATTGGGTAAATATCACCAACCTTTGCATTTGCAGCTCTTCACTTTACCCTTCCCTTTTGGACATCATCATCATCTTCAGATTGTCCTTACACCTTACAGAAGCTTTTGGCTACTTCTTCGTCTGAAGTTCAACGTCCTTACAACGTACTCTTCCTTTCTCTTACAGCTCGAAGAAGATAGATAGAGAGAAGAGAAGAGATCTCAATGGAGTACGAAAGGATACACAAAGTTCAGGTAAAAAGATTTATCGTCTGCGCGCATACTTCGAGTCTGCATTTTTCTTCTGGCGTTCCTCGTTTACGTGTCTGAGAATTTGTTTCTGAAGCTTCTTCTTTCGAATGGATTTCTGCAGACTGGCTTTATATCTCCGAGCAAACTGAGGATGAAGCTCACAGCTTCAAGCTATCAGATGAAGAAAGAGGAATCGAACTGTAATAATAACTCCTCAAGAACATCGCCTTCTAGGCTAGAAGACTCAGAGTTCGTCAACAACAGCTTGTTAGCCTCCGACGACGACGGCGGCGTCTTCCTCGAAGAAGGTCTTGTGAGATTTCGAACATCAACTGTTGTCTGCTGCAATTATTACTGCTTGTTTGAATTTATTGAGGCGAACCCTCTAATGGCAGTAAATGATTTAAATTTCAGTTTCCAGCACCGAAGAAGACCCGCCAACAGCTACAGCACAAGGAGAACCGAGAGGCCCCGAAGAAACGGGTCGCCAGACGACCCGACCCGCTTCGAAGGGCGAAAACTCGAGCTCGGTCCACCCAATTCGGACATTGGAAGACGAAAACCTCGATTACGACAGCACTTCGAGCTTCGAGTTCCACAAAGGCGACCACCACCACCACCACGGCGGCCACGGCCGACCGTTCCACCACCTTCCAAGGCCAATGTCCTCCAAGTGGAACGACGCTGAGAAGTGGATCGTAAATCGCCAACACAACCCAAATAGGACTACAAGCCTGCAAAATCAGGGCAATCGGCCGCCGATTAGGGTTCCGCACGACCCGAACGCCCCGCCGGCGAAGCGGGTCGGTTTTGCCCAGCCCGCAAAGTCCGAGAGTGAGGATTTGGAGGAGTTGCCCTGCACCAAGACTGTGGCAGAAGAAATCCCAGGTGATCGATCTATTTCCACCTCCTTTTATGCTGCGTAAAGCAACAGAATTTCTTGAGCCTAACTAAGGTTGCCCGATTGTGACTCACTCAATCAACTGTAGTAAGGTCAGTTTCGATGCGTGACATGGGGACGGAGATGACTCCAATCCCTAGCCAAGAACCTTCTAGAAGCGTCACCCCAGTCAGCTCCACCACGCCCCTTCGAAGCCCGACTTCTTCCCTTCCTTCGACTCCTCGGAGGGGCCGGGCCGGGCCCACCACGCCCGCGGAAAACGGTTCGAACAATCTAGAGCGTTTGGGGGAGCCGTCTGAAAAAGAGCTCAAGCTCAAGGCGAAGAGAGAGATAATGGAGCTTGGGGTTCAGCTAGGTAAGATGAACATAGCTGCTTGGGCTAGCAAGGAACAGAGGGATAAGGGCAGTTCTGGAAACGAAAATATCGACGGGGACGGGCCCATCGAGTACGCCAGGCGTGCTGCCGCTTGGGAAGAAGCTGAGAAATCAAAACACGCCGCAAGGTTTTTAACGATCGTCGTCTTTAAGGGCACTTTTCTTCTTCTTCGTTCTATTCCCAGGTTGTAATGATCTGAATATGTTTAGGTTTAGAAGAGAAGAGATAAGGATTCAGGCGTGGGAGAGCCAGCAAAAGGCGAAGCTCGAAGCAGAAATGAGGAATATAGAGGTAATTAATTGTCTTGCGATAGCCCGAAAACGTTAACAAATCGTGGCTCGTTATTTGAATTGGCTTCTCTTTGACTCCTCAGGCGCAAATCGAGCAAATGAGAGCGAATTCTCAGGCGAAGATGGTGAAGAAGATAGCTTTGACCAGACAAAAGTTCGAGGAGAAAAGGGCGTCCGTGGAAGTTAGGAAGGAACGACAAGCCGAGAAAATGGCAGCGAAAGCAGAGTACATACGACAAACTGGGCACATTCCTTCGGCTTTGCCTTTTGTTTGCTGTGGTTGGTCATAAAAAGGGAAGAAAGAAAGGAAACATGTAGATGTTGTGCTCTCTTTTGTATTCTAACAACACTTCGGTTGTTATAATATGTGCTGTGCAAAGTTGAGTATATATTTTCTTGTGTCCTATTTAATTTGAATCTGTTACAGAACATTTCTGCCAATTGAAGCTTAATCTATTTAAGGACAGTAACGAAGACATAGAAGAGCAAAGAACCTTGATTAATTAAAGAGTAAACATAAAAAATGGTGCTTGAACTATACCACAGTTTCACTGTTGGTGCTCATACTTTAAAATGTGCCGTTTTGGTTCTTAAACTTTGCAAAACCTGTTATTATTGGTTCCTTAACCTAAAGAACAGGTAAAAGAACGAAAAAGGAATATTTTTGCAAAGTTCAGGAACCAAAATGTCACATTTAAAAGTTTAAGTATCAAAAATTAGTATTTTTTTATATATACATGATATTGTGTAAAATTAATATAAAATTCATATTTGATTACTATGAGATTTCTTTTTAATTTTTTTATTTTAAAATGTATCTCAACACAATTACACCGTAATATGTATGCCTCTTGAAAAAATATAGAAGTTATAAAATGTAAAAAAAATTTAATTGTTGTTGGTGTTATTGTAGTGGTATGCCTCGTGAAAAAAAATCGAAAGAAATTATTGTGGTGATTCGAATTTGAATATATTCGATTACTACGAGATTTTAATTTTTTATTTAAAAAGTATCTCAACACAATTACACCGTAATTATGTATGCCTCTTGAAAAAAAGAAGTTAAAAAATATGTAAAAAAATTTAATTGTTGTTGGTGTAATTTTGTTGGTATGCCTCGTGGAAAAAATTCGAAAATAATATTGTGGTGATCGAAAATGAATTTTATATTAATTAAATTAAATTCTAATTATTAGTTGCTCAAACTTTTAAATGTGCCGTTTTGGTTCCTGAACTTTGCAAAACTGTTCCATTTTAGTTCTTTTACCTGTTCTTTAGGTCAAGGAACCAATAATACCAGATTTTGCAAAGTTTAAGAACCAAAACGGCACATTTTAAAGTTTGAGCACCAACAGTGAAACTGTGGTATAGTTCAATCACTATTTTGGTCGTTTACTCTTAATTAAATGATGAATTAATTAAATTTGCTTAGTGATTAGTTAAAGCTTTTTTTTTTTCGAAACGATAGCTTGCATAAATGACAAAGATATAGGGCTAAATAGCCCAATGGGTCTCACCGGTACATCGTCAACCGGGAGAACAAAGACTCACTAAGGAGCAACAAACAATCCCACAAGGGAAACAACACTCCCACATGGGGAGAAAATGGTCCACAAGGGACAAAAAACCGACAGAAAATAAAACTCATTATCAATAACCAAGAACTAAAGAACCTATAACAGAAAAAGCGATTAAGCTAATTCTACGATACTCTTCACTTTCACTTGGCGTTCGACGTCAGAGTTTTATCTTCATCGGACTGAGAGCTCCACAAGGGAGAAAAAGACTCCCGACCTCGGGTCGGGAGAGATGAGCTCCCACAACGGAGAGACTCAAGACAGTGGCGACGGCAGGCGTTGGGGGAGAAGCCATTTTTTTGTTTTTTGTTTTTTTTTTATTTAAATGCAAATAAAGAAAGAAAGAAAGGCGGCTCCCCCGACCTCCGTTAATGGAGGCGGGGGAGGAGGTAAGGCAGAAGGGGTGGGGTGTTTGTTGGAGGGGTGGTGGGGGTGGGAATGGGTGGGTGGCGGCTTGGAGGTGCAAGGAGGAAGGGGATTAGGGTTTTGGTTTTTTAGAGATAAGGGAGAGAGAAGGGGGAGAGAGGATAAAAAGGACAAATTACGAAATAGTGATTAGTTAAAGCTGAATGGCATAATATGGGTATATAAGGATTAAGGAGTATAATAATATCGTAGGCATGGAAGAACAAAAAAATTCTTGATTAATCAAATGGCATCAAAGTTGCAAACATTCTGATATCTGATTTGCGCCTGAATTAGATAACGTGAAGCACCTCGGTATTGATGGAACCACTTTTTTATTTGCATTTGTTGACCTATACTTATGTTAATTTACAAATTAACCCCCTAATCTTGTGCGCACTGCGCACTCATCTGACGACATCTGAGAGTGATGAGTAGTGTGCACAAAACTACACATAGAGCATCCTTCAGTGTACGGGAAACGTTAGGGCTTCTAAACATGGTTTTTTTCTTGATTGCTCCGTCGATCTGAGGGTGTGTGTAGGGATTCCTGGGTATTTTCCTTCGAATTTTCCTATTGGGACCTTTTACTTGTATTTCTTTGTGAAGAAGAAAAAAGCGGGTCATTTGATCAATGGTCTTAGGATGTCCACCTGAAATCTGTGTAGAAGAGAAGAAGAAAGATTTTCCTGACCCTGCATTGGCTTGCCCATTTCTCGAAGACGACTAATCGAGTTACATGCACAAGATTCGCGTGACCATTTCGTAAGTTATTTATGGTGTTTGTCCTTTTCGATGATGAACTATTCGGTTTAGCTGTCGTAGTCGGTGGTTGGGTCTTACCTAAAAGTTTGGATTGACATAAGATTGCCTTTGGTGGGCCCCAAGCAGTAAACCGCCATTCTTGCTCTGCGAATTGTAGCTTCAGTTAGGTATTATTGGCTCGGTGGGTGAATTATTAATTTAGCCATGACGCATGGGCTGGACTGAGGAGTGCCTTCTTACAAGGAGTTGCGTGAAGTTGCTGTTCTTGTTATAATGAAGAGGTTAAAGGGTGAACCCCCAAGTGTTAGGAGGTTTAAGTTATCTTATCTACTGTTAGGAGCAGCTGTATTGTACTTGATTCTTATTTTCTTCAAGTTTTTCGAACTGTTGGAGAATGCAGCACTTTTGGTTGGGGATGATAGCATTGGGGGTTTGGACGGATTTCCGCTCCTAAATGGGAAGTTCGATGATCAACCTAAGTCGCATTTAAGTGCTGATGGGTTTCAAAGGATAGTTCAGAATAACGAAAATCAATACGAGCTTGAAAAGCCACCAGGGAAAGAATCGGAGCTGCCACGGAGAGGTGTTTTGCCTATAAAACCATTGCAGCAGCAATACGGAAGGATAACTGCTGAAATATACAGGAAAATGAATGGAACGAACGACATATCGGGGATAGAGAAAATGGCGAATGAGGCTTGGGTTTTGGGGACAAAAGCATGGGAGGAGGTTGGTAAATATGACGTAAAGGATATCAACATGAGCTCAATACTTGAGGGGAAGCATGAGTCGTGCCCTTCGTGGGTTTTTACAGATGGAGAAGAACTGTCCAAGAGAAATTTTATCACGTTCCTTCCGTGCGGTCTTGCTGGTGGTTCTTCAATCACGGTGATTGGAACTCCACATCAGGCCCACCAAGAGTATGTACCGCAGCTTGTTACAAAGAGGGGCGATGATGGCTTAGTATGGGTGTCACAGTTCATGGTTGAATTGCAAGGATTGAAGGCTGTGGATGGTGAGGATCCACCAAAGATTTTGCATTTGAATCCTCGATTGAGGGGAGATTGGAGCCATCAACAAGTAATTGAGCATAACACATGCTATAGAATGCAGTGGGGAGTTGCTCAGAGATGTGATGGCTTACCATCCAAAGCTGACGATGACACACTTGGTACGATTTTATGGCGGTTTGGGTCACATTTGTTGATTTGTAAACAACTTTGGTTTTTCTTGTTATCCCTGTTGACTTTTTTGGTCGGGCTATGCTTCCAATTGCAGTTGATGGACATTTACGGTGCGAAAAGTGGATGAGAAACGATCTCATAGATGCTAAAGAATCCAAGATATTTTCATGGTTCGACCGATTTATAGGGCGCGCTAAAAAGCCAGAGGTCACCTGGCCTTTTCCCTTTCGAGAAGGTCGAATGTTTGTTCTTACTATACGTGCTGGAGTTGATGGATTCCACATAAATGCTGGGGGACGTCACGTGACATCATTTCCGTACAGAATGGTGAGTCAACATGCCCAAAAACTATCTTTCAATGGATTAAGGAACTTATTTTGTAGTTTTCAATTTGTTTATTTCGTCATTGTTTCTGTGTTAACTAGCGACTTTTTCTTAGTAACTTTGATGCGTACACCGTTAGCATTAGAATTTCTTGGGGAGAATATCGTTAGACGTGCAAATGTCATTATGCCATTCGTACCCTTGTTTAAGCTTCTCAACAGGCATACATGGGATCACTTGAACCGTGCAGAAATGCATAAGAGAATAGCTTACAGAAAGAATCTTTTATTACTACAAGCCCTTACTAGTGATTGTTGTCAAATAATGCATGTTAAACTTCTCTTCCATATTTTTCTTGTGACATAGTTCGTTATTGCGTGGATCCCACGTTTTCAGGGTTTCACAATGGAGGATGCGACAGGATTGGCTATCAAGGGTGATGTGGACATTCATTCAGTGTATGCCACCTCATTGCCAACATCTCACCCCAGTTTCTCCACTCAAAACGTATTAGACTTCTCTTTGAAGTGGAAGGCTCCTCCAATACCTCAAATCCCAATACGGCTTTTTATCGGTGTTCTCTCTGCAACTAATCACTTTGCCGAGCGTATGGCTGTAAGAAAGACATGGATGCAGTCTTCGTTGGTCACATCATCTAAAGTAGCTGTTCGTTTCTTTGTTGCATTGGTAAGCCAACCTTATTTCGATTTTGGATGGTATCTATCAAGTTCTCAAAATTTTTTTACTCAGTTTTTTGGAATCCGAGGAATGAAGTGATCTCAAATTTTTTTTAATCAATTTTTTAGAATCCGAGGAATGAAGTGAATGCAATTTTGAAAAAGGAGGCAGCTTTTTTCGGTGACATTGAAATTATACCATTCATGGATCGTTATGAGCTGGTAGTTCTGAAAACCGTTGCCATTTGTGAGTTCGGGGTATGTTCAGCTCAATTTTTTTTTTTTTTTGCACTATTAATTTCCTTTCATCTCCTTGTAATGTAAACATTCTTTTTTTTTCATGACGCTTATTTTCCAGGTTCAAAATGTGACGGCTGAATATATTATGAAAGGCGACGACGACACTTTTATAAGGATTGAGACGGTCTTGAAAGATATCGAAAGCGCACCTACTGGAAAGTCTTTGTATTTAGGCAACCTTAACCTCTTGCACCGGCCCCTGAGGAATGGGAAATGGGCTGTTTCTTATGAGGTATCTCCATTTACACGTATTTACTTCTCGGTCCTCTTTAAATCAAAGATGAAAACTGTATATTTATCCAGGAATGGCCCGAGGAAATTTACCCACCTTATGCAAATGGCCCGGGATACGTAATATCGAGCGACGTTGCAAAGTTCATTGTTTCACAACATGCAAACAGCAGCTTACGGGTCTGTTATGGTTGCATATTCTACAGTTTCCTCTTCTTTTTTCTTTCTTTCCTCTGAAAGAGAGGCGACTTGTGTTTTACCATTATACCCCCGACGAAAACTTGCAGTTATTTAAGATGGAAGACGTGAGCATGGGAATGTGGGTGGAGCAATTCAATAGCACGAAGATCGTTCACTATTCTCACAATTGGAAATATTGTCAGTACGGCTGCATGGAAGATTATCACACCGCTCACTATCAGTCTCCGAGGCAAATGATCTGCCTTTGGGATCACTTGATGAAGGGCCGACCTCACTGCTGTAACGTTTGAGGTACGTACGAAGACATCTCAAATTTTTCAATTTCGTCTTACATCAGTGTGGACACTCGGGTCGGTTGGGTCGGGTCGATCCGTGGCTGGGTTTTTTTTGTCTTTCTTTCTTTCTAAGTCTTGTGTTGTTTGGCTGAGCTAACTAAATGCTGTAAAGGATGTTAGAAACGTTCTCTACTGTTTTGATCAGTGACAATCTCGGGTTATTTAGTTGATGACAAGAAGGGATGATATCCCTCGTCCTAAGTTTTGCTGCATCACTTTGTAAGAAGATGGTTTTTTTTTTTTTTTTTCGGGTAATGACTTGCATTGTTAGTATTTTTACCTATACGCGCTTTCCCGGTCGAAAACCTTAGGGCGGCGGAGCTTTACGACTAGGGGTGTAAACGAGCCGAGCCGAGCCCGGACATGGCCCAGCTTGACTCGATCGAGCCCAAAAAATTCCGGCTCGAGCTCGCTCGGCTCGATAAGTTTAGTGTCATGCGAGGTATTTGAGCTCGAATTTGGGCACGAGCTCGAGTTCGGCATATATAGTTAAATAAAATAATTATTTTAATATGAAATATAAAATATTTAATATATTAAAAAATAAAATCGCGGGCTCTATAAGGCTCGACGAGCTACGAACCCAGATATGATCGACTCGAGCTCGGCTCGATTTCCAACAAGCCAGCTCGAGTGCTCGTTCCGTGGGTGAGGTGGTACGACTCTTGTGCAAGAATACATTGAATAGTGGACATAAATGTATATATGTATCGTTATCGGCTCCATTAATAAAGATTTAATAAACTATTAACTGCCGACTGTTCACGTGTTTTACCAGCCTGGACTTATCTTCTTCAACGCAATTTATATACTTAATTATTTTGGCTAGCAAGTGAATGGAGAGATATAACTGATTGTCGGCAGCTTGAAATTTATTGAATTATTGTTTAGCTTATTTATGGACAACATGAAGTTGAAGTGAATTGATTTCGGCATATTAAATATTAATCTATCATTAATACGTGAACAGTAAGGCTCCACGTATCCTAATTGCGAAAAGGCAGAATTAAATGATTTCTCATTTGCGTGCAGGCACAGCTTATGTTGAATCTTACTCAAATAAATAAACGACACCTTTTTTTCGGAAGTCAATACATTCATCAGCCGCTTTAGTTCAGCGTATTGTTTTATATATAAAGTTTAATGTGAAGAATGTCTAAATTCTAATAGGAATTACTACATCAAATGTTTCCCAAGTACGCATAGAGCTCAAGTTTTCTTGGCTTGTCATTGTTTAATACAGTTGAAGGAAGTTAACACTTAAACATAGTTAGTCACAGAAGCTTTGATTACACCCATCCATTCATGAAAGTGTCAGCGAACTCTTACAACTCAAATCAACGAAACATCTTTTTCTCGGTATGACGCAAACGGTCACAATATTTCTGGGCCCCAGTTCCATAAATACCACAATATAGGTCCCCGAAGGAGGATGAGCTGTCATCGTTTTATTGGTACACAAACCAGATATACTTACACAAATACTTACACAGCAGCACAGCCTCAACTTCAACTAGCTCAGTCTCTCTCCTCCCTCACGGCGGCGATCACCGTTAGCTCACCGGCGAAACTCTTAGGACAATAAGATGGATTTCAGCTCCTTCTTAACATCTCTAGGCACTTCCTTCCTCCTCTTCGTTATCCTCATGCTCTTATTCACATGGCTCTCACGAAAACCTGGGAACGAAGTCATCTACTACCCGAACCGAATCCTGCGGGGCCTCGACCCGTACGACGGAACCCGCCTGACCCGAAACCCATTCTCTTGGATCCGTGAAGCCCTCTCCTCCACCGAGGCCGACGTCATCGAAGCCTCCGGCGTCGACACCGCCGTCTACTTCGTCTTCCTCACCACTGGTAACGGCCCATCTCTGTTCTATATCTTCAGTCAATTGCAGAAAGCTCGCCGGTAAATGGGTCATCTAATGTATGGTTTTTGCAGTGCTGGGAATCTTCGTATTGGCCGGAGTTTTTCTCCTGCCCATATGCCTACCCATCGCCGGAACTGCCCACGGCGTAATAAAGACCAACGACAGCACTAGCCAAGGCACATTCAACGACTTAGACAAGCTATCCATGGGACACATTGAAGTATAATTAAGCTTATTACCATTGTCCCTTAGCTTGATTTTCATATGCTGGTAATAATTTTCGATCGATTTTCGTTCTAATTTTATAACAGCAAGGGAGCCCTCGGCTATGGGCGTTCGTTGTAGCTACGTATTGGGTGTCAATCGTCGTGTACGTACTCCTATGGAAGGCGTACAGACACGTGTCGAATCTCCGAGCGTCGGCCCTAATGACGAGCGACGTTAAGAGCGAGCAGTTCGCCGTCGTCGTGAGAGATATTCCTTCCCTGTCGAAAGGTCGTACGAGGAAAGATCAAATCGATTCGTACTTTAGGGCTATTTATCCCGACGCCTTCCACCGCTCGCTCGTCGTCACCGATAACGGAAAGGTACGGCGACGGAGGCCAAAAAACTGTTCGATCGTTTAACTTAAGGGTGAGTTTGGTATGCGGAATTCGGTGTGAGAAAAAAAGAAAAGAAAATGTAGTATGGTACTACACGTGACGCGTAACGTACAATGATCCGATGCGTATCATTACATTTTTCTTTTGTTTTCCGCGTTGGGTTCCGCATACCAAACGCACGCTAAAAGTAAAAGATATAGTTTTGGACTTTTCAGACTGAGCGAGCTTATTGATGATAACTTTTCTGAATATGTGAAGAAAGGTTATTTTCGGCCTTTTTTCACGTTTTTTTTAATGCTTACGGTATTAAACACGTGACATTTCACCGATACCTAACAGGAAGAAATAATTCGCAGGGTGTTTAATAGGAAGTTCAGACTTTAGGGGGCTGATAAGGAATTTACCCTACTTTAGTTCCGATTTCATTCTTTAATGTACAGGCGAACAAGATCTACCAAGAGCTGGAAGGATACAGAAAGAAGCTCGAGCGGGCCGAGTTCGTCTTCGAAGAGTCGAAAACCGCCGCGAAGCCCGAAGGGCTTCGGCCCGAAACGAAGACGGGCGTTCTCGGGCTCGTGGGCAAGAAGGTCGACGCGATCGAACACTACGAAGAACGAATAAAAAAACTCAACGCAAAGCTAGAAGCCGAGCAAAAGGCAACGCTAAGAAACAAGCAAGGCTGCGCGGCGG
This sequence comes from Craterostigma plantagineum, assembly GCA_027422505.1. Lineage (NCBI taxonomy): Eukaryota > Viridiplantae > Streptophyta > Magnoliopsida > Lamiales > Linderniaceae > Craterostigma > Craterostigma plantagineum. Next base: position 1,623,591 of record JAPQWV010000011.1, on the reverse strand, counting down.
TGATCTTCTTCAACAGCCGAGCCACGGCCGCGTCGGCCGCCCAGAGCCTCCACGGAAAGGTGGTCGACTCCTGGACCGTGATGGACGCCCCTCAGGCTCGGGATTTGCTGTGGGGCAACCTAACGATGAACTACTACATGAGGATGGTCAGGCAGTACATCATCTACTTCGTCGTGTTCCTGACCGTATTCTTCTACATGATACCCATCGGTATCATCTCGGCGTTCACGACGCTCGGCAATTTGGTGAAGCTCCTCCCCTTCATAAAGCCCGTGGTAGAGATCGTTGAGATTAAGACGGTTTTGGAAGCTTACCTGCCTCAGATCGCACTCATTCTTTTCCTCGCTATGCTACCTAAGTTCTTGCTTTTCTTGTCGAAAGCCGAGGGCATTCCCTCGGAGAGCCATGCACAGAGGGCCGCGTCGGGGAAGTATTTTTACTTCTCAGTGTTGAACGTGTTCATCGGGGTTACGATTGGTAGTTCGCTCTTCACGACGTTGAAGACCATTCAGAAGAATACGGACTCTATCATACCGTTGCTTGCCAGGAGCCTGCCCGGGAGCGCGACGTTTTTCCTTACTTTCGTCGCCCTGAAGTAAGTTTGTTGTCTTTTGGCTTACTTAATTTTTTAATTTAGGGAGTGGCATTTTAGTGAGATAAATTACTAGTGGTTCGGTGGGATCTTGGAGTAGGTCTCATGGACTATAGGGAGAATTAGTCTCGCTGGAAACCGCAATCGTCCTATAGTCGACGATGAGTTCAGATTCGATTCAGACCGAGCCTAGTCGAAGTGTGAGAACTACGATACGTTGTGTAGGGATACCTACCTGATCGGAATTTTTTTTTTTCCAATTTTATGACAGTAAGTTGCAAAATTAATCAATTTGAGGATAATATGCTGAAACAATTTGATGACAATAACTTTTCAAATTGAGGTAATTTGGTGAAAATAACATTTCAAGAGTTAATTTTCCTCCTATTACTTCAAATTCGAAACTTAATGCCCATAAAATGCAGCCTTTATTTTGATTATTCTCAAATTGATTTAATTCTGAAACCCGTTGTCCTAAAACTGATCCTAAATTGGAAACCATTTAAATTTTGCCGTCCTTGTATCGCTACATACAGGACAAAAAACACCATGCATTAATTTTTTCTACTATCACTGGAACGTTTTCGCTACGAGCGTGTGTATGCTAAATGCGGTGCGTTTTTCGTTCAAGGTTCTTCGTGGGCTACGGGCTCGAGCTGTCAAGGATAGTTCCCCTGATAATATTCCACCTGAAGAAGCGGTATATGTGCAAGACCGAGGCCGAGGTTAGGGAAGCTTGGACGCCCGATGACCTCGGGTACGCAACTCGAATCCCCGAGGACATGCTCGTGTTTACGATTGTCATATGCTATTCCATAATCGCGCCCCTCATCATCCCCTTTGGTGCACTCTATTTCGGCCTCGGATGGGTCCTCCTAAGGAATCAGGTATTAATAAAAAAAGATCGGACCTCCAAAATCACTAGTATTTTTTGCACACTCAAATGTGGGTACTATAATATATAAATACCTCATTTTCATCTTAACTAAGAACAGATGGATAAAATAGTAATAAGTTGAAGGTATTGTGTGACTTTCTTTTAATTTTTATTTTACTTTAAAGCTAAGTTGCTGATTTTAAGGCAGTTATAGCAAGCATTGGGGATTAACATAATAGTATTGATGATCCGTCGTTTTTCTTTACAGGCGCTTAAAGTGTACGTCCCGGCATACGAAACCTATGGAAAGATGTGGCCACACATATACGTGCGCATGGTGGCGTCTTTGATCCTTTATCAGCTCACAATGCTTGGGTACTTCGGCGTGAAGGAGTTCGTATACGGTTTTCTTTTGATTCCTCTTCCGATTATATCCTTTGTATACGTTTATGTGTGTCAGAACAAGTTCAGTCGATTCTTCCATGCCACTGCGCTCGAGCTCGCCTCTCGGGAATTGAAGGAAGAGCCCGACATGGATTCGGTCTTCGAGTCTTACGTCCCGCCGTGCTTGAGATCGGAGAAGAAATCGTACGACGGAGACGGGGAAGATGCTTTCTCTAGGGTTTCGAGTAGGGTTTCCAATTTCTGACATGTGTGTATGTATACATTTGTAGGGATGTGTGTGTGATGGAACTATTTTTGCTGTAAGGGATTTCCTCGCGCCTTTTTTGCGACCAACTTTTTCTCGGCTTATTTATCCGACACAATCCGCTCATGCCTATATTTTTCGAGTCATATGCATCGGCGACCGTACTAGGAACATACGATGAAATACCAGAAATTTGTGCATTATAGTCTTAGTCGGCGATAAGATGGCGAAAACGATGTTGCGATTCCCAAGCCCAATCCTAGAAGCTCAAATTCATAAGCCTTAGTGTTCTTCTCTAAAACCAATTGACAACATGGGAGAGTTAACCGACAGGCTTATACATGACCAACTTATTCGATTAATCCGATGTGGGACTTGCGTTTGACACCCTACTAACGCTTCGGTCGACTAGGTCGGAAATGTGAATGAATTTTAAGATTTTGCCACCGTAAAAAACCTTTTTACGCCACGAAACGGTGTCTTGGACTGTGTTTTATTTACATAGATTTTATTCTGCACAAAAGGATTCAGAATCGAAATCGTAATGGGCGGATCGAATTCTTAAATCAGAACCGATGGGTCCAAACCGAAAACCCAAACCAGATGAACCCATATACCCGGTTTGTTATCACTTATTTCACCGCTCGACGACGACGTTTGGCTCCGCTCCAACGCGTATAAATTTGAGAAGCACTGACATTTCTTCCCTCTGCTCTGCTTCCAGTAATTTCTGCTTCTAATGGAGGGAAAAACCAAACAGTAGCATGTGAGTGGTAGTTAGGGTTTCATTGTTGTGGTAGAACTCTGTAATCCGTCGTAGGAGTGAGAAGAAGGAAGAGAGAGAGAGAGCAGAAAACGATGAGTATGTGGAATTATGTGGTGACGGCTCACAAGCCGACGAACGTCACTCACTCGTGCGTCGGGAATTTCACTGGTCCTCATGAGCTTAATCTGATCGTTGCGTAAGTCTTATTATGGCCGGTAGTATGGCCCTTTGTAAGGTTTAAGCTACGTTTCAGTTCTTATAGAAATGCAAATTTCCTATTTGTTGTTGCCTGATTGTTAGGCGTTTTACGATGAAGGTTTTGGACTTGATTGGATTTGTGTGCGTGCATGTGTGTAATTACGGGCTTATTTGTCTGATTTTACCGTTTGATTAAATTGCAGGAAATGTACTCGGATAGAGATTCATGTGCTCTCGCCTTATGGTTTACAGGTGTATTTCGTGTTAAAAAGATGTTTGAAATTTCCATAAGGAAATCGTTGCCTTTATACAGTTTTGACATCGCAGCCTATGTTCGATGTCCCTATATATGGGAGGATTGCTTCCCTTGAACTCTTCCGACCATATGTGAGTTTCGTTTGCCTGACACAAGGTTTCGCTTGTCTGAAACAAGGTTTCGCTGCCTATTTGTTTGATGCATATGGTTCTATTAATTGTGTTTTCATCATTTGCGAGATGGGAGATGAAAGAACGTAACATTGTGTTATCTTAAAATTCTGCAGGGAGAATATCAAGATTTACTCTTCATTGCTACAGAGAAATATAAGTTCTGTATTCTGCAATGGGATGCTGAGAAGAATGAGATTATTACTAGGTGTGAGAACCTTATTACTCCGGATGACTATCTATTAGAAGCTCGTATTCTATTTTGCTGTTACGCATGCATTTTTGTTCCCTGAGCTTCCTCAGACACTTCTACATATAATTTCGTTGCCATAAGAATTTTCCTCCATCCATCAATGATACAGTACATTGGTCCGACATTTTTTGGCCTATGCCTATCAATTGTGACCTTGGGACCAGTCTTTTTTTTTCTCGGTTTTTCATTCCTTTATTCCTTTACTGTCAGTTCTGATGATGCCTGCATAAGTTACAAATTTCACTTATGATTTGTGGCTTCTATAGGTCAAATGGGGATGTCTCAGATCGAATAGGTCGCCCCACGGACAATGGGCAGGTTATAGTTATACATTGTCCTTGAAATCGTTGTCTTTGGGTGTTGTCCGTCTTTTTTCCTAAAACTGAGGCTGATAGCCTTCTTCTTGCACTTAGATTGGAATAGTTGATCCAGATAGTAGATTGATTGGACTTCATCTCTATGATTCTTTGTTCAAGGTGTGTTACCTCTTCACTCTTGCTAAACAGTCCTCGATATCGTGTCTTACTTTCGTCTTTGTTATCTTGTTTTTCTTATTCCCTTTGTTGTTTGTTTCCACATATAGTTATTTACATTTTGCTTCAACATTAGGTGATTTCATTTGATAACAAAGGCTACCCCCAGGAAGCATATAATATTAGGTATCATCGAACGATTTCTCCAACAATATGCTGTATGCTGAAGATTTTTATCTTACTAGTATACATATTCATTTGTAATATAAAACGCCAGAATATTTCCACTGTTGTACGATTGATTGTACCTTTGCATGCATGGTTTCCTTTAGGGGTTAAATTTAATGCTTGGCTTGATAAGTGATTGGGGTTTTTTTTTTTTTTATTTACAAATTATCAAAACAATGTTTATCATTTATATCTTTATTTTCAGAGGTTCTGTGTTTTTTGTTTTCTTTTTTACATCCAGTACTCATTGTTTTTATTGACTATTCTGGAAGGTTGGAGGAGCTTCATGTTTTGGATATCAAGTTCTTGTATGGGTTCCTAAATCCAACAATCGTTGTCCTCTACCAGGTCTGACTACGTTTTTGCTATAATTAAAATCGTGGAGTGGAGACATGGCCTTCGTCCACTGTATCGATTAATGTATTTTCATGCATGAGGGGGTTACGACAGCATGCTTCAATTTTTTTTGCTTCCTTTTTGTGATTTTATATTAGAGTTATTGTGCAGTGTGATTACGACAGCATGCTTCAATTTTTTTTTTTCAGTACCCTCATTATATTGGTTTTGTTTTCTACCCAGAATTAATTACTCAACTGGTTGGATTTCTCTTTCCCTTTATCGGCAGGATAACAGGGATGCACGCCATGTTAAGACTTACGAGGTTTCATTGAGCGATAAAGATTTTATTGAGGGCCCATGGTCTCAGAAAAACCTTGATAAGTGGGCACATTTATTGATTTCTCTGCCGCGTCCCCTTTGTGGTGTCCTTATCATTGGTGAAGAAACCATTGCGTATTGCAATGACTCAACTTTCAAAGCTATCCCAATCGCGCCTGTAGGTTACATGATGGTAGAATTTTGTTAAATCATTTCAATTAAGATCAACCTGACCTTTGATATCGTTTTATTGCTGAAGTCAACTACAAGAGCTTATGGGGGGTTGATGCAGACGGTTCTCGCTATTTACTAGGAGATCATAATGGTCTTCTACACTTGCTTGTCATAAACCATGAAAAGGATAAGTAAGTTATAGTTAATTTGAGATATCATATTTTTCTCGGAGTTTTTTGGTCGTAAAATATTTTGTTATATTTAGATCGATCTTATGACAGCTCATGGGTTCCGATTTAAATTTTCAAGGGTCACTGGACTTAAAATGGAGCTCCTGGGAGAAACATCTGTTGCATCGACAATTTCATATCTTGATAATGCTGTTGTTTTTGTTGGCTCAAGTTTTGGAGATTCACAGGTTTTCAGATTACTTTTGCTTTTCAGTTTAGTTTCCCAAGAAATTATTTTGCGTTAACAACATACTTGGCGTTAAGATTTTAGTTTCCTGTGATACGGTTAACGTGGTTGTTTGATGGTTTGTCTGATATTCCATGCATACCATGCATTTCTTTGACTGTTTGTTAACAACCTTATGTACACGAATTAATCACTTTAAGAGTAGGTGACAACAGCCTATTGACTGTTTGTATCAGAAAGGTTATAGCTAAACCATGTTGATAACTGCCGCATGTACGTGCAATATTTAGTTTAGTACGTAGTTCACTGTGTTGGTAACTATATCATACTAAAATATATCAAATACTGAAAATATGTGCAGTTTAGAAAATGGAACTTGTAAGAATTTCATTATGTTTTTAGTATGTCTACTTTATAAGTTTATCACTCTCCAGTGTCTGACGTCACTTCTGCTTATTCTTCTATACTCCTCCAGCTCATAAAGCTCAGTCTTCATCCAGATGCAAAAGGTTATTATGTGGAAGTGCTCGAGAGATATGTAAATCTGGGACCAATTGTTGACTTCTGCATGGTTGATTCAGAACGACAAGGTAGAGGCCAGGTTGTAACTTGCTCTGGAGCCTACAAAGATGGTTCTCTGCGGATTGTTCGGAATGGAATTGGAATAAATGAGCAGGTTTTTTTCATGATTAAGGTCCTCATATTTTATCCTTCAGAGCTACTTTTTTTTTCGATATAATCCATTTTCATGTCACTTATAGGCATCAGTGGAGCTTGAAGGAATCAAAGGCATGTGGTCATTGCGGTCGGCTACTGATGATTTGCATGACATGTTCTTGGTTGTTAGCTTCGTCAATGAGACACGTATTTGGGCCATGAACATTGAGGATGAGTTGATGGAGACTGAGATCGAGGGTTTTTGTTCTTCTGTCCAGACCTTATTCTGTCATGATGCTATACATGATCAACTTGTGCAGGTGCTGTCCAGACCATATAGTCACAATATCTACCTCTGTTTTGTGGGGCAATTAGTTGATTCATTTACAATTAGAATATTAGATAATTAATGACATTTGTCAGTTCTCACAGAGTGCTGCATTGTACAGGTTACTTTAAACTCAGTCCGATTGGTCAGCTCTACTTCCAGAGAACTCCGTAATGAATGGTTCGCTCACCCAGGGTATTCTATCAATGTTGCCACTGCTAATGCCACACAGGTATATTCATATATCTGCATGAACACATTAATTTACTGGCAGAGTTGCTGCAACGTCTTTTTTCGGTACACAATGTGATTAGTGAATACCTTCATTTCTTATTTGTAACCAATCGTGGTCAATTTTGTATCGCTGTGGTGATGAACATAAGACAGATATTCCTCTAAATGGGTAATGTGTATCCTCTTTTACTCCTTGCCAACCGTAGCAGTAACGGCGACAATATATTACTGGTAACTCCTGCCTGTTTTTTCTGCTGGTGGCGCTTTTACCATTATGCTTTCTGTTTTAGCTTAACGATTGTGGATTGATATGACTATATGATTGAAATTCATGATGTCTTTTTCAGCTTTGATTATATCTCCTAGGTGGTTGTTTGTTTCTACAGGTCCTGTTGGCTACTGGTGGTGGGCATCTGGTCTATTTGGAAATTGGTGATGGAGTCTTGACTGAAGTGAATCATGCGCAGTTTGAATATGAAATTTCTTGCCTAGACATCAGTCCGCTAGGCGATAATCCTAATTACAGTCGTCTTGCAGCCGTCGGCATGTGGACTGACATCAGTGTCAGTATATATTCTCTTCCTGACTGGAACCTCGTCACAAAAGAGCACTTGGGAGGGGAAATATATCCTCCTCGCTCTGTACTTTTATGTTCTTTTGAAGGGGTATGCGTTGCTTTTCAGTAATTTCATGTGTTTTTGGTTCATTCTTTCCCATTTCCTGATTGTCGCATGCCAAATTATATTGACTCGCTATTCAGATTTTGTACTTGTTATGTGCCCTTGGAGATGGGCATCTCCTGAATTTCACCTTGAATATGAATAATGGAGAGCTCACTGATAGAAGAAAGGTGTCCCTAGGGGCGCAACCTATAATTCTTAGGACATTCTCGTCAAAGAATGCAACGCACGTCTTTGCTGCTTCAGATCGGCCAACTGTCATCTACAGCAGCAACAAGAAATTGCTTTACAGCACCGTGAATCTTAAAGAAGTCAGTCATATGTGTCCTTTCAATTCTGCTGCTTTCCCAGACAGGTAATTTGGCTTCCACTTACTCGAAATATGCGATAGAAGTTCCTTATCTGTAGTGCTTGGTCATCAATTTCACTGCTCTATTTGTTCTGCATATACATTTTTCTTGTGGACGCAACAGTTTGAAACTATATAATTGACATACATACTATGCTATAGATGGTCACCCCTTACAGCCTCTTCTTTCTTGCCTGAACAGCCTAGCACTGGCAAAGGAAGGAGAACTAACAATTGGGACCATCGATGACATCCAAAAGCTCCACATACGAACCATTTCTCTCGGGGAGCAAGCGCGCCGCATTTGTCATCAGGAACAGACTCGAACTTTCGCCATATGCAGTCTAAGATGCAACAACCAATCAAGCATGGAGGATGGTGAAATGCATTTCGTGCGCCTCTTAGATGACCAAACATTCGATTTCACATATACCTATTCTCTAGACCAGACCGAGAATGGCTGCTCTATCCTAAGCTGCTCCTTCTCCCATGACGACAACGTGTACTACTGCGTTGGAACTGCTTATGTAGTGCCCGAAGAGAACGAGCCTACTAAGGTACAACTAATGCCCGTTTTCTTGCTTCGTTTAGGCTTTCGCTTACTAGCTCATGTATATAGCATGTGAATTTTCAGGGACGAATACTAGTTTTTGTAGTAGACGATGGAAAGCTCCAGCTAGTAGCAGAGAAGGAAACTAAAGGCGCCGTGTATTCGCTAAATGCCCTCAACGGAAAATTGCTCGCTGCTATCAACCAAAAGATTCAGCTATACAAGTGGATGGTCGGTGACGACGGCTCTCACCAACTGCAACCCGAGTGCGGGCATCACGGTCACATACTCGCTCTCTACCTGCAGACCCGAGGAGACTTTATCGTCGTCGGCGACCTCATGAAGTCCATATCTCTCCTAATCTACAAGGTGAGTTGAGTGAGCGAGTGGCACACTGAACCGCTAAAATCGAACACTTGTTTCTATTCCATTACTCATTACCCTATATCTTCTTCGAAGGGATCAAATGTGTTCGTATTGATATAACGAACCTAAAACGAAATTCGACCAACTCTTTTTTACGACTACTTTTTTTTGTTCTTTTCCCCTCATTTTGCAGGCCGAGGAAGGTGCCATAGAAGAGCTAGCGCGGGACAACAACGGGTATTGGATGTCCGCGGTGGAGTTCTTAGACGACGACATATACATCGGAGCGGAGAGCAACTTCAACCTCGTCACCTTCCGCAAGAACAGGGAAGCATCCACCGAGGAGGAGCGGGGACGCCTCGAGGTGGTGGGGGAGTACCACCTCGGGGGGTTCGTTAACAAATTCCGGCGGGGCTCGATCGTCGTGAGGTTGCCGGATTCCGACTCCCGGCGGATCCCGACGATGGTGTTCTGCACCGTCGACGGGGCGATTGGGGTGATCGCTTCGCTCCCTTACGATCGGTACGCTTTCTTGGAGAAGCTTCAGTCGAGCTTGAGGACGGTGATAAGGGGCGTGGGCGGGATGAGCCACGAGGAGTGGAGGTCATTCCACGCAGATAAGCAGGAGGAGGCGGTGGATGCTAAGAATTTATTGGACGGAGATTTGATAGAGATGTTTCTCGATCTGAGTAGGTGTCGTATGGAGGAGGTTTCGAAGGCGATGGGCGTTTCCGTCGAGGAGCTGCTGATGAGGGTTGATGAATTGGCTTGTTTGCATTGAAACTTTGCCTATGATGATGAGACAAGTGCGTAAATCAGTTTCTTCTTTTTTGTTCTCTTAAGTTGGTTCTTGCTGATGGTGAATAAATGAATGTTATACTGTTCTCTTTCCGAATAAATGAATCGATGAATTTTAAGTCAATTTAGTCCATGGGATGATGACCTTGGTGGGAAGACCTTCCCACCTGAGCCTACAATAGTTGATGTTCACAGGAAAGAAAACCTCTTGCGTTTTGATGTTAAAAATTAATCATTAACAGTCGCTTCTTATTTCTCAATCTAAACAGAATATGGCGCTGTATTATTGAGTTCTCTATACTACAATCTGAGCTTTGAAGGTCTTCTCAACATGATTCCATATTCTTGTATAATCAATATTTCATATCATGGTCGTAGCGGGTTAGATCATCTAGGTTTTATAGCCACGTTTCCTTTTCAGTCGAATGCTATTTTTAGACTAACCACAAAATCAAATTCTCAAATGTTCAAGAAACAACTATTCTTGAATCCACGACAAGCCAAAACCACCATAGAAACAACTCCTCACACATTTCCAAAATAAAAAATAAAAACCTATAAGAATCTGCAGCACACAACACGCCTGATAAAAGCGCAGCTGTAGTAGAGAGGTTTGTTTGACCTTTTTCAGGTATTTGCCATTCACATTCAAGTGTTGAACGCTGAAGCAATAGGTATAGGTAAACTTTATGCGTCGATCTTGAGAAGGGTATTGAGTGATGTACTGTTGAATCGCTGTGCAAGGCCTCGGATGACAAGAACGATGACATCACGGAGATGGCGGGTCTGTACCATTAGGTCAACCTCATTCTCACTGTCCACAACTAATCTCAGACGATGTTGATCGTTCCTAAACAACTCAACCTTCATAAAACAGATATATATATATATATATATATATAATATCAGACAAGAAAAGATCATGGCAATGTTAAAACTGATATATTCGACATACATGGAAAGGAGGAGTATAGGTTCCACGGATCTCAGTGGAAGGGAAAGAAGTTTTGGAGCCAGGCTTGACTACTTTGACCCTTTTTCTATTTACTTCGAGGATTCTTCTCTCGAGGCTTCCCATTCCTGGAACCTGAGATTTAAACATGGTCGTCTGAGAAAAAAATGCCTTTAATACAATATATAACGGTTATAAGTGTGCTCACCTTTTTCTGAGATCTGTCCTTATCACACAGAACCTGTAAGCAGAATCACATAGTCGGTTAGACCGTACAAAGGTTAAGTTCGCATGATACTAGCGAGCTATATTATTGGATAAAGGAAAAACCTCGAATTTCACAGATCCAAGCTCCAGCTTCTGTTTCACTTCTGACAGAACATCAGGTTCTGCAGGTGACAGAAGATTAGTTGATTAGAATGAGATGAAAAATTGATTAGAATGAGATGAAAAGGCAACTTTTGTTTCAAGAATTTTTTGACGAATACATATATTGAATCTTGTCATGGATAGATACAGTCCACACTTAGTCAGAAACCGTGATGGCTCGTGAGATAGAATTCCAAATATCAGATTAAGTTATTACCGACTGAAATAGGATCAGTGGAAGCTGAAACGGGCTGTCCCTCAGTGCCGTCCTCTCTTACAGGTGAATAAATGACGACTAGCCTATAGCCTACATCATCGACGTTTGCCTCGTACATCCTACCAGTTTCTCCTACATAAGCAAAAATCATTGAGCTGCATAAACAGAAAATCAATTGTAGAGTTGGTTAGAACGTTAAGATATGGTTTATTGCACCATATACCAGGAATCGCGATAAGGTCTGGGCTTCCAACCATTGATCTAAGCCACTGAATCTTACTCTTGCCTTCTCTTCCACCGCTATAGACGCCACTCACGGCGTATAAGTTTGTGTGGAAACCTCGTCCTTCGATTTCTAGTTTGTCCATTCTCGGGATACCTTCACGTAGTAACAGTTTTTAGAAATTTTAGTCCTCGTTGTAAGAATCCCAAGTTTACAACATTAGCTGAGTTTAAGGCTTGCAATTTCACCTGGTAGGACCGAAGGAGTTTCAGCATGAGATGGATCGCTTGATCTTCCAAATACGTCAGTGACAACGCATTCACACCTCAGCTGACAACCAATGTCTTCGAACTTTACTCTGTACGAACAAGATCTTTGTGATGGCAATGGTTCAAAGTCCCCTTCATTTCCATCATCTGATGAGGAAAACCTGCAAAAAAAGCTCGATTAATAGCCAAATGACAGAGCAATATATCAGGACTGGAGAGTTCATGTATAGATAGTACTCCTTTGTTTTCTAGATTTACTGTCTACAATAATACATACCACTGATATCTCACTTCTTTCTTGTACATATTCCAGACATGACGTTGACTTTCACTCTGTGGTATAACCTCCGAGGCAGTCAACACTTCTCCTTCGATGGCTTTACCATTTATAGCCAGCATTTCAATCATTGGAAGCTCTGACAAAAAAAGAAAATGGCATGTAAGGAGTTGAGATTCGTAAACATAGTATATCTTTAGTTTTGAGCAATGCCATGATAATACCAGGCAAAACTACATCACTTGGCTCTGATAAATTAAGTTCTCCAACAACTGAATCTGAACGTACAGGTGTATATCTGCAAGACAGACATAACAGCATCTTTAAGAAAACTTCACCAAAATAAGTTTGGGAACTGATTATGGAATTTAAAATATAATTTCGGTGATGAATGTTACCCAAACACAAGACGGCAGTTATAGTCTTCATCTGAGACTTCATATGTTTTCGAACTGGCACCACTTATGAGAACAGTATTTCCATCGTTTGATACTCTGTACCAGCTAAACAAGCTTTCTCCTTCGTATCCGCCAAAATAGTCTCCTTCTCCGCGGTAAGTGCTCAAAGACAGTTTCTTCACGCAAATTTTAGAAACTATTGGAAGAGCTGCAATACAAAGTAATTTTCGGTTACCCAACAACCAACGGAATTAGCAGTTAAACCTTATGAATTTCTTGAGTAGAAACACATAAAACTACAATAAGTTGGCTAACAGAATCATGAGAACAATAACATGAGACAAGTGACTGAAGACCATTGATTGATCAGTTCGTAAGATACCGATTGAGACACAAAGTAGAAAACAAGGATATAGGAAATCAACCTGGAACGACAGGAGATTCACAACTTGATACCAAAGGCAGTCCTTGTTCACCATCTGATCGTGTAGGCAGCCAATACAAAGCTATATAGGATCCCACATCTTCAAGAGATGGAGTGTAAGTTCTGAAATAAAAAAATGTTTCTTTATAACATACCTGTAGCAGAATTGTAAAGAACTAACTGTAATCGAATATAGACTTACAAGTCCCTGCTCCATATATCTGCATCGCCGATATTACTTGCCATTTCCATTAGAGCAGAATCAGATAGCTTGTCCTTTGTTCTAAACCAAAAATATTCACCGATTCCCTCAATACCCCCAAAATACTTCTTCCTGGGGACCACTTCTTGGCCCTCACAACAACTCGGTATCACCAGTTCTACACCAAGTGGTTCACCTGTGTATAAATACAACTATTAGTGGACAAGGCCACTAATTTGGTGCATAAATATATCTTATTTCATTAGTCAATGTCATTGCAGTAATCCAATGGTAGTGTAAATAGTAAAGTCAATATGGAACTGTTGATACAAAGACAAGGAAAGATGACAATATGAGACACAAATATAAGTACGACCCCATGCAAAATGGGAGAAGATAATTTCAATAGCAACGAGGTGAGAAGAATGCAAAATCAGTAAAAAAAAAAGGGTAAGAATAAAAGCAGTTGAATCAAACCAGGAGCAACAGTATCGGAAACCACTGTCTTTGGGCGACCCCACGTGCCATCAGCCCGAACAGGAGTATACAAATGTTCTAAACGGGATCCAACGTCATCTAAACTTAGATCTAAAATTTCTGCGTTGATCAAAGTAGGTTATCAGATCATGAACTAAGAAATAGATCAGTATAGATTGCAGTGTAAAAAATATTTACCTCCACGATGAAGCTTCTCTTTCTGACCATTGCCCTTTACTCTGAACCACTCACACAAACAGTCCCCCCTTTACCCTGAAAAGTTAAAAGTCTTTTAGCATCGTACGCTTAGTGTGTTCAAGACATAGCTGCAAAACCTAAAGCACTCACCCTCCAGTATACTTAGCAACCACACTCACTTGCTTTCCCTCAACCAAGGATCCATGAAATTCAAGCGAATGACATGTAGGTGGACCTGTCATAGAAAGTCAGTGCAAGCTAAGCCTAAAATTTCCACCAAACACCAAACATTTTGAATGAGCAGAAATACTAGCAGAGTTCATTGGGGGAACAAGTGTATCTTCCATAAGTATGATTAATTGTTTTGTTTTTAAAAAAAATAACCTGGCACGATTGGTCCAATTTGTTCGGAGATAACGACAGGACCACGTGCCCAATCACTTCGAACCGGCTCACATGATACAGATACGAAATAACCAATATCGTCTGCACATAGCATGTACGATGAAGAGGAGGCCCCAACAATTTCGCCATGAGTGCCATCTGATCTAGCCTGTGAATCGAACAGTTTATTTTGAAAATTAATTATCAATAGAAATATGAACTTCTTTCCATAGAAGTCTGCTTTCTTTGTAAAACGCATCAATGAGAGATTGAATGACATACCCGAAACCAGCGGTATATTGACTCCCCCTCTTCACCACCCCAGTACTTCTTGTTAACCTTCAGAGTGGAGCCTTCGACAGCATTTCCATGAACTTGAAAAGAGAGCAATCTTGGGCTTCCTAAGATGAGAAATGCGGACGGTGAAAGGTTAGCGTATTGATGTGGACATGCTTTTTTATGATAAATTTTCTCAAGTAGTCTCATGGCTAAACCAAATTGTCTCCATAAAAACTGAAAATGGAAAAGCAATGAAATAAGACTGTTTTTCAATCACCTGGACGAACGCGTTCTTGCCCAGTACAGGTCCTAGGTTCCCCAACAATGCCATCATCACGAACAGGGGTGCATCTAAAAGAGATAAATTTGCCAATGGCATCTTTTGGGACATGATACTCAAGGCCAGAGACATTGGGTATTGGATTCCCCAACTCTTTCTCGACCTGCAAAAAGCTTGAGGAATACTGAAGATGACAGACAAAGTGTACTATAACTGCGGTTAAATTTAATTGTTATGCAAGAAGGAAGGAAACTAAAGAAAAACGTAGTGGTGTAACTGTAGTAGATTTGAGCAAGTGGGATGTCATGAAGTACCTCATGAAGATACCAATTGTAAGTGCTCTTTCCCTCATGACCACCTATATAACCATATGACGCTGTCAACACACCACCTTCACAGTTATCGCCAGTTATTGACAAGAAGTTGAGACTTGGTGGGAGAGCTGCAGATTATGATAATAGCAATCTCATATCAGAGAATTTTCATGATTAGAAAAACAGGCAAATAAATGTAGCAAATATTACTCGCAACGGATATGTCAGAAATCACATAGGCTGGTTCGCCAGCTTCCCCATCAGGAGTCATCGGTGTAAATTTCGCAACTAAATATTGGCCAACTGCTCCCAGAGGTATGCGAAATGCCTAGACAAACCATAATGTCGAGTTACAGTGGGTAATGTTGAATGATTAGCATCAATGTGAAAACGATATGCTAGAATTTCATGTTTACCTTTGCAATTTTAGATGTACTTAATACTTCAACACCATCCTCGCCCTCAAAAGTTGGAACGCTCGACTTGAACCACTGAACTCTACTTGAAGCCTCAGTTCCTCCAGTGACAATACCAGTTGCTTTAACCTGACTTCCTTCCCTCAGTTCACCAATTATCTTCAGCAATGTTACTTTTGGAGGAGCTGTGCATAGGATCAGAAAATGAAAAGGAAAAAGATGTAAGGGACATAGATCAAACGTATTAGGCTGATACACGTACAGTCACACAACGATGCCTCCATCTGAGAGTTTATGACATTTTCGACAGAACTATTTTAAATGATACTATATTGCAAGGTCAAAACAAGCACTAAATCACCAGTCAAGATGGACACTATCTATTTTTGTCAGGAACAAGCACTAAGGTATCAAGTGTAAATTTCGAACTCATTTGATGATGTTAATCGATATCGTGAAATATTTCCCCAGCCATTGATAATCCATTCACAATGAGAATTGAGAACTGAGCAGTTTGCTGATGTTACCTTTCATTACTCGCTCAGACACCACTGACACAGATACCCCTTCCTGTCCTGGAAACTCAAAAGAAAAGAATCAGGCATTGCCATAAACAAGTGCAATAAAAGGAGGGTAGAAAATGAAGTTGCTTGACTTGAACATGCATAAGCTTACCTTCGAAGTTCACAGGTATATAAACAAATTTCAACCGTCTCCCAACATCTTCTTTTGTCAAAGAATATTCACTCGTCCCGGTCAAGACCCGAATAAATTCTCTGCCACAAGATCAAGAAAGCAAATGCGTTATCATACATGGCTATGAAGAGGTAAGTTGATCCTCACCCTCACATTGCACACAAAAAGGAAAAGAAAGAAACTTAGCTAAACATGAAAAGAATTGTAACAGCCTGATATCAAATATCCAAAACAATGAAACCGTAGATCAAATTAATCAAGAGATTTTCACAGAGAGGGCAAAGTCCGAGAAGAGAATAAGTGGTTTAGACGAATTTAAAACTAACCCCGTGTCCTTATCCTCACGCAACCATTCATATGTGCTGGGGCCCTCTTTCCCTCCAAAATACTTGCCTAATCCTCTGATTATATTCCCTTCAATCACATCTCCGACAACTCGCAAATCATTCACAGAAGGAGGAGCTGACATTAAACATCATAAAGCATATCACAAACAGATCGATAAGTACACATGCAATCAAATGATCTTTTGGCCAAAAATTGGAAACTGTCAGGGATCCCTCACACATGTTATTGTATGTAAGGACAGAAGTTTTTTACTACACACCTGCTTTTACATGAGCTGTTATTGCATACTGAGGTTCCCCTTTGGCACCTTCTTCAGTCACAGGTGTGTACATATAAACCAAACACGAATCAACATCGTCTAGGCTGAGCTGATACTCTTCTTCTTCTGCACCAGGAATCACCACAGGGCTGCTATTCCATCTTTTCCTTAGCCAACTACAGTGCAAGTCGATAGACCACGATAAGGATAAATACGTTATGATTTAGGGTTTTCATTAATCTTTTTTCTCAAGGTAGAATATAATGTCTCTAATCAAATGCATTCCAATAATGACGGTTGAATGATAAAATAACCTAGCAACGCCTTTCCCTGGTGTTCCCCCACACCATGCAACTTCAGCATAGCCTTTAACTGTGTTTCCCTCAACTAAATCCCCATGGACATCAATCTTCATGACCTTTGGGATTCTGGTACCTTCATAATAAAAAGAACTATCAGATCTTTCTAAATCGAGCTTTTAACAAAAGTGTATTAGATGTAACACAAACTCATTGGAGCCAGTTTACAGTTTTCTTTCTTGTATTAGCTCATAATCTTGAAGATGGTATATAGGGGTTAGTTCAAGCAAGCTATACCTGGAGAAACTGGGGAGGATATAGCAAACACAGCTGGATATTCAACGTCTCCAAGTACAGGTGTACACTCAACTTTCAGAATTCTGCTAACGTCATCATGCTTTGGAAGGTACATCTGGCAAAAGACTTGAAGAAACTCTTTAGCATCTATATTAAGAGCTAAGACAAGCTTCAGGACCAAATGCACATACCTCTTTCGTTGCGCCAGAAATAGCTGTAAACTTAGAAAGAGATCGCACTCCCACAAACCATTGGTACTTCAGTACGATCTCTGAATTGCCACCACTTTCAACGGCCTCTTTAACGAACTCAAAGTGGCAACAACAAGCATCTTCCTCAAATGGACGATCCACGGAAGCCTTGTTTAGCAGATATCTAGGCGGTAGTTGTTCCTTCCATTGTTCAAGCATAAATTTGAATGTTGAATCTGTCAAATGAGCAATCACTAAGTGACTGTAACGAACAGAACGAATAACGTCTCGTAACATGATAATATAATACTTGGTAGGAGGGGTCTATGTCTCATTTAAACTGGAAAAGAAAACTTCATATCTTCTCATTACATGCATTTTCGCGTAATTATCGAACTAAAAAAGATTTCTCCAACATGATAAGCTAAAAGAAATGAAGTCTAAGAAGAAGCAGTCCATTTGTTCAGACATGATAGAAGAGGGATTAATAGAATACTTACCTACAGCTAGATCTGGACGGCACAAATCCCAACCTCCACGAATACAAACTGCAGTGTGCGAAGGATAACGTTTGGCCATAGCTATTGCTTCACGAGGAAGATCTGCAACATTTTTGTATGTGATATTTAGTTGAGATAAGGAAAAGGTTATTACATCAGAATAATTGGCGTTTTGGACTTGGAAAGATGCAGACACATGCACAAGAGGAGAAAACTACTGCCAGGTCCAAGCAAACTTACCTCTGTCATTGAACTTTTTCAAGGTGGGGCCAACGAGCAATATTGCAGCTACTTCAGCATGAAACATCTTAAGTATCGGATTTTCTTCTAAACGAAGATGCTGCATGTCATCGATAAGGTTCAGTAAAAGTGGACATCAAAGTCGGATCGCAGTCGCGGTTATGGGTTCATTACATCATCGAACCAAACAATTAGCATAATCTACTTTATGCACAGTTACTATCCCATTCTTTGAAGAAAGAAATCAATCATCATAACCATCAGTTAAAAGTTGTTATATATGAAATAGTTACACAATTTAGCAGCTCTTTCAGCTATTACTTGATTAGCTAAATAATATCGACGATACCAAAAGTCGTTATAGTCTAGGAAATACTAAATATATTTCAACTAACCTCAAGAGCTGGCAAGTATGGGAAGCCTTTCAAAGTTGATATTTTATTTTTGCTGGCTGCTAACACCTGATAAAGTAGATAACCACTGTGACAAGATGAATACCATGATTGACATATGATGTGACGAAACAAACCTGTAAACGAGGTTGGCTTGCCATTGAAAGGGACTTCAACTTATTTTGAGCAACAGACAGAAACTGCATTGAGGAATCGGAATCCCATTAAATTGAAGGAAAAAGCGCTAACCAGGATACAAAATTTTCTAGGTTTACCTCCAAGTTGGGAAGTTCGGGTAGGCTCTTCAAGGACGTAATTTGGTTCCCAGCGAGATAAAGTTGCTGCAGTTCAAAAAGCAAATGTAGAAATAGTCTTTAATCCTTCAAAGATAACAGTTGGGATACTATATAGTTCACCTGCAATGCTTTGCAATTTTCCAGAGGCTCAAATCCCGGTCCTTTGAAATCATTAAAACTTAAATCGAGAACCTGATAGCAAAAAAATGACAGTTGATGCGCATAGATGCAATTTAAAGGCAGATGCCAACTAGTGGAAATAGCAAGAAGGAAAGGTTATATGTTCTTAATCAGCATAAAAGTGGTTAAAATGTTTGGCAAAAAGGAGTTGATATAAACCTTCACTCTGTTCAGTGATTCGATACCCTCCAATGTCGACAACAGATTGTCTCTGAGATAAAGAAACTGCAAAGAAATTTAACTTACGATTAAATCATTCAAACAAAGTTCCATGGCCAAGAAATGGATGGTTTTGTCCTATGATGACTGCATGGTAAAGGATTTGGCGCACCTTTTCAGTCCATAGACATCAATGAAATAATGAAGTGCTCTCATGAATAAGAAATTTTTCACGAGAAATACAGAAAGAAATATTACCTCCAGATTTGGAGACAAATTAAGTCCACCATTGTTGAGACTGCGTATCCTATGGCCACGAAGATCCAATCTCTAGGAAAGAATAGGAATGGGTAAGAAACCATAACAAGCAAAATGTGATTCCTAACAGTTTCCAACTGCTTGACATTTTCCTAACTGAAGCTGAACAAAGAATGTGAAGCATGAAACAGAACACAAGAAAATGCTACACATATCATTCACTCAGACCAATAGCCATCACAAATACTTAATATTTCTCAACATCAAAATAGCCGTAATGAGCAACCGCTATTTTAAACATGTGGCCACGAATTCTTACCACATTGTCACCAGCTTTGACTTCAACTTTTGGAAGCATAATCAGGCGCGAGTCACGACTCTCTGGCGTTCCAACCTTCTTACGAGCAGAAAGAGCCAAACTTCTATTGAAAGATGACGACAAACTACCAGCCTTAGACCCACTGGATAAGGTTGGCGACGGTGCAACAGATTTTCTGATTGAGCTACTACCACTCCCAGCGCTGTCCAAGGAAGGCGACATCCTAACTTTGCCCAATGATGAATGGGACAATCTGACCAAACTCTTCTTCAAAGAATCTTGTTTGCTCGAATCTGAACTCGTGGGTGTCCTTGGAGTTCTAATAGCAGGCGATAATGGAACAGATTTTCTAATCTCTAAAGGGCTCTGCTCCAGAGAAGGTTTGGCCAAACCCGACGATGATATTGAACTACTACCACGCATCTCTGGGAGAGATTTTCTCAAAGGGTCGGTTCTTGAAGATATGGTTCTATTACTTGATGATACTGAGACGCCATCGCTGCTTTGGCGCTTCGTAATTGGGCCATGTTGCTTTTCTGGCAAACCGCCAGTACTGCTTCTTCGGGCTATCACAGGAACTGAAACAGAAGCTCGTAAGGCACTGCTCACCGTTGGTTTAGACAACCTCGATCTTCTCTCAGATGAACTTGAATTCGAACCACTGCTTGGTTCGAGTTTTCTTGTAGGAACAAGGTTGTCCTTGATTGCCGTTACGCCTTTGGGAGTTGGTTCGTTAGAATCTTCCATCAAATTCTCGGCGCGGGCTTCTTCTTGCAACTCTGATGATGATCGCAATTTGTTTGCATCAATCTCAACGTCTTCTGTTAAGGGCGCTTTTGGAATGTCCATTTTTGGTAAAGTTGGAAAAGCTCCAATAGGCTTAATCAAGAACTTTTCTGTGACCAAAATAAAATTAATTAACAGAGCTGAATAGCATTCATTGTTCCCTTTTTCCTGAATGACAAGAGCAAACTTGGATTTTCAGACGTAAGAAAACTAGCAATACCTTACAATCGAAAAAGTGACCTTCTCAGATGCCATGATACACACACTACAGTTCACTATCAAGCTTTCAGTTTCAGTACTTTCCACCTTCAATTAATTTGAAAAAAGCAAAACAATTACATTTCGAAATGTAACAAAGAAACAATACCATTCCCGCCCATGAGCTAAAGACTCACGACTAGTTAAATAAAAATCTAATGACTGTCCAACGCTTTCATCTCCACTCAAGCAAAATGTTTCAGCTCCCATTTTATCAGACAAATTTATCTCGGACAATGTAACCCCACAAGATTAAAACAGCAAAATCAAGAAACGCAAGAGTACAAAAAGCTCAGCATAAACAAGACGCAGACATCTCGAAAAAATCATGAAATAATTCAAGAATGCACGAAAACCTTTCAACTCCATTACCTCGATAAGTTAGATCTTGGTGAAGTGAAATGGGCCTAGCCACCAACAAGAAAACACAAAAAGAGCTTGAGAACTGATTCCCACTCTTAGGGTTCTGAAAAGAAAAAATTCTCCAAAAAAAAAAAAAAAAAAGCAAGTAGCTACGTAGGTATACTAACACATACCAAACATCAATGTATGCAATTAATTATTACTGGCGAAGTCCAAAGACTTGGTAAATGGTAGTATCTTTTACACTTTCCTCTTTCTCGAAGACCAGCGAGAGAGATAGAGAGAGAGAGACACAGAGAAAGAGAGAGAGAGAGAGAGAGAGAGAGAGAGATTTGAAGAAGAAACACAGAGAATTATGAATCTCTTCAGTGGTGTCGGATTATATATATATATATATATATATATATATGTACGTTGCTCTTTAATGTGGCTTCACATACCATACACTTCATTATTGTGCTCGAATATTTAATATTTATTTATTTTTCTATAACGTTGTGTCTGAAATTAGCTGTATAACATTAAGTATTTGGTGGGTTTTACTTGGAAGTGGAGTGTTGATAATGAAGTAAATTGGCGGAAAATGAGGTGCGAAATATGGAAATTTTCAATTATTTTGAAAAGCATATATGACCATTATAATATTTGCCATCCCATTCCCAACCCATAAAATATAAACGCATTTTGACTAAATTCCGACTGATTTTATTAAATTATGATACCGAATAATCATTTTGTCTTAATCAGACTTACTACATTTTTAATATGGCATACACAACACGTATATAAGTTTTGTCCTGTAATTCTCTTGACTGACAATTTTGATTATAATGAAATATATTATTTAAATAAAAACTAATGATTGAAGTCAGTGAATAAGCTTAAAATACGGACGTAACACCGTGAAATCGACTGTTTGATTAGCCCCACTTTGATGAACATGTTTCAACTAATTCAATCATAAACAGTATCGAATCTATTATTTTTTTTCAAAATTATATATTTGTTTTTGAAGATGGCTCACGTGTATTTGATTAATCGAATCTTTAGTTGGCCCCCTCAACGACAAAATTTAGTTTTTAGTCCACGAATTAATAAGTATTGGTACAATTTTAGTCACCACGACCATTAATTCTGTCATTTGCAAATTGCACCCTAGAAAATAGAAAATCTATTGCAAACTCGCTGTCCGACGCTTCTAGATGTAGAGAATTCGGACGGTTTGAATTGGGCTTCAGTTGGGCCGCTGTCGATTTCATTTAGTTGTGTGGGCTCAGAGCTTCAATAGGTGTTCTTTTCATTTCTCTAACAAGGATTATTTAATTGCATAAAATATATGAATTTTTAAAAATATTATTTTTTAATGGAGAACATATTGAAACATCATTTGGAAGATTAGATTATGCTAGTAATACGAATCAGAACATTCGGACTAATAGTTTTGGTATTGACAAAACCGATTAAAGACAAGAAACCGGAGAGCTCGCACTAACGAACAAACACTGTACTTAAACGAAGAACTCTACCGCATACCGACTAAGGATACCGGTTTCAGATAAGTCTCTTAAATAAGAATATTATAATATGATAGACCGGACGTGATTCAATGGGATATTCAAAGAGTTCATTGAGACATAAAGGAAATTACAGACATTCAATGCAAAGCTGCAAGTATAGAGTGAAGCAGAGGTCAACTAGCGCAAATAAGGAATAAAGCAAAGTGACATGACAAACTGCAGCACAAACCGAACAGACCCATTTTTTGGAAAGACAATTAATGCACTGCTTAGGGTGAAGAAATTATCTCACAACGGTTTGAAATTCAAACCTCAAGTATAAAAGAATGAGTACAAGCTGAAGACAAGTACTTCACGAATTTACAACTTCAAGTATTCTCAAGAGTTCTAAGCTTACTACGACGATCATCAACAGAACGAAAGATCAAAAGTGAAGTCTAAAGACATAACTGCTCTTAGTTAATGTTCTTTATTCTCAAACGGACTGTAAAAAGCTGTTGAAGTAGGTGGATTGTTTTTAAACGACTGCCTAGGTGATTCACTAGATTAGAGCTGTATTCAGCTGGGTAGGTTGTACACAGTTTGTATTACTGAAGATCTAGTGAATCTTCCTTGCGAGGAAGAAGGGGAAACGTAGGAGATTTTGACTCCGAACTTCCAGAAACAACTCGGTCTCTCTCACACACACGCATTTCATTTTATATCGGTATCAACTGTTCAGTACACTCTTCCGCACAAATACTGGCCGGTCACTGATTGAGTACAAGTCACTGCACTAAATAGATTTAGAAACCGAAGAGAAGTCAACCGTTTATTCACCCCCTCTAAACGCGTAAACCGATCCTAACATATTAGCATTCATTTCAGTTGCAATCTGATTCAGTAAATTATTAATATACCTGTACACGCATATTACTCATTTGTTTCTTTTTTATAATTTATGAAAATTTGTCGAATTCGTTTTATCTTGTTATTAAGTTGATATGTGAGAAACCTAGAATATTATACAGGGAAAAGCATGCTGAGGGGATAGTGTGCAGGGGCGGTCCTACGTAGGGGCTCGGGGGTTCCATTGACCTTTCGACTGCCAGGATGAAGAAGTATTATATACCTTACATGCTGAAGTTATGCAGTATTGGAGTCTTGTGCGGTAGGAGGAAGATGATAAATTAGGGTTCTTTAGTGGTATGGACTAATTATATGTATTGGGCTTTTTTTACTTTTGGGCCATTTAGTAGATTATAGGTGTGTTTTATATATTGGACGTTTTTTCCTTTTAGACCATTTTGTAATAAAATATAAATAAGGGATGTAATATTATTACTAGAAATATCAGTATAATTAAAAAAAAAAAAGCGAGCAACAAAAGCACCATGCGACATGCCAATGACCCCTTAGCCCTACTGGCTGAGGGGGAGGCCATAAAGTTCATGTCACTAGGAGGTCAGGGGTTTGACCCTACCTCACATGACTTTGGGATGGGAGTTAACCCTCATGACTATCGAAGCTAAGACGGGTTTGGAACGTATCCATCTGGCCCAGAGGATTAGTCCCATCACTTGAGTGTGTGGCGCAAATAGCTCTCGCCAAGTCTGTGGGGCAGTTAAAAGAGCCCACGGCTGGCAAGGGCGAGCCCATAGCCAGGCTGTGTGGGGATACATCGGGAAAGAAGAAAAAAAACACCACACGACATAAGCGGGCACCATTGCCATTAAGACTTCAATTTGAAGGTTACTATCTTTCATCTATATTATTTTTTTTTTTAACTTCTGGGCCATTTTGTGGTTTATAGGTATGTTTATTTTTATATATTGGACGTTATTCCTTTTAGGCCATTTTGTGATGAAATATAAATAAAGGCTGTTACATTATTAAGAAATATCGGTATAGTTAAAAAAAGCAGAGCAGCAAAAGCACCACACGACATAAGCAGACACCATTGTCATTAGACTTCAATTTGAAGGATACTATCTTTCATCTATATTATTTCTGGAATTGTTGATTTAGCTCATGGTTTATTATCTTATTATTTACATTATTTCTTTAATTATTTAGTTAGGTCTTATGTGTTAGTTTGAGACTTGATTGATTGAGAGGTCCATATTTAGTTTCAAACTCAATACGCATGCTTAGGATATAATTATATTTACGTCAAGAGACTTCTATACTCGTATACGTGTTAAAATAAAACAAAGCAATCAAAGGGTAAAGAAAGTAAGTTAACGACCTACGCCCCGCATTTCTCACAACGTTCATTTAAATCCCGCATCGAAATCCTAATCCACCAACCAACCGACCAACGTCCTAAGCACCGCCAATTTCCTCCACGCAACCCTAATTCAGGGGCATTCTCGTCATTTCACACTTCTCCATCCGCCCATATAAAACCCTACCCCCACCCCCACGTCTCCTCCGTTTTCTATTCATTCACACAAAGAAACAAAACACTTACCACTACTACACAAGCGAAATTAGTCCACTCTACAGCTCAATAATCCAATATTATGTCTTCCCAACAGAAAATCTCCGACCACCGCGAGAACGCCGAGGTATACACCGGCCACGAGGCGTGCAAGAAGAAGTCGCTGGAGCTGCTGGCGAATATCAACATGCCCAGCGGACTTCTGCCGCTGGAGGACATCGTCGAGGTAGGCCACGACTTGGCGGCGGGGTTCGTGTGGCTGAAGCAGAGGAAGGGCAAAACGCACGTCTTCAAGGACATCGGAAAAAGCGTGTGGTACGACGCTGAGATCACGGCGACCGTCGAGGACCGTCGGATGAAGAATCTGACGGGCGTCAAGAGCAAGGAGCTCCTCATTTGGGTCACCATCTGCGATATTTCGATTCAGGACCCCAATTCTGGTAAAATTACGTTTGGGACCCCCGCGGGGATCTCTCGATCGTTTCCGATTTCGGCGTTTGAGGAAGGAGAAGAGGAGAAAAAGTGATGTGTCTTTGTTCTTCGATTAATTTATTGTATTTTTTAACTTAAATAAACGCCAAATTTTGATGAATACTCATCACCCCTGTTGTAACAGTGTTACCGTACCTTGTATGTTTCATCTATATATGGATGTTATAAACTGATTAATTACTCTTATGTTAGAATCTATTTATACTATATTTGCATAAAATAGTTTCGCCCGAAGTTCTTTGGCTATCAATCTCTCACGCCTGCTGAAATCTACGGCACCGTCGACTTTCATCATCAATTAAGCATTTATAGAATCGACAAACTAACCACTGTAATTTTAATGGGGTTGATCACCTATAAAAGGTAAGTGAAGTCGGAGTGTGTCAAAATTTGACTTTTCGAAGTTGACTTTATGATTATTGACAATGGGCCCGTCGGTTATTTTTTTATAAATGTGTATGGATTAATAGATAATTATGTGTAGATACCCGTTATTATTATTATTATTATTCTTATTATTATTATCCACTCCGTCCCGCTAATTTTATCACATTTTTCCATTTCGAGCGTCCCAATAATTTTATCACCTTTCCTTATTTAGAAAAAAACTATCACAAACAGCCAATATAATAATATTAAATATTCTTAAAAAACGTCAATAAATATACTTTTTTACCTTTTCATTGTACTATATTATTATAATAATGCCACCTTAATTTGCGTGTCCAGCAACTTATGATGTGTGCACTTTTATAGATAGGATAAAATTATCTTTGGATTGTTAATCGCGTGCATTATTCAAGCACTTGTTCACTTTGCCAGATAGAATATCGGTATTATTTACAAAATTACAAAAGTAACCTTTACTTCATCAATATATAGGTTTGAAAAAAAATTGTTGAAATATCGAAAAATATATGATATGCATATCATTTTGATCACCATGTAACAAAGAATAAATTGGTATAAATCACATAAAATAAAGATGATATTATAATGGTGGATTAAGGATATTATGGTCTTTTCCAACAATCAGGTTGGATAAAATTATATTGGTCCAGCCCAGGTACAAATCATGACAGACTCGCTTGATTAGAAGAACGGGCTTAAGTTTTATAGCGGGCTTTAACAGGCGGATGTAATTTATACTGAATGGTATTGGATTAGATATCCCAGTGCTTATCCTATTTTATCTATCAAGGCTGCGTTTGGTTTATATGATAAACCTCTTAAATGGGTTGCAAAATGATTAATAACCCCCTTTTTCATGTTTGGTTCCATCTGAAGAAGCCCATGAAAAAACAGAAAGCCCGAAAATGGGTTACGGGCTTTAGTACTATTTATCCCAAATAGATCCGTATTATAATTTTATCTAGCATTTTCTAAATAGCTGGGTTTAATGCCTTTTACGATTTTACCCTTGCTATATATATACAACATAAAAAGCCCTATTCATTTTTAACATTTCTTCTTTTATTCGCTGCCATCGTCGCCGGGATTAGTGTCTGTACCGGTGGTAAGGATGATGCCTGCGGTGGCGGTAGGCGACAAACACGACGGAGGCGACGACTAAGACGGAGAAGAGAGACAGAGATGTGATGAGAGAAACGAGTTTAACCAGAAACCCCATTCTTCTTACCGCCATCAGAGGTGGGAAGAACTAAAGAGGATATGTTAGCAGGGAAAGTTGCGCCTGTTGAGCTATCCGCCGGACTGAGAGGATACGGTGGTTCTTAAGGTCGGGTTATGGCGTACGAATGAGAGCCCTCAATGACCATGAAGGAGGTTTTGGCTGTGCTTTTCAAGATTTCTTGTCGTTTTGTTTAGTTCATGTTCTTGAGTTAACTGCTGATTCATGTACAGAGATTAGCTCTGTTTTTTGTTCTGAGATTGATTCTTACACTGTAAATTCTTGGCAATTGTTGAGCCTATAAACTGTAATAAAAACCTCGAGCTCACTCCTTCACATTTCTCTGATTTTGGGTCATCCCGTTTACCACATTTATTCTTCACGCTTTGAAAGACGGATTCTTCTTTTTCGTTTCTTGAGAAAGACGCTGAGGTGATGAAGATGAAGTTCAGAGCTTATAAAATAATTAGGGGCAAATAGGTCTTTTAAGATTTCTACTGGTCCATTAATTAGTTGTGTTTGTAGGAGTGTACTGTAATGCTTAAATCTGCTTTTGATAGGACAATCCGTGTCTATATTATAATGGGCTTGAAACTTGTTATTAATCGGTCACGGACCAAGTGCAGCCCAAAGCGACACGACCTCGTGTGATAAAGTTGTTGGGATGAGAGTATTATTCAACGAATTGATTGCCATACATTCGGTCTTAACTCTTCAACACAGTTTCCTACGTTTGAACTTTGAGTAGCCGCAAGACGTTGATATTTCTGCCAAATCATCAACAAGTAATATGCAATAGTATAGTCGAAACCATCAATGGCATAGCAATTTCGCTTGTTAAACGCTGTGTTCGTTGCAAACTGTGGTTTTCTAGCTGAAATCCTCAACCTATTCGATGAAATGCGTGAACTACGATAATGTCCGCCGCAAGTATGCATCAGTCTAAGGTATTTTTTTCCCTTCTGTTGCCTTAGTTTGGAGTTCTCTTGGCTCGAATTTGTCTTATTTTCCATGTTTCCTTTTTCTTTTTATTTTCACGATGATGTGTTCGTTCTAGTTTTTGATGACTCAACTATGTAACTTGTTTGCTGCTCTTCTTATGAACTATATTACGTCGTCTTTTCAGTCTTCTCTTGCACTCTCTTATTAACCTAAGCTATGCCTCGTTCCTCTTCACTTGTCGCTGTAATTACAGTTAGCTGCGTTCGTCCTCGTCCTGCTCGAAGGACAAGAGATCACCGTCTCCAATGACAAGTATGTCATCTATTCTGCATTTTCGGCAGGAAAGATTATCACTATTTGAAGCCTCTCCGCTTCAGTACTTTGATTGTTTGGATGAATTGTGACTCTCTTTTTAGCAGAATTCGATTATTGAGGGGTCAGCCTCGTATCTTGTTGTCCCTCAGCTTCTAAACCTCCCAATTCTTCGAGTTTCTTCATGGAAAAACAAGTGATTTCGCTTTGTGAGTTTTGAAAACGAATATGGGATGAATGAACAACAGATCTAATATACCTTGAGGAGATTATTCCTGAGGATTCTTTTAACCTCAGGATTCGATCTTAGGAAGTTGAGGAATGTAGTCCTTTTCAGACGCAGAATTTGAGAAATCTCAGCCGTTCGAACGCCGAATGGCTGAGGTTCTCCACTTAGAACTCCCGCTTCTCCAAAAATTTCACCTTTAACAGCCCTCCCGATGGTCTGCATGAAATCGAACAACCTCATCAAAACATATCTTCATTTAACTTTTATGTGATGATCAATGAAAACTCTAACCTTGACCTGCCCGTCGACATTATCTATGAAATCCTGTATATTTAGAGCAGAAATTGAAGAAGCTGTTTACAAGTTTCTTCGTTTTCTTTTGTAATGATGAGTTGCTTTGCTCACCACTGATCCTGAAACCAGTATATATGCATCTGTAGGAGTCTCATCTTGTAGAATCACATGTTCTTTTGGAGGATAATACTCTGCTTCCATTTCCGATACCTTTTGAGAATAAGAAACTCTTAATCATCACTGGCATCTCATGGAGTTCTTTTTTCTGTCATCGAACTTTGAATGTGAATAACGACGAGAATATGAGAATGTATTACAGCAAACCTTACCAGCTGGAGCAGTAAAAAGAGGAACTTTTCGAACAACAGGGTAGAACAGATGATGGGCGATGCTCGATCTTACTGCCTTTGGCAAACCGTCGAGTGTTTTTTGCTGTTTTAATCTTTCCGTCTTGAATTTAAGACATATGTGCGACATGATCTGATCCTGAATATCTGCAGGCAGCTGATTCCTTCTGACGAATTCAGAGGCTGCTTTTACTGTATCCCTCTGCAAAGAAAGATTCTTCACAATAATCATGGGAGATGAGAGAGATAGGGAGAGAGAGAGGGGGGGGGGGGGGGGGGGGAGTACAAATTCTCTGGTACGGTTGGTGCGGCGAACGACGAGATTGGTCATGTTTCCAATGAGGTAAGAGGTAAACCATAGGTTGAAGAGCATGTAAAAAACAACGAAGCGCATCTCCCAGGAGTTCTGTGCGTGCTCCGTAACCTATGGTGGTTAGCGTTACGATGGACCAATACATCGAGGCTATGTACCTTTCCCAAAGGCTCATCTGCTTGAAATGAGGGTAAACTGCGCCTATCCATGTTCTTTCTGGCTTTCGGTATCTGTCTGCTAGCACGTAAGCAACCCGCAAAATGTACTGCAAACAAAGTCATCTGAGACAGAGACAGAGTGAGAGAGAGAGTTATTACGACTGGTTTGTTGGATGTATTTAGGATGAAGATGAGAGAAACTCACAGATACGAGTTTTGTGCAGCGTGTCCAGAAATAACTGAATTGAATATCCTTCTCAAGCCTGAAGCAGCAGTACTCAGAATTGTAGTTGGAATTCTGATGATTTTTTTTTTCAGACCCGAAAAAGAAGAAAACACGGGAAAATGACGGACCTTGCAAACAGTGAGTCGACTCTTCTAAGGCGCAAAAGCCTGAGGAAGCTGGGCACCTTAAACCAAAGCTCGTGGCTGGTTTTGTTGAAGAGAAAGATGATAAGCTGTAAGGGAATTGTCGAGGCGACATCGCATATGAGCGTTGACCGTAGATACCTGCTAAAAAATGTTAGTAAAAAAGGGACGCATATATATAGTCAGAATTCTATCTTGAATTACTGCTTTACCTCCTTCTTATTCTTCTGTGGTCGTCTATAAGGAGGTACGATTCGTTGTCCACGTAAGCCACGAAGAGTGTAAGAATGATGTCGACGAAAAAGAAGAAGTTGACGATATTGTCGATCACCAAGAAAGCGCCCATTTTATATTCCAAGAATGCAAACTCGAAAGGAGATATCCAAGCTGAGTACATAACCAGGACGATTAGAAGCAGCTCCCAAACCCTGAAAACCAAGAAAATCATGTATATATGCTAATGATGAGCTAAGGAGACTTTTTATGTCTGTGTATATATATATATATATGTAATGCAGGGATGGGGCTTCAAAAATGCCTGTAACGAGGATCGAAGGGAGAAATAATATGTCTTTGAAGATTCGTCGTTCGATTGATTGTTGCTCCAAGCGGTGGAATGAGATCACTTGCGAAAAAGCCACTCTTAACATCGAACTCATCGACGAATAAGCTCTTCAAGAAGTTCTTGGCCCGAGTAATGAACGCCATCGCTTTTGGAAGGTACTTCAAAATTTTTTCGTAGCTTATAACTAATGGAATAGCATGAAGATATGTGTATGTTAGTATTATGTGTGTATGTGAGTCTGCCGTTGGTGATGAAAACGGGTTAACTGCTTGTAATTTTCCCTTTAAAGAAAGTCGCCATAACTTCCAAGATTCCGTTAGTCTACTTGGAAAGATTATTATAGCACATAGTAAATAAATATTAAATAAAAGGTACGAATGGTCTGGTAATGATAATAGGATAGAAACTAAAATGTGGGAGACAACGATGACCGGTGGGCGATGTACGCATGCGATGTTTCACCCTCTCTGCGTATTTCTTGAAATTGCTAAATTTCCAGAAAAAGAATCATGCTATTTATTAGACTAGGTTTGCTCCCGTGCGATGCACGGGGTAACTTTCTGTCATGAAAGTTGAATAATTATTCAATTAAGATAGATAATATCTTTCAGTTATATACATCAATCACTCCATTCGTAGTCAAAAGCGGAAAAGTAACTCCTTAATTTAAATGTGAAAGAGGTTTTCATCAAATACAATCGTATTCATAATAAACGACGATAGGGTATGTTGGTCGATGGTGTTGAAAATACCGTGGTATACTATGTTGGTGAACCCGTTATCTTCTACTTCGTCTTCTTTGATGCTCATAAGAGAAAGGTTAAATCTCTTTTCCTAAATCATGCATATCAGTTTCAAGAGCTTTAGTCTCACATAACATAAATGGTGATTCTCGAATTGGCTCTATGATACCATGTTGTAACATTACATTTCAAATAATCTCTTCCCGAGCAAAAGTGCCCACTCTTAGACTCAATATTTATCATTCATGAGATAAGACACCAGCGTCATCCATAGGATGCAAATCAAATTCAAAGTCCGATACGTTAATTCTTTGGAAATGCATAAGTTTGTTTGGATCTTGTTGTGAAACTTCGTAAGACTGGTGTAGTGTAAGACTGCAAACAACTGTAAGATTGCTTATTTGCGCGGATGCACTTATAGAAGGCTGCAATATTTGTATGACTGCAGACTTCGTAGGAATGCTTCAATATAAGACTGCGAGCTATAAGACAGCTTAATTGCGCTTTGGCAATTTTGGAAGACTGAAGTAATTTGTAAGAGTGTACGACTGCGACCTTCATAAGATTGGCGTAACTTGTAAGAGTGTACGACTGCGAACTTCGTATGACTGCAGTGATTTGTAGGAGTGTACGACTGCAAACTTCGGAATACTACTTCATTTTATGGCTACGTACAATGTAAGACAGCTAACTTGTGCGACTGCAATTTTGGAAGACTACCGTGATTTGTATGACTATATGGATCCGAAATCATTAAATATGTGTCCACATACAAGGCAATCTTCCAATAGATAAAGACTTAATGACGTTATCAGCATAAGACAATAGCTGAAAAACTCCAATGTTCAGAAGCTAACTAAGAAACTAAATTACAACACATTAAGCGGTATGGAGAAAATAGGCGAACAACGCCGTAAACCCATTGGATTCATTCCCATCCAACTCTAACATCGTAGTTTCTTTAACAGAAATGTTCACCAATGAACCGTCATTCATACAAAATGTATTTCGATATCTTTTGACGTACCCCTGAGCACTCGCCTATCATTTTTTGTTGTTTAAAGCGCACAATCTCGTACAGACCTTTATTCAGACAATTGAAAGACCTTTCTCGATGACGAAAGCAACATTATGTTTAGAAACCCACCTTTTAACGCAGATTTCTATGTCCCACGTCCCAAATTCTAGGAAAACCATGCATGAGGTTAATGAGAACAAAAAAGTAATAACTCTTGTATGAAAAATGGGACTTTACTACCTCTAGTGAAAACTTCACATTTTTTGTTCTTCAAGCATTAGAGGTCGGTCTGAACAGCTTTGACACAGGTAGCTGTAAACTCGATGTTCTGCTTTAGTCTCCGTATGAGCCCGACTAACTCATATGCAAACCAGACGAATCCTGGAAATGAGATTTCTCTTAATCAAACAAAAGAACGGCTGGATCGAAAAAAGTTCGCAAAACAAAAGCGATTGTTTCTCTCAGAAGCTTGAGCAGCAGAAGGTAATTTGATAAAAAAAAATACAACTACAACAACATAACCCCGAAATCGCCCAGGTTCATAAAAATATAAATAAATAAAATAACGACGTCTTCTTCCTATCACAATGCAAGTAATATTTCACACTTGACATAAAACGAATGCATCATTTTCACACAGTCCTCATAGTCATCAAGATAACAAATACCCAACACCCTTTTCAAATAAAAAAAAAACTCGAGCATCTTGTTACCTAATCATGGATCTGAGGTGGACAACTCCAAAGGCAAGTGAAGGTGAGCAGAAAAAACTTGGAATCTTTTCCCAATAAACAGAATTGAAAACAGTGTCCACGCCACTTACCCACACTCTCTCCAACTTACAGTAGGACTTCAATTTCATTCTGTTTCGAAAAAAATAATTCCTGTCGCATAAACAATAAAATTTCTTCCGCATATTATGAAGGATTTCTACCTTGCACCACCAGTTTCGAGCAGTTTGATCGCCTTTGACTAACTTCCAGGCAATTCCATTAAGACCTGATGTTTCCCAACTTCTCTTTTTCTCCATGAAATTGATCCTTTGAACGAACAAAAGAAAAGTATCGACAGAAGATCATCTACACAGCGCAACTTCAGCGATTTATATAATGATGCAAAGAGAAAACTCCACTGAAATTATAACGGTGATTAGTCTGGGAAGATGCAATTCTCGGAATAAAGTACAATTTCAAGTTCTGTCCATACAATCAACAAAAGCATCATTTCTTGACTTCATCTGTACTTGAGAAATAAATATCTGATAAATAAATAGACGAAAAGAACGACATAGAAAAATCCATTAAAAACTTCATGCAGAAACTACAATACTAACCACGCTATTATCGCCGTATCTTCAACCAAATCGACACTCTATACAGGAAAAAAAACCCGCCAACCGTATGAAATGCAACAAACAACTCATTAACCAATGTTCCCGAACAAAAAAGACGCAATTTTTAACCACAAAATATAAATAAATAGCGCAACAATTATTACAAAACCCACCAGTTAAGCTTTTCCTCCAATTACGACAACTGCTGGAACTTACGAAAAAGATGCTTTATTTGTGTTTGCATTCAGCTTAACTTTTTTATATTGCACAACATTCGAAAAAACCAAAAAAAACCTGAGATACTGCAGTGAAGAAGGTAACTATACTTGAAAAATCTACCAACATTAAATTGCAAATATAATTTGCTTCTATAGAAGCAGATTCTTCTCCTTTATCCAAAACCCAGCTTCCAAATGCTCCTACTTCTTCAGCACCTGCACCGACGCCATTAAAGAACCTCGTTTCAATCTCACATCATTTAAATCCTCATCTCACAAACCCTAACAATACCCCTCGAATTAATCAGATCACATAAAACAACAGAACTAATGAATATTTAGTGACCAAACAAACCATGAATATTTTTAAAATGTCGAGGGTTTACGATGATATTATCGTAAAACTCTTGAATAGCTTTTCCTTCTGCTTTTGATAAGGAGCTTGTTGAGATTCATCATCCGCATGAGACACCTCAAAGCTCCTAAAAATTGATTGTTTCTGCTAAAACAAACAAACGCTGAAAATAATGAATACAAATCTGTATTATAGACGAAGAAGTCACTCACGTTGGAATCATCTTGAGAAAACTCTGAATCTGCATTTCTACTAATCAAAGCCCTTCCACTGTTAGAACTGTTGCGAGAACTAACCGGCTTATTCCCAACTGAAGTAGTTCTAGCTAAACGATTCCTCAATGGTTGCGTCCCATTTCTGCTTGAGTGTATTTTTTAAGTTGCCATATTCTGACCCTTTCCGAAAGGATATTAAAGCAATAGAGACAATTTTATTAGAGAAAATCGAAATTTTGTTGGACACCCAAACACGAAATCGTCCTAGTTCCCAATTCCAAAAATTTTCGTAAAAAATACTTTTTATATTATAATATCTAATTTAGATAATGTCAAAGAAATCTCCGAGGTCGATGACGGGCCTATTTCGTCCCTGTTAATTTGAAAGGGATGAAAACGAAGACATGGATTTTTCATAAACTTATTGTGGTATTTTATTTTTATGTAAATAAATAAATCAAAATTCACATATATATTTAGTTTTTATTTTCTAATTTCTTTTTTAAATGTTGTTAACAAAAAAAATGAATTCACAGCTATTCTTTAATATATGTATATATAACATAAATATGAATACCTCGATCAATGTATAAACTATATATTATATTATCCATAGCCGGAAAAAACAAAGATAATTTATGTAACATCCATACGACAAATCTTATATTACAAAGAGTTGCTCTTACAAACCAATAGTGATTCATCGCAAAGACAACATTCCTATTTCCTTCCACTCACTGTATAAAGAATAATAAAGGAGCAACTATCCCATTCAAGATTGTATCAGGCATTAATGTTCAAACTTATCAGATAGAGTTGCATTTAAAACTATTTTCCAACAATAATTACTATCTACTGGACACGTGACCCGACTCTCGAGCTTGGCTACACGAAACAAATCTTGACCAATACCTGAACAACTAACCAATCGTAAACATTAAAAGTGAATCATACTTACGAGCTGAAACTCACATCTGAAGCATTGGGGATTAACTATCTGAAGAAGATACCCTTCTTAATGTAGAGAGAGTTGATATTAGGGTCAATTCGAAATCAGGCCCCTTTAAGGGTTTGATTTCGAATTCAGACCCTGTTTAAAAATTTTTTAGGTTAAAGGGCCCATGTGGTATAAAAAAGTGGTATGAAAAATATATGAATTGGTATAGAATGATTGTTTTGTGTCACCAACTTTCAACATATTGGTATGTCAGACAATAAAGTGGTATTGCAGAAAATAAACCGGTATCAGATGATCATAAACTGGTACCGGATTATGGTTTTGTGGTACAGAATTTCAACAGACTGGCATGTAAGAGCAATAAAGTTGTACTATATAAAAATGGGTCATTAAACTAAATATTTCCCGAAGAGGGTCTGAACCCTAAATTATACTTATGTAGGGGCCTGAAATGAAAATGCCCCTTGATATTATATCCATGAGACGCGACACCTCGGCCTGAAAACGATAATCTGCAAAAGCTTTAGTATATACATGGACATATATTCAAATGGAAATAAATCGAAACCAAGCATACTCACATCAGTTAAGCAACATTCACAACAAAGAGACTCCCAGACACATTACTAAAATATTTACGGGGAAGCTCATGATCAAAACTTTCTTATCCTGCAAAGGAAAAAATATATAATATAACCAACGCATTCTATCGATAAAAATTAGTAATATAAGCAAAACAGACATAAATCTCGAATAAACCAGACTTAACATCCAAAGTAAAAACATAAACAACACAAAAGTAAAAAAGAAACACCCGCACGCAACACACACTAAATCAGAATTTGCGCATCACAGAGAGAGATAGAGGTAAAGAATCTCACTGAACAAACACACAAACCCACTATCATACACGACAATGAACAATCAATCAAAAGGCATGTGTGCGTGTAGAAGAACAATCAAATAGATTTATTCGCCTTAGAAGGGAATTCATTATATTTTGCGACCAAATTTAAATATTCAGATACAATATTATAGTTAGCTACCATCTGAAGCTGGTTTGGGAGGACCCGAGTCCGATCCGCCTGCGACGGGAGAAAGACATGCTACCATGCGACCATTGGGCTGATACTCCATTGTGTCGTTATCGAGGGACGCAACAGTGCCAGACTGCGCATTTGTGCGACCATGATGTCGTCAGGCTGCATGGATAAGAATGTGAATTATTTGCGCATGGGACTTCGTAAGGCTGCACCTAATAATGCGAATTTGCACGACTGATCTATTTGAATCCATTGATCTATGTAGGATAGATAGTGCACCACCCAATGTATGTTGTTCACGTTCATAGGGAGCAGGATTGGTGACGCATCTCTCCAGTTGCAAGACGGCAATCGGATAGAATTTCCAAGAACAAAGGGTCTCACTTCGGTCAGATCAGCAGATCCATCGACAACATGCGCAATTTCAAGAACTGGTTGAAATTTGTGTTCACGAATGCGAGAGTTCTTGAGAGGGTTGGTACACCTCAATTGCATAATCCGCGCATACGTTCATCAACATGATATCTGTTATTCTATTCACATTATCTTTCATTCATGATATTATATTCTATGTTTATCATATTATATCAGACACTATTATACAATATTATATTATTTAATATTATAGTGTGTTATACTATATGATATTGTTTTATGAGAAAACCGTATTATATTATGCAATAATATTGTGTAATATTTCAGTATATATATGGCATGGTATTATGTTATGTTATATTATGTTATATTACTTGAAATATATTGTTTTATACTATAATATTTTTTTATATTGTATTATATTATATTATATTTTACTATATATATTATATTATATTATGTTATGTTATATTATATTATATTATATTACATTATATTATCTTGTACTATATTGTATTATATTATACTATATTTTATTATATTATACTATATTTTATTATGTTATAATATATTTTAAACTATGTTATATCATATTAAGTTATAATATATTACACTATTATATATGTTATATGCAATACTTTATACTATAAATATATATTATATAATAATATATATGTTGTATTATATTATATATGAAGTATTTTATTTTACCTTATATAATATTATATTATATTACTTTATATAATTAACATAATATACATATTAAATTATATTGCATCATATTAGATCATATCATGTTAAAATTATATTATATTAAACTATTTATATCATATAATGATATATCGTATTATGTTATTTTTTATATTTTATTAAATTAAATTCATTATATCATGCAAGAATCTTGGCCAGTATGTGAATGTAGTTTTCTCACAAACCCAATTTGTGTTGTTCACAGTCACATGGAGCAGTATTGCCGACGCATCTCTCCAAGTGTTGTTCACGTTTGTCTCCTTAATTTCAGGTTCAAAGTCGTTGTCATGAAAATTGAATAATTATTCAATTAAAATGGATTATCTCTTTCAATTATACATACAGCACTCATTCCATTCGTCATTAAAAGCGGTAGAGTACTACAACTCCTTAATTTAAATACATGGAAACAGGTTTTCATCAAATACAATGTAGTCATAATAAAAGACGGTACGATACGTTGGTCGATTGTGTGGAAAACACCGTGGTATACTATGTTGGTGAACCCGTTATCTTGTACGTCGTCTTCTTTGATGCTCATAAGAGAAAGGTTAAATCTCTTTCCTAAATCATGCACTTTCAAAAGCTTTAGTCTCAGATAACATAAATGGCGATTCTTGAATATGCTCGATGATAATATGTTGCAACATTACATTTCAGATAATCTCTTCCCGTGCAAAAGTGTATACCATTCATAGACTCAATATTTTATGTTATCATTCATGAGATAAGACATCAGCGTCATCCATAGGATGCAAATCAAATTCAAAGTCTGATACCAAAATTCTATGGAAGTGCAGAAGTTTGTTTCGATCTTGTTGTGAAACTTCGCCAGTTGCTTTAGTGTAAGACTGCAAACAATTGTAACACTGCTCTTTTGCCCGACTGCACTTGTAGAAGGCTGCAAGAATTTGTATGACTCCAAACTTCGTTAGACTGCTTCAGTGTAAGACTGCGAACTCTAAGAGCGCTTAATTGCGCTTTGGCAATTTTGGAAGAATGCAGTAATTTGTAAGAGTGTTTGAGTGGGTTGGTTTTGTTTTATTTGTTTTGTTTTTGAGTCTATTAGTATTATAGTTTTTATGGTCATGGTAGTGAGGTAAGGAGGTCCCTCTCCTTAATTAAATTCGCCACTTATAATTTTTTTTAATATTTTTTTTTAAAATTATTATTTTATTTTATTGGGCCAAGATTCTCAATTTCTAGTCTACCTCTCAAAATTGGGCCATTACTTTTCTTTTGGTCCAATTGAGGTCCTTTGTGCAATTTTCAAAAATTTGGGTACTAAACTGATAAGTTTAAAAAATTTGGGGACTAAAAATAAAAAAATTCAAACAGGGAATATTTTAATGAAAATACTGAATTTCTTTTGGAGAGAAATTAGAACTTTTCAAAAGTTGTGAATGCTAAATAACTATATATAAATTCGGCTATGATTAAATTGGAACTTTTCAAAAGACGACTCGAACGTCGTAAGACTGTCGTAAGAGTGTATGACTGCAAACTTCGTATGACTAAAGTAATTTGTAAGGTACGACTGCGAACTTCGTAAGAATACTTCAGTGTAAGGCTATGTACAAATGTGAGACTGCAATTTTGGAAAACTGCAGTAATTTGTATGACTATATGAATCCGAATCATTTAATGTGTCCACATATAAAGCAATCTCCCAATAGAAAAAGATTTAACATTAACGTTATCAGCATAAGATAATAGCTGAAAAACACCTATGTTCAGAAGCTAACTAAGAAACTAAATTACAACATATTAAGCGGTAAGGAAAAAATAATCGAACAACGCCATCGTCCAAGCTATGGCTCTTCTTTGATGCTTTGTCCAGGGATCGATTGGGATAAACAATGGAATTGGGATCGATTGGGATAAACAATGGACTTGTATCAAACAACGCCCTGCCATTGTTGCTATGGTAGTCTTCTATTGGAGGCCAGAAGATGTTGATGCAAGATCTGTTTAAAAATGAAAATGATTATTAAGAAATTAAGAAGTCGTTGTTACACAGCTATTAACGATAAGGTCTTTGTAAATGGACATTAAGAAACTCGCCAACTCAATCACAACTTTTGAACTATAAATAGTACATGCCTTTGCTAGCGGAACTCTCACAATCAACATTGGCAAGAAATGAAATCTTAGTAAAAAAATGGAATTAGTACTATAAACATATCATGCATAAACCAACAAAAATAGTTACAAAAACATCGTCCACGTATTCTAATCATTGTACCTTCGAAAGATCTTCGCCTAGTGCCAAAAATGATTCCACGTCCCACGTGCAGATTGAACTGTAGAACAAAAAAATCAACTATCCCCAATGAACCTGTTTCACACATAATTGGCTAGCAAATCGAAGATACAAATAAAAGCGTCAATTAATAGTAGATCTTAAACAGGTCCCGCGCAACATTAGCTCGTAATTACCCTCGAGGCCAAATCCAGATCTCATGTCTATGCAAGACGATTTCCAACTCTTGAAATATTATAAATAATGTGCAACAACTTATTCGAAATATGCATTCTGATGAGGGAACAGAAAAGGTTACGATCACCAATGCCGTCACATTATGTGTTTTCTTACGACATTTTTTAGTAAAGACATGATTGATTATTGCAATAATTAAAGGCTAAAAAAACTGTAAACCGCGGACCACTCTTGATTGGCAGAAATTGGAAATTTACCCTTGGATTAAATTTTGATCTTAGGCATACCAAGGAGAGCCCTGCTAATTCATCTTTCTTCCTTGCCACTTTAAAAGCAATAAAAGCCATATCTATTGCTCTGTTCTTTAATGATGATCGATATGTTTCCTTTCGCTGTTTGCAAGAGAATAAGCGGGGAGAAAAAATGAAAATCATTAGTTCAAGAAAAGCATAATCACCGGGATAAAGACATTGTTCTTGCCATATGGGATCAAAAACAACAAAAAATATCAATTAAAATAGTAAATACTCACCGAGTAATCAAAACATGGGTGTGCCCTAGTCGATTGATTATGGTAAGATCAGCCAAAGATCAACTTGGCCCTTTATTCTCTCCCTAAAAAAGCACTTGATTGCAATCTCCAAATATATATCTTTCTCACGATCATCTTGGCATCAAAGCGGTTGAAATCTGCCTCGGCTCTACCACATTTTCGATAATGTTAAACAAAGAGCTCCATCAATAAAATCAACCCTTCATGAGAAGGTTAATATTAGTAGTATAGTGTTTAATGAACCTCACATCTTGCGATGTATGCCCCCTCTGAATAGTAAGTAATATTAAAAAAATATCAAACATGGATAGGAATAAGAAAAAGATCCAAGGAAAGAACCCAAAGGCGACATAGCGATTCTTGAAGTAAACCACAAGTTAAAGAGTAAATCACAAAAGATCCATAAGATGAAAACTCCTCCACCGGCGTGAGTGAAGACTCTTTTTGGGCCAAGAAGGACGGAAGCGGAAGGGATCGCATGGATGGCGAGATCACGAAGCCCAATCCAGCGTACACGTCAGCAACCTTACTCTCCGGCCTCCACTCCGCTCTCCCGAGCGGTGGCTGTCATGCGAGCAGAAGTTCGATTAGAAGAAAATGACCTCAAAAAATATAGAAGAGAAGAGCAGAGACAATTTATTACGTAAGAGCTTATATATGGCTGGATAATATGACAAAGTCACTGAGATGATTAGTTGCAAACTGCAGTTCGATGTCGTCTCGAGAGCGTGAATGGAGGAGCCATAACGCACGCGTTATTACTTTATTTCAAACAAACAAACAAAAGCATATAATGTAAGATTAATAAGGTATAGAAATCTCATTTTATAAGCTAAATGATCTTTACTCACATGAGATTGTTCAGAGGTAGCCTTAAGGAATTATACTCTGGTGCGATCTTACAAGATGTGTTCTTCCCACAACTCTGTTCAATAGGGCTTTCAAAGTTAGAAGATCAGCTTTGAAAATTAAAAAATGTAGATCATAGGTATTGTTTGGGAATTCAGCTTGCCAATATATACCAAAACTGGCATTTGTAGACAGTTTCTGAAATCTCAAAAGGCACAACAGAAACTTGACAATGATAGCGAATATATACGCTCGAAATAAAAGTAAAAGAACTCACGTTAAGTAGACTGATACGTCGATGTTTATTATATCACCATCCTGCAGAAGAAAAAAATGACGTAAAAAATGTAAAGGTAAACATAAATTAAATTAGCAGTAGGAGAAAGCTATAGAACACAACATACGACCTGCAATTGTCGTGAATCAGGTATTCCATGGCACATGCATTCATTAACTGATGTGCATACACTATTAGGAAAACCACCGTACCCTAACGGCGAAGGATATGCCCCAGCGTCGATGATCATTTGATGCACCGGTTTTTCAATCTCATTCGTAGTCACTGACGGCTGTGAAGATTTTCAGAAATGAAAGAAAAAGTATAAACCAATAATGGTGCAACATTTCAATGTTTCCAACGAATTATAATTCGATCGAAAGAGCTAATTGGTTATTCTTGGAAACTACCACTTCTTACCCGAACTATGTTCCTGCAAAGTCCACCACCCGAGCAGCAAGTTCACACGCAGCCCTCATACGCGCGATACCTTCAGCATCATGAATTTGATGCTCGCTCGCTATTTCGGGCAAAGTTTTCGAACCAACAGAAGGGGGTTTGGGAATATGATTGGGCACGAGCAGTGATGGTGAAACCTTTCCATGGAACAAAGGAGGTCTCTTTTCGCCGGAGATGAACTTTGAAGCTCACGTTCTCTGTACTAAAGAAACCTAGGCATGTTAATATACACAACCCCCCAGAAACTAAACAATCCCCCACATAAAATCTTCTACAAATGGAAACCTTCAAAGCAGTAAAGCTGATCCTCCTCCGTCGCCGCCGTAACCCTCAAAACC
The DNA here is from genome assembly GCA_027422505.1 of Craterostigma plantagineum. Lineage (NCBI taxonomy): Eukaryota > Viridiplantae > Streptophyta > Magnoliopsida > Lamiales > Linderniaceae > Craterostigma > Craterostigma plantagineum. The sequence goes on along the minus strand of JAPQWV010000011.1, from coordinate 1,580,885 downwards.
ACCCCAATAACCCATCGCCGCCGACGACCTTTCAACAAAACCAAGGCCAGCGCCACAGTAAGAGAAAAGCAGCAGTCGTCGCAGACGTATAGCCTAGGAACCTCGTCGGAATCTCCTATCCCATTGCACCTCGTATGCTGCCAGCCGTCGCAAACGTCGCACCACCATCCTCTCGCCGTCGTCGTCCTTGGCAACGCACCTACACCTCACCGTCCAAGAATCCCAACCCCCTTCGTACCTCAATCCGCCGCCGCCGTCGAAGATCCCGACGGCCCTGAAGGTCACCTCGACCCCCGACTCGACGTAGCCGAACAAAATCTCGCCGTCGTCGACACATTCCAAGCCCACCAACTCAGTCACTTCTAGGCATTTCATCAAACAGTAGGCGTCCCTCATCGCAGTCTGAATCGCAAGCTTCAGATCGCCCACCGTCGCATACGTCGGAATCGACATATTCCCTGGTCTTATTAGCGTACTTCCACGGAAGCTCGCCGTCCGGATCGGCATCAATCGAGCTCGTCGCCAGCGCACAGATGAACCTCAGCGACTGATCATACTCATCCCTGGACATCCACTCCTTGGCGAACACCTTAGAGTTGAGCACCGCCTGAAACGCCGACCTCAGCCCCTCGCCGCCTACGCCGCCTCCCAGGAGCAGATTCTCGTACAGGTATGCCATATCCTCTATATGTTCGAACCCATCAGATTCTGATCTCAACCCTGCCCTACTCGCAGCGAGTTACCTCCCCTGCTCGAAAATTGGAGGAAGAAGCCTTCTCCTTGTGGCTCATCTGATGATAGTATCTCTCGGCTCTCGCTAGCGAAGAAACCTCAGACCGTCCGCCGAAGCTCTCATTCCTGGCCGACCTCGACCACAGCAATCGACGACGCCGGCTTGGGTGGGAGAATCGAAAGCCTTCCCATTGACATGCCTATCGTTGCCGTCCAGAAATGGAGCTCTATTGGTACTGAAAGTTTGGGTAAGGAAAAGAAAAGGGTGTGAGAATTAATAGAGGGGCAAAATCGTCATTGGGCTCATGGAATGGTACCACGAACATCTATACATTGGTACTACAAACATGCGTAGAATTGGTACTACAAGTTGGGGTGAGGGCGTGGAAATTAATAGAGGGGTAAAATTGTCCATGAGGTACTACAAACGTACGTATATTGGTACTACAAAATATATGGGTAAAATCGTCTAGGGGAGTTATGTGTAAGATTGTTTAATTTAGGAGTTTGTTAATAAATAATATGAAACGAGAAATTATGTGTAAGAAAATAGGGGAGATGGATTTAACGGACGTTACCCGTTAATTTTAAGCGGTGGGTCAAAGAAAGTCAAATATCGGGACCATCCAAAAAAACAAAAGCAGCGAAAGAAAGCCACGTTATCGTAACACGGAGGCAATAAGCAATCATCATCATCTACAAACATCTTACCGATTAACTCTACAAAAGCTTACGTAGTTTGCATTTTGATCGCATTTCAAACCGAGAAAGGAAAAAAAAGAAGGAAATATGGCTGAAGGCGGCGACGGAAAGAGCAGAGGGTTTCACGGCGAACAATCTTCGCCCGTTTACCCGCCTCAGAATCAATATTATGGTGCCGCTCAAGGCGGCGGCAATTATTACCCGCCTCAAACGGCTCAGCCGGCAACCGGTTACCCTAAGCCGGCAAACGGTTACCCTCAGCCTGTTCCGCCTCCGGCGTACGCAGGTCATGCGGCGGCTTATCCTCCTCACGCTCCCCAAACGGCTCATGGTAATCATCGCTTGACTAGTACGCATTCATTATTCTAACCTTTTCCTTCTTTATTTGTTCCCCTTAGCTACAGAATGTATAAAATCGATTCTAATTGCCTTAATTGTGGTTGTGCCGACTTGTATTGATTATAGAGTTTCTGCAATAAGAAATATTACCTTCTTCAATGGCAATAAATACTTGAATGTTCGGGTGAATTGAAAATTGGACAATTACGAATACATGATCGACTGAATATGTTGTGTTGTGGATCATCTACGCTTGGCATTTGTATTTAGGTCTTTGGAATTTGAACTGATTCAAGGAGGGATTTTGAGTATGGCCATAGGTGCAAACAAATTCCTTTCTCATGGTGGCTGTTTGTCCTGTCCGTAAATTACATTCATTATATCCGCAATCAGTTTAGTTTATGATTTAGCTCCTGGATTTAGAACAGAAGACCTGAGTTACAGAAACACTTGAGGACAATCTGATCTCTTTACTCCTCCCCTGCCTTTTTTTTTCTTCCTGTCTTAGGTTATGCTTCTGAACAAGGAGGACCTTACAGAGAGGAGCGATTGCCTTGTTGTGGTTTGGGCCTCGGATGGTTCTTGTAAGTGGCCATTGGATTGCCATATAAATTTCTTTGCATTTTCTTCTCTGCTGCCTTTGATCATTTCGACATAAGGTCGAGTAATTCATACGTTTTGATTCCAAGTGAATGAACCAATCAGTGGAGAGGTTCCAACATCTCGAAATCCAATATATTGGTTTCTTATATGTGTCTGTCTATTTCCTTCTTTATTGATTGATTATGGTAAGTTTACAGAGAGGCAATGGTCTTATGGTTGAAATTATTGACAGGTTCATAGCTGGTTTTTTCCTCGGTGCAATCCCATGGTACGTTGGAACTTTTATCCTTTTATGTGTTCGTATGGATCGCAGAGAGAAGCCAGGGCTCATCGGCTGCGCCATACTTGTAAGTGCTTTCGGTTATCTTCTTCTTGATTTAGTCTTTTTTTTAAAGCATACGTCTCTGTTCAAGAATTGCTCTGTTATATGTGTCTCATCATTTGTTTGTTCAATCTAATATGAAGTTTTCTCCCCTATTTGTATATATATATACTTTGCAGGCATTTCTAACTGCGATTGCTGTTACGATCAGTGCTACGAGGGCGAGACATTCTTGGTGAAGTTTAGCGGTTAAATAAATATACAATTTCCCTGGAATTTTCCTGATGAAGACGACACAAGATGAAATCCACTGTTGTAAATTTATATAAATACATGAGTGTTTATTTCAGTTTATAATTACTACTATTGCTGTGTTGTTGTAATGTGATACAAGTTTACTTGAGGTTTATACAAGTCAAATGGGGGTTGCCTTTTTCTCATTTGATTGTAAAATACTAAATAGTATCAAATTTTGAGTTTGGAATTGATGATCATTGAGCTCGAAAATAAATCTTGTCAGAGTCGAAAAAATAATAGCAACACTTTCAGAAGCCCATTTAGTTTATTGGGCCTATTTGTTGGACTGAGCCCAATAAAGTGATGTCGTGAAACCCTAGAAATATGCCACTCTAAAAGATCTATAAGACGCCGTGGCAAACTACTCAATTCATCGAAGCGCAGTTCAGAAATGGTGACATACAGGGTACTTCGGTTGTTATTGTATTGATCATCGATAACCGAATGTTTTTTAGGTTTCTTTGTAGTTGATTCGCTTTCTGTGATTTGTACGTTGTGCAGTTCCATCAATACCAGGTGGTTGGGAGAGCTCTTCCTACGGAAGCTGATGAGCACCCAAAGATCTACCGCATGAAGCTTTGGGCTACAAATGAAGTCCGCGCCAAGTCGAAGTTCTGGTAATTATTTAGTAGTCAATACTTTTATCTCATTTTCTGCAGGGGGATTGTAAAGTTCTTTTTTTTTTATGCAGGTATTTTCTGAGGAAGCTGAAGAAGGTGAAGAAGAGCAACGGCCAGGTCCTCGCTATCAATGAGGTATTTGCATTTCTAGTTTTTGTTAAAGATCTAATATGTATATTGTTCTCTCTGCATGTTGAATTTGATGCATTGTGATGCTTCATTGATAATTTGGCACTGTTTTCTGCTGAGCTTTTTTTGTTTTGAAGTTTTATATGATAATGCAATTTGTTTGTATCTCGAGAAGTAGCTATTTTGAGCAATTCGACCAATTGAAATGGTTTACGTCTTCTCCCAATTGCCACCCTTTGGTCTACCCTCCAATACTTGATATATCTCAGCTCGATACTGATAACTACCATAAGAGAAAAATATTCACTGTTTTAGTTAAGCTGTTGTTACATATCTGTTTTGCGGTATCACAACGCCCCAGTGTGCTATAATGATGTAAACTGTCTATACTTTTTATATGGAAATTGTGGCAAATTTGTTCGCTATATATATCTCTTCGATCCATCACTCAATAGGCCATCTCTGTGTATCTTGAAAACTATCCATGTATATTTATCCGTTGTAATGATTTCCTTGCTGAGAGAGGATGATCGGGGCTGTCATATTTTCTTCCAAAGTCCTGGTTTTAGTTTGCTATACCTTCTTATATAACGATTCTCCAGTGGTCATAATTCAATCGAAATCTGTAGTATTCTGAGGTGTGCTTTTTATGATCTGCCCAGATCTTTGAGAAGAACCCAACCACCATCAAGAACTACGGTATATGGCTGAGGTATCAGAGCCGAACTGGGTACCACAACATGTACAAGGAATACAGAGACACGACGTTGAACGGTGCAGTCGAACAGATGTACACGGAGATGGCCTCTCGCCACAGAGTTCGCCACCACTGCATCCAAATCATCAAGACAGCTACCGTCCCGGCTAAGCTTTGTAAGAGGGAGAGCACAAAGCAGTTTCATGACTCCAAGATTAAGTTCCCGCTTGTCTATAGGAAGGTCAGGCCGCCGACTAGGAAGCTAAAGACGACTTATAAGGCTTCCAGGCCCAACTTGTTCATGTGATGATTGATTCCCAGAGTTTTTCTGTGTTTGAAATAACTACGGGTTAGTTTAATTGCTTTTTGATGGATACTTGGGAATGCTTTCGTTTTGTTGTTTCAGACGAGTGTGTGTTTTTGAAATGTTTTGGTCTTGTTATGCTTTAATCAGTTGCACTTTATATTTCAAAGAAAAGGGAATGAAGTGATCAGTAATCGATGATTAATTTTCATTCAATTTTTATGTAGGGTAAGTTAGTGGGGTACTTTCATGACATCTAACTTCGTCGGCATCCCAACTTCAGTGGTTGGTTTGTTCCTTAGTTACTGCTCTGTTTCTTGTGAAAATGCTTCCCATGTCATTTGTTCTTCGTCCCTCTATTTTATGTTTCTTTGTTTTTATGAGATTGTATTTTACCTATCGTCCCTATTCATCACTGTCTCGCACGTAGAGAAAGTTAAAAAAAAAAGTCGGATGAAATCAAGTGCTAAGTCCAGGCCTAGGTCCTAACATCATCCATCAGAAAAAAAAAACAAGCAAAGGTACTTCGATAAACTTGGGAAGAGAAACACGAATAACCTTACATTTCTAGTTAAACATAAATAAGCGAAGTCAGATAAAGTATACAACGTTGGTGTCCCTTAGAACCATTATGCTGCCCTTCTCCTGCATTTTCTGCATAAAGATGGAAACCTATTCAAGGGTTTGTTTCTCGGGAGATGGATCACCAAGCAAGATATTTAGAATATCATCACCAATCAAAAGAAGTCCAATGCAATGATAAATTCGAATTCATCATCAGCTTTAGTTTAATACCTCCAAGAAAGAAGTAATCTCAGGTGCCGAGAAACGAAGGCCGGTGGCGCTATTAACAACGCCCTCGATATCAGCTATTGGGATTTGGTCCAAGTGTTGGGCGTGTCTGTATTTTCCTAAAGCATCGCTAAATGCTTCCAGTCTATGCCCAAAGAAAAAACATGCAAGAAAACAAAAAAAAAAACATGTTTATTGAGTTCGACATATGATTTAATATTTGACTGATTATTCTTGGAGCATACCTTTGTGATTCTGAGGATGTGTTGACTTCAACAACAGGGGGAGCATCTACATCCATTGCGTCCACATCCCTTTGCCAGAAAAAAGTTGAAGAAATTAGTTAACTTGAAGAAGCGAAGTAGAAATTTAGTATAATTTCAACTTGGTAAAAGCATCGATGAGGTTACATTATAAACCAAGTTAAGCAACAATTGAGTAGGGGTTGGCTCACCCCGTAGTTTCAGCACGGTTATGAGTGTTGTCATTGGCTGTTTCCATGTCGGCTCTGTCCCTTTCCATCTCTCTCTGCCATACTTGGTCACGCTCCTCCATTTCATTCAATTCTTGATGATAGATAGCAAAGTTTAATACTTGAAGAGCAGCTTCAGCATCGGATTTTAGAACCTTCAGAGTATAATAAAGCACTATTCTTATTCCAAAACCATGATTCATGGGAAACTATCTAGTGTATGTTGAGTTCTATGAGCACATTATTATAGTAAAACAAAAGCTAAATTCAACTGTTTCGTCTTGGTAGAGAAATCTTAGTCGACAAAGAAAATGCATGCATTTAGTACACCATTTCTTCATTACAATGATATCAAACGATAGAAGGAAAGCGGTACCTGTCGCCGCAATTTCAGTTTGGCATGGGCAGTCGACAGGCGAATAATTGTTTCCAAGGTTCTGGCAGTAATTGGAAGTGTCCCTCCAGTCTAGCACAAGTTACAATAGGTAGATTTTAAAGCAATCACAGTTCCTTGAGTCCAACATGTATATAGTCCCATAAATCCCAGATACACACACACATATATATTGAATGCTATATAGTTCCTTAAATCACAGTTCCTTGAATCCCACATGTATATAGTACCTTAAACCCCAGATACACACACACACACACATACATATATATATTGCATGCGATATTAAGCAGACGACCAACCTTTACATTAGAGCTTGCATTTCTAAGCTCGGCGTATGTGGTTGCTATATGCTCAGATGCCTGAGAGAAAAAATGCAGACACCTATGAATGATCTAATCGACGGGAATAACAATTAAGTAATTTTAACGATTCAACATCGTTGAGAAATCGTAAATCAAACTAAATAATTTTGGTCGTTGTGAACTGTCAGAGACCGGTTTAAAAAATATCACCTCATCTGTGAGCTCGGGCTGAATCCTATTTTTGGCGTAGTGGATGAACTTCTTGAGAAAATTGACTGTGAGGGTATCGCCTCTACGACCTTTACCCGTTCTTCTCCCATGCAGCGTTCGGTTGTACCTAACAAAAAGAGAGGAACCAGCATCCATGTCTTCTTCCCCGTTGAGCACAGAATTTGTGCCTGAACCTAGATTTTAACACAACTAGATGCCTAAGTTGGTGTGCACAAATAATCCTAATTAAAGTGGAAAGAACTAGAGATTAACTTCACCTCCATCTACGACGGAACGAAACCTATGCATACGCAGCACGTGTTCAGAAATCTGACGGTCAATTCCAGGATCCATTTGGTCCAAAACAATAAACAGCAGATCGAAACGAGAAAGCAGAGAGTCTGGAAGCCCAATGTTCTTGGTTGGAGTCAAGGAACGATCATACTGTGCATGGATAGCACATGCAATGAAACAAGTATACTTAAGAGGATAGGTGGAGATAACTGGTGGAAGTTGGAGCCTTACAGTTCCATATATTGGATTTGCAGCTGCTACTACGCTGCACCTAGCATTCAATGATGCATGAATGCCAGCTTTGGCTATTGTTACAGTCTGCTGTTCCATGACTTCATGTATAGCAACGCGATCTTGATCGTTCATTTTATCAAACTCATCAATGCAAACAACTCCACGATCAGCTAGAACCATAGCACCAGCCTCTAGTCTCCGTTCTCCTGAGTGAAGTAGTGTATTATAAGTAGTTGACCGATATTATGCCCACATATAACCTACAATGATTTTTACCTGTTTCTTGGTCGGACGTAACTGCAGCAGTTAATCCAACACCTGAAGAACCCCGACCAGTGGTTGAAATGGCTAGAGGAGCAATATTCATGATAGCTCTTAATAATTGAGACTTTGCAACAGATGGATCGCCAACCATCATCATGTTTATATCACTGCCATTAGGAAATGATAATGCATTTGATTACTGCATACAATATAGTCTCTAAACTAGCGGCTGGGAACCACCGAAGGTGAAAAAGTAAAACAGTTTCATGGAGACTTTGAGGATGATCCATGTATAGACTCTGTGCAAGAGTAGATACTAGATTACTTACCCCCTCAAGTGGGTTCCATTTTTCAAGTTCTTTTCACTTCCTCCTAGCATCAACAGAACTAGTGCCTTCTTTATCCACAAGTGCCCATATATAGAAGGTGCAAGAGAATAAGCAAGCAAGTCAAATGCATCGTTTCTTTCAGCTATCTTTCTAATGTTCTTCATGTCTTCGCTTGAATACTGTAAGTTGTGTGACATTTTATTGAGAAGAGAGACATTATTGGCGATGAGGACCGTCCTGCAAGAACAACGAAGAAAATGGAGACAGTGACGATAAGATGAAACCGATAATTCATTGTCTAGCAACACACACTAACCTAAATACTCCATTAACCCCGCCCTTGCTTCTCCCAGGAAGGGCTTTGTATATTCCAACAATCGACACACGGTCTCCAGGCTTGCATGAATCAACTAGGTCATCTTCTACTATGATATCCACTGTTCTAGGGAGTTGACCAGGAGCTGAGTTCTCTGGAACCTCTTGCATGGAAATCGTCTGGTGATCCTTATAAGTGCATAGCCCATATTCTGTAACCAGCAAGTTTCCATTCTCATCCTAGAAAGGGAAACCATATCAATCCTTTTGAATGTCCTCTATAGACAATAAGATATATATATCAAAATATGTGCAAAATCTCACTCGTGTTGGATATACTGAACCAGTTGGCAAACCAATGTTAGACGTTATGTCTCTATATTCCCGAACTGTGAATTTTTCAGTTACAGGACAGAAATGAACGCTCTTGACAACTTTTGGCCTAACAAGAGAACCTACAGAAAAAAAAAACCCATCGTCCAAATAGCTTAGCTTGAGTGTCTTTGTCTCGATAATCAAAGAGAAATAAGAGGACTTACATTTCGTAACTATGCCCTCTACACAAACCATAGTACCGATAAACCCAGACAACAGCTCTCTCGGTGTAACCCTCCGCGAAACAAAAGGACCTTCAAGGCCGACTAATACTTGCTCGCCTTCCTTCAGGTACTTGGCATTCATGCTCCGAACTGTGTCGGTGACTGCGTCGCACAGTGGCTGCAGATACTCACCTGGCGTTTGCAAAAGCCTATTGTACCACAAAACGGAATAAATCTTTCATTAGTTCACCACATTAAAACTCGTATACTCCGAAAAAGGAAAACAGAACACATTGATTATGATTCCAGAGTTTGACAGGAATGTTAGCAAGTAATTTACCTGCGAGCCAGATCGGTCCCTTCTCTGTAGTGATAGAACTGAGCGAGGTCAACTATGCAACGGCGTCGATTCTGCGTGCACATGAGCTCAATCGACCTTCTCAGCTCGAGATTGTAATCCTGAATTTGCACGTCGTCATAAACAAATTGTTAGAGAGAGCGTATCTCACACACGCCTTACATGCGTTGATTTAAAGTAACTTACAGTCTGTTCGAAGAACTTGAGAAACGTTCGCTTGTGAGCAGCTCTAACATCGTCGCTTAGATCCATGGCAGATATATCAAACTCCGATCTCAATCCGAGAAAAACCTTTCGCCAATGAAGATGAGACCTCGTTATGTGCCAACAGGCTCAGCACGGCAAAGGTTGTTTCTTCGTGAATTTGGCGGGACAAAAAAAAACGTTTTGGCGGGTAAATAAAAGCGATTGCTTCTAATTTGGGCCTCGTCGCTAAGAATTTGATTGGCCCATTGGGCCTAATATTATTTCACTCAGCTGCTGGCTTTCAGACCCATTACCTACTGACCCAAATAACATCATTATTTTGCTATTTTATCCTCTTAGTTTTATTTATTTATTTGAACTAGTATTGTGTGTGGCTATATAAACTAGTATTTTTCGCACATCTACATAAATATACAACTATATCTTAAGTTATCTTTGATAGGTGAAATTATAATATTACTTATGTTTTTCTTAAATCCATGAAAATTTTGAGTAAAAAAAGTAATTATAATCGACACGCCAAATTAATTTGTGGGTAGTTATTACTATTATTATGTGGTGTTCTCCAGTAATAAAGATATATAATATTAACTTATACTATAAGTTAATTTTAATGTTAAATTATGATATAAGTTTAATTTTATGTTTTTTAAGTAAAAAAAATGTTTTTAGAGGACATAATGGAATAAATTTAAAAACAATAGAATAGTAATTTGATGGCCGATTCACCAATCAATTTGAAACTGTAACTTAGTAAGGCTCTCCTAATAAAGTAGAAGAGTAATTTACGAGTTTACCTTTTAACAAGAACATCTATTCTACTATATTAACGTGAGGAGTGAGCCTTTTTTTGAAGATGAGTGAGTCGAGTGGCTGCTAACTACAACTTTAATTTGTCAAAGTATTGACAATTTAACCTTTTTATTTATAATTTTATTAATTAAATAATTAATTTTTTTATTCCTAATTTTTAATTATCGTACTTATACCATACCCCTTCACATTTTCTTTTTATATATTTTAAAATTACGTTATATTTAGTAAACATTAAAAAATTAAAATCTCTCCCAACTATATTTACAACACGCATAGACCATACCGTGCACAAGTAATTAGTATGAAAGAAAGATCGAGGTCTCTCTACATGTCACTCCAGAAACAGCCCATTTTCTTCAATCATCAATCAACAGCGACAATCAAACTACGCAACAGCTAGCAAATGCAGCAGCATACTGAATTACTGATAGAAAGAACAAGAAGTTAACTGGCAAACTTCAATGGAAAGAAGAAAATACATGAAAAAGGGTCATATTCCAAAACCGAAAACCGCCCTTATCTTGTGGAAAATGAGATCTCTCCATCCCCTCTCCGTGTTCTCTACCACCGTCGCATTTCCATATCTACACACCACCATCGTATAACACCATCTTAGCCAAGCTAGTCAGTGAAAGTCATGATACATCGGTACAACACGGTAAGAAAAAAAAAAGGGGGCGAGATAGCGAAAACCTGTCCTCTTCAGGCACATCGGAGTGAGCGAGCTTCACCACCGTGATACCAGGCTCAGGCTCATCCAAGATAAGACGGACCTAAAAATGAAGTTCAAGAAACAAGAAACAAATCAGCATAGCTCACTGCTTACTTAATTATCACTAACACACAAGAAAATCTGAATCATAAATGGTCAGAAATCTTCTTCCCATCACAACATCATGTAGAGAACTATAATAAAGAGGTCCATGAATCAACACTACAGACGTCAAGCAAGCAATCCAAAAAAACAGATGCATAAGCAACAATTACAACATTAACAAACTCCAAGACGATCAAGAAATGATAAGAGATCCCCATACCGTTGATATAGCCCCATCGGGCCAGCTCCCAAACCTCCATTTCTGCACTATCAACTTCCCCTCGGCCAGCTCCACGTTCTGCCCAGTCACAGACCCATCGAATATGCTAAACTCCCCTCCAACTTCCTTGCTAATCCTAGCATTGCTCTGAGTAAAACCCTTCCACCTATTCTCATCCATCAATATCTCGTACATATCCCTGGCCCGACAGCTGAACTTTTCGCTCATGGTTATAGTCTTAAACCCTTCTTTGCCTTTGTTCTTCTTAGCGCTGCTAGCAACGGCATTGCTGCTGCTGCTGCTGCTGCTAGTGCTGGGAGGCTTTTTGTCCGGCGCCGCCGCTGATGCAACGACTTTCTTGCTCTCAAGATCATCCTTGGCCGGCCCTCCCTTAGCCATGGCGTCCACAAATGCCCGAACCTTTTCGAGCACGAATGGCTTGCCCTTCTCGAGAAAGGCCTCCTTCAACCTCTTGCCGATGGGCCCCTCGTCCCTAATAGTAACCCTGATTTCGGGGTCCTCGTCGGCGTTCTCGTCGGAGATGTATGGAACCTCCACGGATCCCTCCGTCTTGAGGAGGACGGCGACGCCGTCGGCGTCTCTAGCCTCGGCTTCGTAGGAGAGGGCGAGGTTCAGCTCGTAGCCGGGAATGACCTTTCCCTTGCGTACGTTGACGTAGGCTTCGCCGTCGAGCTTGTCGAGGGACTTGTTGGTGGTGATGTGGAGGTTGCCTTCGCCGGCGAGGATCTTCTTGTCGCAGAGGAGGTTTGTGAAGAGGCTCCGAGACCATTCGAGGCAGTTCGTTTCTGCCCAGTGCCAGTTGTGGACGTTCGTGCCGTCCACGCGCTCTTCGACGATCCATCGCTTGTCTCCTTCGCCCAAACGAGCCATTGAAGAAGATTAACACTGATGAATAACTGAATTGAATCGATCGATGGTTTGTGTTGGAACGTAAATTTAATGGCATGTCGTCTGCCCTATGTTCTTTAGAACAATCTAGATAGAACATCATTCGTTGGGCTGAGGTTATGTCTGAATGCAAATGGGCTGGGCTATCCTATCTACATAGAATGTTTTCCAAGACATTTGCTTATGTTTGTTTCAGAGGACATTCTGAATATCATTGTTACAGTGAATGAATGAAACCTGTGAACAAGTTCTTGCAAATTGCAATGGTGATACTTCTCGAATAAAATAATTACAACATAGCAATTAAAGAGTACAATTTTCTTTTACCAACTGTTGTTTTGACGTTAGTAACTCCGCTTGGCAAGTGATTCATCGCCCAAGTCAAAGACGGTGGCTTGCTCATCTTTATCTTCTTCTTCTTGAGCTCGCAATGCATCACTTTGGTTTCTTCCCTGAGAATGAATGTGATCGACAAGGAGCAATCTTTATAGACAAAATGCCTATGATGAGGTCATGCCAAATGTGAATGAATGTCCATCTTCAAGTAAATCAACAGTAGGATAAACGAGACTACGCTTTTAACGATGTCACTTCAAATGCGAAAAGTAATCCAAAACTGCTAACACAAGTCAGTCTTGGAGATTTGTTGCCAGTCGAACATACACACGTGTAGAAATATCTAAATCGAGGTTTTCCATGCAAAGTGTGCTCGGAAGAAACAATAATACTTGCAGATACGAAGATTAACTGAGCGTACAAGAAATCGAACATTTCCAAGCAAAGAGTGGGATAGTACCTTCTAACTACGACGGCCCAATGCGCCCAAGTGACCTGGCATCTTCAAAAGGCCATAGCTGCAGATGAAAAAAGCAACAAAATGTCAATCTGCGGATACACGATGTTTCTGTGCACAAAAAACCATTTCGTTAAGTTGCAAGTGCGAGATTTTTCTATCTTTCTTAGGAATTAACTTGACTCATATGACAACTAGTTCCTAGAAATGAAAATCTAACCGAAGTTGAAATAAACGAATATTCATCCCATGATCCTAAGCTATATGCCAGAACATGAAGTCAAGCAACTGCTTCTTACCACGACGCAAACTCTGGACTGTATCAAACCGTAAGGGACAGGGCCAAAGTTTCTTGAATCATAGCTATTGTATACGTTGTCCCCTTCAATCCATACATGCCCCTTTGGCACCTACAACATATTCACAAAAACCCAATCGTTCTTCCCCCTCAATCAAAGAAAAATAATGAAACATGCTATGAAAAACTCACAACAAGAGTTTTAAGCTCGTCACTTTTTTGGGGGTCGACCAAGTACGAAACAACGTCGCCTTCCATTCCCTTGATCCGTTTAGCAACGACCCGCCTGGGCTTCTCGGGGCTCCGAACCAACACCACATCGCCTGACCCGACTTTCCCCGATCGAGGGGTCAACCTCTCCGCCAGTACGATGTTTCCATCATGGAATGTTGGGAGCATACTATGCCCCACAAGCTGCACCGTAGTACAATGGACCGAATCAAAAACGTATTTATTCAAAACCTTCGATCAGTTACCGATTAAGGTCGGAAAGGAGGAGCGTACTTTCGCAAAGCTGAATAGATAATTGTTGGTGACGTGGAGTACACAGAAGAAGCTCGCGATTCGTGCGGTTCGCTGCAGTGCCTCCCTAGCAAAGGGATACAGCTCTCTAAGTCTCCCCATGCTATCGATCTTCTTCGTAAGAACACGAACAGAAGAAATGCGAAGAAGCTGAATTGATTGTTTGGAGGGGAAGAGTGAAAAACCTGAGAGTTGGGGAAAATTGGGTGGGAAGGTTTTCCTCGAGATGCCCAAGTAGAACTAATGGGCTTATGGGCCGTGTGGGCCGATGGAGATCGGGTTAAAAAGATGGGCTCATAAATAATTAAAATAAAATTAAGCCCATTATCATATGTAAGATCCGACCCGCTACATTCCGTATCGGGCGGGGATGGTTTAGTTTGTATAGCCTTATATTGTTTTCAAGAAGGAAAAAAAAGGACCGACGAAAAGATGTGGAGCATATGAGAAAAGGAATAATAAGATGGGTGTTTTGACAAAGAATTTGGCCACGAATAGAAATCAAGAAATGAGAAAAAGAAATGATTAGGATGTTACGTGTAGAGGCTAAATTAATGAGAAGAGAGCGAGTTAAAGACTTCTACGAGATCCTAATCAATCCCTAAAATCCGTTGACTCAATCTTTTCTTCATTAACTCAGCATCCACCCTTAACGCCAAGAACCCTTTCTTCTTTCTCATTTCTTGATATTTATTCATTCGACCAAATATAGAATACTTAGAACACGCTGTTGCTCGTCATTTAAATAATCATCACATCACCAAGATTTCGAATGCTTGTTCCGAATATGAGAAACTTTGAGATAGAAAATTTGAATTTGATGGCTTAGGGTATTCCTCGTAACTCCTAACGTCGCTTCTATACAACTTTATGTCATAAAAAATCGCTTTCACAGAATCTATCGAAAAGAATATCAGAAGGTGGAGTTGTGGTGTCTGTCTATCCATCAATGGCCAATGCACTATTTAGCTTGCATCAATACGAAATTTCGGGAAATGAAGAGGAGAAAACTAGCCAATGGGCATAACGATATAAGATCTTTACACAGATTTATATAGTATATTGATTGAAAACGATGGATGCATGAGCATATCACTAGACCTACATTTTTCAGTTAGACATACATACTCACCAATATAGAAATATGTTATTTATTCCTACTATTCCAATCACGGAAAAGACGTTTCTCCGTTCGTACCTTAATATATGGTAGCTAAACACTCATCAGCAGAACTTCAAAAAAATACGCCGTGCTTTATATTCCGCAAAATAAAATTTCATTTTATACAGCACAGCACAACACAACACAACACAACACAAACCAACAAACCACGCACCGACACGTGTCATCAGACTAAAACCAGAAAAACACTTCATCATCACTTCCCAGGCACGAAGTTAGTCGCGTAGGCCCACGCGTTGTTGTTCACCGGGTCGGCGAGGTGGTCGGCGAGGTTCTCCAGCGGCCCTTTCCCGGTAACAATCGCCTGAACGAAGAACCCAAACATCGAGAACATAGCCAGCCTTCCATTCTTAATCTCCTTCACCTTAAGCTCCGCAAAAGCTTCCGGGTCGTCTGCAAGACCCAGCGGGTCGAAGCTTCCGCCAGGGTAAAGCGGGTCGGTCACCTCTCCGAGCGGCCCTCCGGCGACGCGGTAGCCCTCGACGGCGCCCATCAAGAACACCTGCGTAGCCCATATTGCCAGGATGCTCTGAGCGTGGATCAGACTAGGGTTTCCTAGGTAGTCGAGCCCTCCCTCGCTGAAGATCTGAGCGCCGGCCTTGAACCACACAGCCTCGCCGAACTTTACGCCGTTGCGGGCCAGTAGCTCCGGGAAGACGCAGCCGAGGGCGCCGAGCATGGCCCACCTGGCGTGGATCACCTCTAGCTCGCGGTTCTTGGCGAAGGTCTCTGGGTCGGCGGAGAGCCCGGCCGTGTCCCAACCGTAGTCGCCGGGGAACTCGCCGGTGAGGTAGCTCGGAGGCTCGCCGGAGAACGGGCCGAGGAACTTGACTCGGTCGGGGCCGTACCAGGGGCTGGTGGAGACCGGCGGCGCCTTGCCCTTGGAGGTTGTCTTCCTCATGGAGATGCGGCCGCCGGTTCCGGCGATCTCCGGCGAGATCTTGACGGCCTGACCGGCGAAGGATGGGGAGGAGAGAGCCATTGTCGAGGCAGCCATGTGTGGTTCGAGCTGTGTGCTGTTTTTCTTTTTTCTTTTTAATTACTAATTGTTATTGGTATATTCTTCGAGGGTCGCAATTGTGGGCTGATTTATAGAGGGGGAGAGTGATACGAGTTCTTATCCTTTGAGATATTTATCTCTTCTTTGATTGGTTTTCAAGATTCTTTAGATGGTTGGCCTTTGTCCACATGGCTATCTCTAATCCAGCCGTGTAAGAGCGCCTGGGGAGATTCTTTATTACAAGTATGGAGCTAATTTGGAGTTGTATGTTAAGAGGTTTTTGTGGTTAGAATTGTCCCCATAGTAATAATATGCCAAAAAATGTCAGATTCTTCATTTCTGTGATACATAAGCTACACCATCTCGGTTATTAATCAAAACCATTAGTGCTCTAAGAATTCGATTGTCTTATTTAGTGGGTACAAGTTAGTTTTTTTTTTCCTCTAATTATTGCAAAATAAGGAGTATTTTCTTAATTGCAATATAGTAATAATAAACTCGTGGCAATAACTCAGCACTTGGATACAGCAAAATCCACAAGAAGAACACCTGGCAAAATATGATTGGATATGAGAATTGGTACCTAGAAAACAAGACTATATACCAATTCGTAGGGCTTTTCGAAGGGTATCGCTTAATTGCTTCATACCATAGTCCATAATTCGAATTCCGAAAACCCATAAGCGTTGGGTACTTGGGTTGACGAACGACACAAGCTAAAGTATTAGTGCTACTAATGTAATAAAACCCTAATTCATGTTGAATTGTTTGTTCACCATCCATTAATCTAGTATCAGTACGGCTCCTGTTTGGGAAACCAGCATATCTTGCAAAAGCCCATAATATGAGAATCGTTGGACTTCATTTTTGTGTTTAGGACTACCATTCATGATGATTGACTGCAAGAAATTACGACGCCAGGAATCAAACGATTGAGTTAGTTTCGAGAAATCAAGAAAAAGCAGCTCGTTTTGAAATCATGGAAACAGAACAGGGGCAAGAGGACTACTCAGTGCCCAACTCCCTTTTCATGGTTTCTGCTTTCCTTGCCATGGAACCATCAGAAACTGTGCTATCTTTGGCCAGGTGTGCTCATCCCCAAATTTATTCATTTTATGTTTATTTAAATTAGCAATGGAAATTAACTCGGTTAATCAGAAATCTACTAATAGGGACTTCGGCGGCGGCTCCGTGACGGAGAGCGTGCAGAGTTTCATATGGCACCACTGTATTAAAACTGCTGTAAAGTAATTTCAGTTCGATCAAGAATCTTATTCAGTTTACAAGAACCCGAAAATTATAATTCGCGTCTTGCTCAGGATTTGAAGCGGCAAGGACTTTATGTGAAAAGATTCATCAAGAAACTGATTCTTGAAATAGAATCAACTGGTGACGTTGCCATGGATGAGCTATATGAATGCTATTCTTCTTCCTTGATTTCTTTAGGGGTAATGCAGGAAAAAGGGAGGTGTCTTGATTTTCTGAATTCTTATCTACCACTTTACATCTTTTTGTGATCTGTTATATTAGGACGGCATTGCGAGTAAGGGGAGAGTTTTGAAAACGATTACTTTTCTTTACCCAGACGGTAACTTTTACGGGTTCGAATCTTAGCATTTCGAGTTTCACAGCTACAATTATGATGTTAAATTTTGACTTCTCACGTATTTTTTGGTGTACATGAAAAGACTGTCCTCGTGCAAAGCCTCAGAAGTTGTCTGTCCAGCTTCATTCTTCTGTCAACATGCTTGAAGGAGATACTGGGTAGACTGTGTCGTGCAACGCATTATTTCGTCAATTTCTTTGACAGATTCGTTAATTTCCTTGTGAAAGTTTAGTCGCTTATGTCAATTGTATAGATTTGGTCTTCTTACTTTGTTCGCCCACTCAACCTGTTTTAATCATAGGTGCTGTATTTGGCCGTCGAGTCTTTTCCTCTCAGAATTCGTACTTTCATTTCCAGAAATATTCGCGAATAAACGCTGCTTAGAGGTGAGATGTTCCTCGCCGAAACACGCTAGTCTTTTTTTGCACAAGATTGAATAAAGATCCTAACTTTTATCGTATTTTATGGATCCCATATCATCAACAGCTCGGTTCCGGCGTTGGATTGGTTGGCGTATGCTTATCCTATGTAAAAGCATCCAAGGTAATTTGTAATATCCCATCATCTCAAGAATGTAATATCATATTTTTCATCCATCTTAACTCGATACGATGACGATGATGAATGCAGGTGATATTAACCGACGGAGACTTGTCAACTTTAGCGAACATGAAAGGTAACATGGAACTGAACAACCTAAGTACAGGAACCCATGAAGAAGACAACCTCGTCGATCAGAACACGGTTGGTCGACAGTTTAAGTTTATATTTTCTTGTGGGCCCCGTAAATATTCGATGGCTAAACTTTCTTGAACTATAATTGTAGGCCGCCCATTGTCTCTATCTTCCATGGGAATCTGCATCAGAGGACGATCTTCATCGCCTAGCACCAGATATCATGTAAGAACCCCAACTTCTCCCTTTCTCGCCGTTTTTAAATGCGTAAAAACTAATTTTCGATCATTTTCGTGGCAGTTTGGGCGCTGATATCATCTACGATCCCTCTTGCCTTCCTCACCTTGTTCGAGTTCTTGCCCTTCTTTTAAACCGTAAGATTTCTCCTGCTGAAGTTAGTGCTGACGACGGAGAAGCTCCATTGCGAAAACCTTGTGCGTACATTGCTTCGGTTATTCGGAACGCGGATACTTTTAACAGATTCCTTGGGCTGGCTAGGGAAGCTAATCTTTCGGTCGTAGATTTGACGCGAGAAGTTGAAGTACTTAGTTTTCTTCCTTACATGAAATCGTACGAGCGGTTGAGTATACGGATATTTAAAGTTAGTTCTTGATTCGATTCGATCTTTTCGTGTCGGTTTTGTGTTTAGTTTGGGCTGGCGAAGAAAGCTAATCTTGTTTTTTTTTGAGCTTTTTTTTCTCGGATTTGTGTTGGTTATTTCTGTCTTGATGAGAGCTGTCTTCCCTATGAACTGTGATGATCGAAAAGCTATATATCCAAGGGATTTTTTGGGCTCTTTTATCCTTTTGTAAATTCGTTGTAATAATGAATGAAACTTTTGTTTAAAAATTTGTAATGCACAGATTGAAAATTGGTGCCGGTAAAAGCGCATTGTGCTGAAGACCTAAGTGGAATGAAAGCAAGAGACGACTTTACTAAGACTAAACAAACGACTATGATAGTCATATTAACGCCTCTAGTAGGACATCGGAGATATATAGGAAAATAGTTTTCTTTTTTAACTCGCGTAGAAGCAAAGCTCGACGGAGTGGGAGCGGAGCGTTTCTGTGGTCAACGTCAAAGCCCTAATTATCTCCGTCAGAGATGGTATCTCCTTTCTGATCACTTCTCAGCTTCTGATCTGACAATTAGTGTTATCTTTGATCGAATCGTTCGTTGCATATTTTTCAAAGTTAACAATAGAAGATGTGCAGTAGACAATTGTACAAGCTTTTCGTTCACGAAAGAATTGCTGATTGAGCTGGGCTATTTTTTTTTGTTTAGTTTTTCGCTGTTTTTGTTGTATCATATCTGTTTTGATCCGATCGGTAGTTGTCGATTGGTGGAAATTATTTGAGCCCGAGACCTTTTGGAGTGGTTTTGGATTGAATTAAATATCATTTTATCCATTAGATGGGTATCATCTTGTACTTTGGAGGAGGAAAAAGGACACCTATTAGGTTTGAATGTTCTTTTAGTAGCTCAATTCGTGCGTGTTTGTAAAGTTGGTTACAGATGTTAATGGATTTACGTGCAGGATTTGTGCCCTTCTGTGAAGAACATACTTCTCCTTGATGGGGAGGGTAAACGTGTCGCTGTCAAGTACTACTGTGACGATTGGCCCACAAATGCTGCTAAGGAAGCTTTCGAAAAGTCTGTTTTTACCAAAACTCATAAGAACAATGCCCGCACTGAAGGTGCATTGTGATTCTTGACATTGTTAGCTGTATAGATTTGTGTTTTATATTTTTCTCTCTTTGTGACGCCTGGAAAGTAAATAGGACGTAACCTATGCTGCCTTGTACTGTAGTTGTATGATCTTGTGGTCTGGATTTTTTTTCCTTCGGTTGATGATCTTTAATGCAATTGTCGTTTTCGAAAAGGCAACCGTTAGATTTTATTCAATTTCGTCCCGAACTTGCAATTTTTTGCGCTTGAAAACTGAACTTCTGTCATATTTGGGATTGTTCGTATCCGAACCGCATTACGTATATCATTCCTTGAACCTTGCTTTTTTCTGCTCCTATTGTTGGTGCGGTTCGACTTGACATGCCCATATATCCATTCGATTGTTTACTTTTTATCTGCAGCTGAGATAGCAATGTTTGAGAACAACATTGTGGTCTACAAGTTCGTTGAAGACCTTCACTTCTATGTCACCGGCGGCGAAGATGAGAACGAAGTCATCTTAGCCACCGTTCTTACGGGCTTCTTCGATGCTGTTGGAACTCTACTTAGGTATATACATTCACCAATTCAATTTCCTTTTCCCAATGCCCATTAAACTTATAGCCCGCTTCTGTAATAAACTCGACATTTCATTTATTTTTCCCCATCTCTAGGGGCAACGTGGACAAAAAGGAGGCGCTTGAGAATCTCGATCTCATCCTTCTATGTATTGATGAAATCGTCGATGGCGGGTAAAGATATCTTTACTTTTATTAATAGTTCTTTTGCGTCGAGATTATTATCTCTCAGTCATTCGTTGCTCTGTTTATTATGTTTAGAATAATTCTTGAAACGGACGCAAACACTATTGCTAGCAAAGTTGCGACGCACAGTACTGATTCTGGCGCACCCCTGTCCGAGCAGGTACATAGTTTTTTTCTTCTTCGTATTTTCCCTACTTTTCAACATTCCGAATAACATGCAATTTCTTGAATCGTTAAACGACGGATGCTTGGAAAGAAAAATAGAAAAACGAAATCGAAAGCTTGGCTCGTTTTTTTTGCAGACGATCAGCCAAGCTTTTGCAACTGCTCGCGAGCACTTTACCAGGTCGCTCCTCAAGTGAAGACTCTGTGCCGCCGTTATATATCAAAGCACACACAAAAAGAGAAGAATGTATGTGATTTTCCCCTAACAAACTTGACAGTGTAGTGTGCTGAGCTTTAATGTTTTCGTTTTTTGCTTTCTGGAATTTGGTACCATAGATTACGCAAGGCTAAGGCTTCCAACTTTTTAACAATCTTAAAGTTCTCGTAGAAATTATAAAAAAAAATAAAATAACACGAAATTGTAGAATTTATTGGGATACAAGTTTCAAAATTGAAGCAATTTTAGGACGTCTGAACTAAAAATTGCATTTTCTTTACGGTCTGTGAAGCAACTTGAAGTCAATTAACTTCTGAACTTTGATTTTAATGTCCTTAAATTGCTAAAATTTTGATACTGCGTTTAATTTACTTTTCTTCAGATTATTTTAATTTTAAACCTATTGTCCGAAAATCCATGGTTGGACTGGGGTCCACCTATGACCCGTTGGCAAGCCTTGATGGATACCTACACTTACATTGGGCCAAGCCCAACTCATTAGAGGTCGTCAGAGGGAAAATAAGGGATAATTCGTTAATAACCTTAGTCTGGGTATGTCGTGTAAGCTGTCAATTGGGGATAATTTCGTAATTTCCGCACTTTGGTTGTAATAGATTACCTTCACTAGAGGAACCTTAGCTTGTACCTTCCCCGTCTCTAATCTCCATGTTTCGATTTCATTTTCTCGACTTATAAAATTACAAAAAGCACCACACACAACAATATATTAAAAAAAATTAATAAAACAAACCCCAATAAACTCTCATCGTCGGAAAATTCTTGTTTCTACGCCAGCTCTCGTCAACTTCCTGGAAAAAGCTGCAATAGTAAATCTTCATTCAAACTCAACTCTTGCCTTAAGGTTCGTCTCCTTTGCTCCTTATTCTGATCGATTAATCAGATTGAATGATGAATGGTTGTTGATACTTGGATTCTCCTCCCTTTAGGGATCAGATTTCTTTAGATGCTTCCTACTGCCCCTTAAACTTGGCTGAAGGGGGATCTGTTGATGCATTCTTCGATTAAGTTAGACTAGCAACGCTCAGCATATAGTGAATCACCCCAAATCCATCATTTTGGATCCTTTTTTCTATATTATCGAGCAGATCTGTTAATGGCCCCATTGACCCGACTGTTAATATTATGGGGTCTGTTTCATCAATTTATGCACATATGCTACTCAAAGGAGACAGACTTGAGCTGCTCTCGCGCCAACAGCAGCAGAAATCTCTCCAATTTCACCTCGGATTTCGTCATGTTACAGCATCAGCTCCGCGGAGTCTTTTCCGTAATCGATGAGTGTTCTTTTCGTGTTTCCCAATTCGATATGCTGCCCGGGGCAGACGTTCAATGGCGGGGTGCCCAAGGCGACGATCTTCGCAACCTCACTAACGGTTTTATGATCTCTGATTCTCCCTTGAACAGCACCTTCAAGAACGACAGCTTCGTCGTTCGATTGCGAGAAAACATCACTTGGGATCAGATCAACCTCGTCTCAGTTTGGGACGTGCCCACAGCTTCTGATTTTGGACACGTTTTCTTGAATTCCAGCATCAGTCGACCTAATCCCAGTCGATCCCGTGTGCCCACGATGTTCGATAACTGCAAAGTGCTGTCTGATAACTACCGTGTAAGGTGGACTCTTACAGAAGACGAGGTAGAGATCGGCCTTGAAGCTGCTGTTGGGATACAGAACTATATGGCTTTCGGCTGGGCAAACCCTAATACCTCGGGCTCGTTAATGGTGGGCGGAGACGTCGTTGTAGCAGGGTTTAAGGAGGAGAATGGATTGCCTTTCGCCGACGATTATTACATAACCAAGTACAGCGAATGCTTGTTCGACGACGGTAATGGAGCTCCAAGTGGTGTCTGTCCCGATTTCACCTACGAAGCGAACAAGAATTCCCCTCAATTAGTCAACGATACGAAGCTGATCTATGGACACAGAAAGGACGGCGTTCTGATGGTTAGGTACAGCAGACCCTTAAAGTCTAACGACACAAAGTACGATATCGAAGTCGACCCAAAAGCTGAAATGAGGGTAATATGGGCAATTGGCCTAATCAAGCCCCCCGACGCTTTTCGCCCGTTCTACCTACCCCAAAACCACGGGGGAAGTTTCGGGTACTTAAGGCTCAACATCTCCGAGCAAGTAAACGACTGTTTGGGACCGTTGGATGCTCAGGACAAAGAGGATCAAGAACTCGTCATAGCAGATCGAAAGGAGCCGTTAATCGTATCCACGGGCCCTGCCCTTCACTACCCCAACCCGCCCAACCCTTCGAAAGTACTCTACATCAACAAGAAAGAAGCCCCTCTCTTACGGGTCGAAAGGGGCGTGCCCGTAAAATTCTCGATACAAGCTGGGCACGACGTGGCTCTGTACATCACCTCAGATCCTTTGGGCGGGAATTCAACTCTAACGAACACTTCGGCGATCACTTACTTTGGCGGGCCTGAAGCCCAAGGCGTGCAAGCGAGCCCGACCGAACTCGTATGGTCGCCCGACAGGAACACGCCCGACCTTGTCTACTATCAGTCCCTCTACGTGCCCAAAATGGGTTGGAAAGTACAGGTAGTCGACGGGGGCTTGCCCGACATGTACAACAACAGCGTCTCCTTGGACGACCAGCAAGTCTTGTTCTTTTGGACATTATCGGACGCTTCGATATCCATCGCAGTGAGGGGAGAGAAGAAGAGCGGTTACGTTGCTATAGGCTTCGGTCGAGCTATGGTCAACAGCTACGCTTACGTTGGGTGGATCGACGAAACGGGCCAAGGAAGGGTCAGCACTTACTACATAGACGGAAGGGACGCTTCGAACGTTTGGCCCACGGATGAAAACCTAACGTACGTAAGGTGCAGGTCGGAAAACGGGGTTATTACGTTCGAGTTCACACGCCCTCTCAATCCCTCGTGCAACGGTAGGCCCGAGTGTAATAACATCATCGACCCCACGACTCCTCTAAAGGTCATATGGGCCATGGGGGCCCAATGGACCGACGGGGCCCACCTAAGCGTGAGGAACATGCACTATGCGACTAGCAAGAGGCCCATGAGCGTGCTATTGATGCGTGGGTCCGCCGAGGCCGAGGAGGACCTCAGGCCCGTGTTGGCCGTGCATGGGTTCATGATGTTCCTAGCGTGGGGCATTTTGCTCCCAGGGGGAATTCTTGCGGCTCGGTACCTTAAACACGTGAAGGGAGACAGTTGGTTTAGGATCCACGTCTACTTGCAGTACTCAGGCTTGGCGATTGTGTTCTTGGGGTTTTTATTCGCCGTGGCTGAGCTGCGTGGATTCACTTTCGGGTCGGTCCACGTTAAGTTCGGGATGTTGGCGATCTTTTTGTTAGTGATTCAGCCCGCCAACGCTTACTTCAGGCCCAAGAAACCCAATAATCCCGAGGAGCCATCGTCTTCGAAGAGAATAGCGTGGGAATACACTCATATGATAACGGGAAGGTGTGCTGTAGTCGTGGGAATTGCGGCTCTGATAAGCGGGATGAGGCATTTAGGAGAGAGGTACGGCGACGAGAATGTTCACGGGCTTACGTGGGCCCTTCTAGTTTGGTTCTTGACGGGCTTAGTTGGCGTTGCTTACTTGGAGTATAAAGAGTTGAAACGGAGGCGGGGCCCGTCGGGGAGGAGCAGTTGGGTTTTGGGTAACAGCGAAGACGAAGATGACGTCGATCTGTTGGATTCGAATAGTAGGGTTGTCGTTGAGAAGGAATCGAATTCTTCGGAGAGGATGGAGATTCAGCTAGAGCCGTTGGGCAGGTAGAGAAGGAAGAAAGAACAACACATAAAAAGGTGAAGAAGAAGTTTTATGGTTTGATGATCTATTTGACTTTTTTGATCGGTTGTTTCTCCTTTTTCTTGTATGAATTATGTACACACAGTTGCACGGATATAGAGAGATACTTTGAGAGGCTTATTGGCTGAGCAGTAGTTCATGAAAGTGAAAGTGAAAAGGAATCCATTCTTGTATACTTGTTAGCATTCATTAGCATAGTGAAAGCAAGCCATTATTATTTCTTTCTAAACCGATGACCAATCCAATAACTTACTCTCCCTATGTAAGAAAAAAGCATCCAGAAAAAAGACCTAAGCAGCAGCAGAAGCTGTACTGTACAAAGCCAAGCACTGCAGGAGACTAACTAACTACGTAACCTGTACGAAGCCAAATTCACGGGCAATGATTGGCCGTACATCCTCAGCATTGGCCAACGTCTCCAAAAATGGAAGCAACGAAATCAGCTCACAATCCGATGGGTCGCCAATCCAAGTCTTGATGGGAATGCCGTTATCCATTTGCAGGTGGAAAACCTGAAGCAATGATGGTGCAGATGAACAAAAGAACCAACTTAGACAAGTAACTTCGTATGTTAGAAATGTGTGTTATTTTTTTTTAAAAAAAAAGACATTCTTCTACCTGAGGAGAGTTGTCGATTATGGCAACTCTTGCAAGATCGACCCCCAGTACGGTTAGGTCCTTGATGTAATAATTTGTACAAGAAAAGCTGCACGACTCGCGATAAGCCCGTCTCGATATGATTGCTCCGTGTGGATCCAAGATGTCGAGAAGAGGTTTTGCGTAGGCGCTCTGGCTTGCAGTGAAGATTACGACCTCGAACATTTCTGCAACCTTTTTCAGAAAATGGTGGAGGTGGGGCCTCTGCTTGACGTACACGGTGAGTTCTTTCGTGTTTAGGGTAATATTAAACTTGAAGTCGGCGTCATCACAGGGAATCACCGCGGAATGCACGAGCGTTTCTGCACAAGGTTATATCCATTCTTCTTATCAAATAACAAATAATCACTTTCAATGAAGAATGTACTTAAGAGCGACGGAGCGCTTACCATCCAAGTCAAGGACTAAAGTGATTCGTTTGGCGCTTGGCGCTTCAGTGGGGTCCGGCAAATTGGGATCCACATCAAGTTGGTCACAGCGAGTATTTTTCGATTGATGGATTGGCGTGTGCAGCCTCGAAGGTTCAGAATGTAAGACGGTGGTTCCTTCTAGCGGTCTTTTTTGGTCATTATGGTTAGCTTCCGAATGATCCTCCAACATTGGCAATCTTGTGCAGCAGACTAAAGTGGATTCTTCTGATTTATTGTCATCAAATATTGGATTGTTGTTCCCAATGGTTGATGCAGAACAAATTACTTCTGATATGTCAAATTCCGATGTATCATTGCAAACTAGACGTTCGGCAGAGCTTTTGCAGATATCATCACTTTCTGCAATACTTAATTGTGGAACAACTTGAGCCAAAACAAAAGGTACCATGAGTATACACTCTTAGATAACAGTTGGACTAACTTTCAGCACTCGCAACGCACTTCACTAAGTCATATGACATATATTCAGCTTAAAGCATCAGCACAAACCTCAAAAAGACGTACCTTCACTGTTGAGAAAGTCCACTGACTCCAGAACGGGTGGATCCGTAGGCAAACACAGGGAAATCAAATGTTCCTATTTAGAAAAAAAGGGTAAGCGCATGAGAAATCGACTTATTGTAGTCATTCATATGATTATCATTTACCATAGTGTCTTTAGTAGCAGACTCAGTCATATGAAAACATTTTTCCTCAGTGGATGCTTCACAGTGATTGGTCAGTGCATCGCCTTCTTCACCTGAACGGGCTGCAGAGCCATTAACCAAGTAAAAAATTACGAAGTTGAGAAAAACGAAAAACTAACGACGAATGGGAAGTCTGTGCCCACCGTCCTGTGATCTAATTATTTCCAGGTTTTTAGAAAGCCTCAGATGAGAGAGATTGCTCTTGCTGATAACATTTGATTTTCGGCACACATGGAGGAACCCTTTTTCTTTTGGTACTGCAGTTGACTTGCTTTTCATTTCTTAACTATGGCGTGGATATGTTCACCTGATGGAGACAATAGATGTGATAGGAGCACGAGTGGCTCCTTCAGAGTTCAGGATATATGATCACACACTGTGTTAGGAAGCTTTCAAAAAGATGCAGGTTCGTAAATGAACTAGATATGACTGTAAAATCGAACAAGAGAAATCATTCTCTATACCACAAAAAAAAAAATCAAAACATTCAACATATTGCTTCATGATGACACCAAGGACTGAAGATTCTACTCTCACTTGTTAGTTAACAGAGACTATAATGCAGAACTACCAAACTATCACATGCAAAACAGGCATAGGTTCTCCTGCACCAATTCAGTACACAGCAATATAGGGCCAGGGAAATTTGGTAACTTTAATCCAAATGAGGTTCAAATTTGGTTTTGTACAAACTGACCTCATCAACATCTGGAATATCAAAAGAATAGACTACATTAAAAAAGATTGATATTTACTCGAAGAAACTAATTTACGACAACGATTTTCTCAGTTCAGCCGCAAATTTAAATAGGAACAACCCCTACAACTATGTTGAGGGAAGATAAACCAGAAAAAAAAAAAGAAAGGAAACGAAATAAACTAAGAAGCTAGAAGAAACCAACGAACAGGATTGCTAAACATCTCAACATCACTCAAAGAAAGCCCCAAGACACACGAAAATCAACTCAATTCAACATAACCTCACAGTAATTTCAAATTTCCAACGAACGTATAAGAATTCAAAAATCTTTACAAAACCCAAAACACACGTAGCAAACGATAGAAAACTGAGCGAAACAAATACGCTGAGAAGTGGGATTTATCCACGAAAAAAAAAATCTCAACCCTACTCCATAAACGTCATCCTACATTGATTTGATCAGCACGTTATCACACGTTTAATCATCTATCATCCGATTTGATCAGCCAACGCCACCACGTCGAACAAATTCGAATTATAATCATACATAAAAATCAATACACTGACAGCTACACTACAGAAAACACCTTACACGGTCCAGTGTGTAAATCAATGCACCCCTCTTTCGCTCTGATCTTTCTTGATCTTTCGCTCTCCCGCGCGTTATGATTAGGAATTAAGTAGCTCAAAGTTGTCTTTATAGTGTGGTGATCAAATACGGGGGCAAATCGTCTCTACACGTAAGGCTCGACCTTTAGTTAGTTCATAAGTCGGTCAAAATTTCAAATTTTATAATAATTAATTGAGTTTTCAAATTAGCCGTAGAAATTTATACCTTTTCCTAAAAATATATAATAACAATCTACACAAACATTGCAGGAAATTTGGGAGTTTGTTTACTTTTTAGAAAATACCCGTAGAAAATATGGTGTCTATTTCACCTTTGTGATTCTAAAAATAAGTTGGGGTATCTAAAACAATCTTATAATTTAATTGTTTAAAAAAATACTCTAATTACCGAATAGATATATTTCTATTTTATCTGTTGATGTTTCCATGACTAGTTGACGCAAAAATCGCATAATTTGTTTTAAATTAGAAGAAAACTTAGGAAAATGCAAATTAGAAAGAAGAAAGGATTTTCTCTTGGACATTGCAAAGCCCATATTTCCATTAATGGGTCATTAAAGCCATAGCCCACATATGAAGTCAAAGCCTGCAAATTTTTGGGACCCGTTATACAAGTTATTAATATTCCTTCATTTGAAAAACCCTTACTGAAATCCCTCTTACTAAATATTCTTGGAGAAGCTTAGCTTATCAGTGAAAATATAGAGGATAACAAATACCAAAATGTATGGACCACATAGTACTTGAACTCCATAAGATAAAAACATTATAACTTGACAGATATCCCAGCTTCTTCATAGTTTCCTTGAGGAAATACAAACCATAACATCCACCGAAGCTAAGTGATTTGTATTACTACTGTCTATCTCCAAAGCAAAATCAACAAAGACAGCTTAATGACTCTCACCATAGCTTTATATTAATGCTCTGTTTCTTGGCCTTATTAAGTCCTTCCAAGTACCCATCACTGGCCCTTTGATGAAAATCCACATTATACAAGGCCTGGCAAAAGATTTTCAGATATTGTGAGGTGTTGTTGGTTGTGCAAAAAAAGATTATTATTCGAACAAATGGCAAGAATCTCATACTGAGTTTCTTTACCTCGAGTTATCGAGCAGACCCTGTGAGAAGTTCGAAAATCCCGCAACAACCCTTCCACGATGTTGTCTGAATTGGCCGCGGAGGTTCAGCAATATATGGCTGCAAAATGAGTTTAGGAAAAAACACTAATTTTGATTCGTAAGGACGGAGATGGAGTTGAAAATGTAAAACTTGGCCGCACCTGAGTGACTTCCAAATCTGGTTCAGACACTACTCCAATGTCGCCAGTGGGCTTCGCTGTAATATAAGACACTGCAAGATTCTTATCACTCTCCTGCTCTATATATTCATTTGGATCAAGAACTTCGTCGTTTCTCTCAACCTCAAATGCTCTATCTTCGACAGAAGTTTGTTTTCCATGTCCATCTTCTTCGACTGGACGACAATTCAGAGAAGGGTCGCCTTCGAAGCTAGTGAGCTCAGCCTTCTCAGTCGGAGAAGGGATCTTCTCTGAGTCGATGGCAGGTGAAGATATTACAGAGGAATCGCCTGATTCTTCAGTTGGTTTTTCAACAACAGTGTGACTGCTAATCTTGGCAGCATCATCATGGGACTCGTTGTCTGAACTATCATTGCTGGTAGGAGAAGAACTCCTCGAAGAGCCAACTTCATAGGGTTTAGAAGAGGGCTCATCGTTCTTCGGTGAACCGTTCTTTGTAGTGGATTCACTTTCGATGTTGAATTCTCTTTCGACTCGAACCGAATCTCCCCCTTCTTCAGATGTTTTCCGCTGATCGACGCCCTCGATTTGTTGTCCTCCTTCGCCTGCATCACTGTCCTTATCTTCGTGCTTCGAATCCTCCCCATCACCTACTGTACCCATTTCAGGCAAATTCAAATTGACGATCGATGACGGATTTAGATGGAGTAGAAACGTGCCCAGCTAATATGGAAATTTAGCACACAACTCAGAACAGTAAAAACCAGGAATTGCACTCAAGCTTAACTAACCTATTAATCGACCTTATGAGAAATCGAGAAGATAGGGAGAATTCAACACATGACGAACAAGCCACGCCGGAAGACGAGAAATTGGGGAAATTAACTACCAATAAGGTTCACCAAAAGGGAAAAAAAGTCGCGTAAAACACGCGGCACAGCACGTAATGGACTTTAGTACATACAACGAAAAGATCTAACTACTCAGCGCAAAATACACTACCTGGAGAGAGCGGTGGTTGACTCTCGTGGTTGCTGGGCTTAATTTCCTTCTTTTTCTTCGCAGCTTTCCTCTTCTTGGCACCTGAAGGCATGGCGAGGCGTGTGTTATAGTCTTTTGAGATGGATTTGAGGGATTCTCAACTACTTCAGATCGTGGCCTCTCTCTTCCTCCGCCCTACCCTAAGCTTGGCTGTATTTGTTCGTATGTGAGGACTGATGAGTGATGAGTGATGGTCGATGAGTGTTTGTATTTGTTTTTGTGGTTTTCCAAATTACTACGTATAAAAGGAAAATGACAGATTCAGTGAGTGTTCTGTGTCGTGGGACCCACCTTTGGATCTTTATTTATCTTTTTCTTTAAATGATAACTTTTTATTTTCCTTGATTTTATCGGTGAGAATTTTTGAATTTTCTATGTTCAAAACCTGATCGCGCGTGGTTGTATAAACTAAACCAATTTTTTTTTTCCAAAATCAAAATTTTTAAAATTAATATTGTCAAACTAGGTAAAACCGACAATTTGATATTCCATGAGTAATAATAGGGAAACTAATCGGCATAGTCCGAGAATATAATAATTTTGATTCAATGCATACTTCGAACCTTTGCATCTAATAAAATTCAAATTCTTATCATAGTTCCATATTTTGAGCCATAATATTCGACTCACATTGACGTTCCTAATAAATCTCTGAATCCCGAACAAATATGAACATAGTTAGATACATACGTTTTCATTCAACAGATACATTGCACATAAATAAGGTCGATTTAAATATAAGAAAATGAGTCGTCTCAAGGCATTTATTATTGAGAAAAGGAGTATTAGGGGATAGGTTGGCTATGCATGAATGCGCGGTGTATAAATGGACAAGTTGGATCGTATTATTTAGAATCAAATAAATTCATATTTAAAATAATATGTTAATAATGTATCAATAATCTGATTAACACCTTTCAATTTCAGATCATTAGCGAATGATCTAATGCGACGCTGCTTCAGTGCGATGATAATGTTGTGGAAAGTCGGCAATGAATAGTAAATTCATTGTGAAAATTCCACATGATAACGATCTTAGGATAAGGTGATTGTAATGTGCCGAATATATATTATATTCTGAATCAGCATAATATTAATGTTAATATATCCGAACTGGGAAAATTAAATACTGGATTGAAGTGGAGCTTGTAACTCAAGTTTTAAATTTAGATTAATAAAAAACCCAAAAAAGAGAAAAAACTTGTGATGAAGCTCCTTCGAGTTTGATAGAGATGGCTTGCGACGACAAGTTATAATATTAGATGCTCATAAAAAATAGTGTAGAAATCATATATATGGAGTATAATATAGGTAAATACTTGATTAATCATATACTGGAATTGAATGCATTCATTAAAAAAAATATAAAAAAAGGACCAACTATAGTTAGCAAAGAATAATTGGACTAGGGTTCATTTCATATTAGGGATACAAAGCCCATGGGGCTCAATTTTGGGTCTTTACGGGCTTTAAGTGATCCACAAGTAAACCTCGATAAAACCAACGTAGTCAAACCAATAATAGTGATTTACATATATTTTACGGCAACTTTCGTTTCAGGCCTTTGTCAGTATTTTATTTTAGTTTTAAGGCCTGTCAGGAAAAAAAATTAGTTTTAAGGACCCAATTTATGCGATACCACACTTCATTGTTCCGCAGTACTACTTCATTGTTCTGCAGTACCACTTCATTGTTCTGCAGTACCACCTCATTGTTCAGCAGTACTACTTCATTATTCTGCGGTTTCACTTCATTGTTCTGGAATAACACAAATCAATCATCCCATGCCAGTTCATATACACTTTATAACACTTGTGTAGTCTAGGTCCTTATCTCTAAATTTTATAAAAAAATTGGATCCTTTAAACAATATTTTTTTTCTGACAGGCTCTGAAACCTATTTTAAAACTTTAAAGGGACCTGAAACGAAATTAACCCTGTATTTTAGTGCCATGCCTAACCCTAATTCCTACATGGCCTAAAAAATATAGAAATATTCATCCATTTATAGGTATACAAAAAGAAATACTAGCTACGGCAGCTGCATTTATGTTACGTAAAATAAATGCAGCTGCCGTAGCTAGTTTTTCTAAAACGTTACCTTTGCCTGTAAAAATGTTTAGACAACTCTCTTTAAATTCATGTTGAAAATGAAAACCCTAAACTCAAAAAGTCCAATATTTAGACCAGTCCATATTTACAAGATTTATATTATGCGGATTGAATAGAGACCACATACAACACAGAGGAGCAAATCACGCACGTTTTAATTCATTTGGAAATTAAAATACTAAACTAAACTGCAATATCTTTTTCTATGTACCTATAACTCATAATCGCTATTAATTTTTATTATTATTATACTGTTGCCGCGTACGTGTCTTGGACGAGTATAAAATATCATTTGTACAAAATGTCCATTTTCTTCGACATGAAATATTCAGTTATATTTTCTTCCTTCAAACATATTAAATATTTTATAGATGGCGTTATCACAATGTAGATGCAATGAAACCTACCTATAAATAACATACAAGTCCAGAAACTCCATAGTAATAGTAGTACAAGGGAGATGGCCTCAATAATCAAACAATGGAAATAAGCCTCCAAGAACGAATAAAATTAAATCCAATCACTGAAATCCCAAAGCAATATCTTCTTTCTCAGATCGAACCCCAAAATGACGACAACATGTTCTCTAAGATTCCTATAGTTGACATGGCAAGCTTGCTCGACGAAGAACACAGAAGCCCTAAAATCAACGAATTTCACTCTATATGCAGAGACTGGGGAATATTTCAGGTTCTTACAATTATGTTGTACGTACATATGTCAACGTTCGCCTTATTACAGACATATACATACACATAATGTATGGGCAGTTAGTCAACCACGACGTAGAACTTGAGAAGCTGAAGAAAGAGATCGAAAAATTTTACGAGATTCCTTCGGAGGAGAGAGCGAAATTCAAGATCGAACATGGAAGCGTTGAGGGTTATGGCCAAACGGTTCTTCACTCGAAGGATCAAAAGGTCGATTGGGTTGATAGGTTTTTCATGATCACGAATCCCGTCAACAGAAGAAAACCCCATCTTTTCCCCGAACTTCCTCCGTCCCTAAGGTTAGGGTTTCCACAATCGATTGTCTTTGCTTGCATTATCATATAATAAATATAGGAATTCTAGATGTTTTGACATGACCACAGAATTTCTTTTCAATCTAGGGCTCTTTTCAAGACAAAAAACAGACAGTCCTAATGCTGAGATTACTTGTCCCACGTCGAGAAACTAACTTCACTAGAATCAATATGTAAATCAAACAACTCTCTCCATCACTAGGGCTGTTAAAAATTGACCCAACCCGCCAACCCGACACGAACCGCACCCGAAAATAGCAGGTTCGGGTTAGTATTTTTTACCTGTTTACGTAAATGGGTAAACCCGAACCCAACCCAGTTATTAAGTGGGTTAGGTTAGGGTTCGGATTTTCAACCCGAAATCAACCCGGAATCAACCTGAAATCAACCCATTTAACCCGAATAATATATATTATTAACATATTATTAATATAAATAAAATAAAAGGATTAATCCTAATTCTCTACCCACTCTCACGCTCACACATGATGTTTATAGAAAAAAATATTGCATTAGTTCTCCTCTTTTTGTTTAATTTGGATTTATAATTCTGAATTTTGTTTTTTTTCTTCTCTTTTTTTAATTTTAAACGGGTTGGCGGGTTGGCGGGTTGGATTAGGGTTAAAGCAGGTTGGGTTTGGGTTTGATTTTTCAACCTGTTTAAGTAAACAGGTCAGGTCAGGGTTGAAGTTTTCAACCCGTTTATTAAACGGGTTGAACCCGAAGGTTACCCAACCCGACCTGTTTATCACCCCTATCCATCACCAATGGTTTTATAATCGAACCCTCAATTTAACGTTATATCATTATAGCAGGTTCGATTTGTGCTCTATCACGCTTCATATTAGGCTATCGTGTACATGTGAAGGGGGGGGGGGGGGTGTTCAGATTATCTGTCACACATCAGGAACTAATTTTTCCATGACCCAATATATATATATATATATATATATATATATATATATATATATACAGAAATGTTATGGTGCTCACCTTGCGTGAGCACCATCCGTGGGCACCTGTTGTGTGACATTTTTTTGTGCCCCGTCAATATGCCAAATCAACCCCCGACGGGTTCATAATCCCATGTGTATGTTATAGATCAATAAAAAATTCCATTGTATGCTGATTTGACGCGTTGATGTGGTTGGTGCTCACGAAGGTGCTGAGCACCATAACATTACTCTATATATATATATATATATATATATATATATATATATATATATTCTAATCCTCAATTTAATTACACGTAAATTAAAATACTTATCTAGTGTCAACCCGCCAACATCCAGAGAAACCCTAGAGGCATACTTCTCGGATCTACAAAACATATGCAAGGCCTTGCTTGGATTGATCGCCGAGGCCCTCGATGTCGACAAACACCACTTAGTCGAAATGTTCAAAGATGGGATGCAATCTGTTCGAATGAATTACTACCCGCCGTGCCCTAAGCCAGACAAAGTCCATGGCTTGACCCCTCATTCCGATGGCTCGGGAATCACTGTTCTCCTACAAGTCAACGACGTTGAGGGCATTCAAATCAAGAAAGATGGGGCTTGGATCAATGTGAAGATTCTCAAGGGTGCATTGGTTATTAATTTGGGAGATATTCTGGAGGTTTTTTTTGTTTATTTAGTTTTTTGTTACTTTTTGTTATTATTTGTAATGTGATGTCATTTTATTTAGTTTGTGCGTGTGCAGATATTGAGCAATGGAATTTACAAGAGCATTGAGCATAGGGCTAGGGTTAATTCGGAGAAATCGAGGATGTCGATTGGCATGTTCTTCTGCCCTAAGTTTGGGTTGCAGTTTGGTCCCTTACCTTCGCTCGTTGGTAACAAATCGCCTCTCTTCAAGCGCATTACGATGGACCAATATGCAAGTATTTTCTTTTCAAGGGGGCTCAACGGAAAATCATTTCTCGAGCACATGAAAGTATAATAAATTGTTTAGAAAATGTAACATCTGCCCTAATAATAATCGCGGGCTGAAAAAGGTTTAATATTCTTTGCCCAACTCATTTTCAGTGCATTTTCGTACACTATGCTTGTGCTAAAAATATAATAAAATATCATTTATAATTTAAAATTTAGTGTTTAAGATGAAAACATAATTTTTAAATATAAAAGTACAAAAATAATGTATAAGGGTATAAGTAAAATAGAAAAATTAGAAGTTATATGACAAGTATTCAATTAATTAAATTACAAATAAAATGACTAAATTGTAAGTAAGTTGGCAGAGCAAATTTGACAGTTTATAGCCACCCTAGACGAATTATATAAGAGTATAGATAATTCCATCTTTGTCGAATATATAATACAAGATTTATTACCAAATTACCAACAAAATCGAAAAATTAATTTTAAATTGGACATTAAGTTCATATCAGAAAAGAACCAAAATTAATGAATGTTGGGTCCAAAATTTAATGGGCTTTTGTTATGGGCCCTAATTTTGGGCCTCACAAGATGAATTGAATCTACAAGGATCCATGGAAACAGCAAACCAAGAACTGTTGCAGAAATTCACGACACCTAAATTTCATCATCTGTAATTTTGAGAACCGTAGGAAGGAAGCGTAGGGATGGTTGAAGCATCAGAGAAGTCAACGATGATGATGAAGGACGAGGAATCCGAGAAGAAGATCGATGAATCTGAGGTTGAGGAAGGTGAGATTGTAGCCGCTGATTCCGACGATGCCTCCAAGGCCCCGACGGAGGCGCCGTCGAAGCATCCGCTGGAGCATGCGTGGACGTTTTGGTTTGACAGTCCCTCGGCGAAATCTAGGCAGGCAGAATGGGGAAGCTCGATGAGATCTATTTATACCTTCTCGACCGTGGAAGATTTCTGGAGGTCGTAAAAATAATTATTGATTTTATTGTGTCGTTTGGCTTTCCGTTCAGGCGTTTGTGGATTCTTCATGCTCTTCGATTTCGTAAAATTCGATGGAGACAGATCGTTGTTGTCGGTTGATTTTGGGGTCTGATCTGGCTATAATGTTCAATTCAGCTGCTTTTATTTCCTGAAGGTTCCTCATTTTGCGAATTTTGTACTGTGTTACCGTATATGGTGAATTCGTGGTTTGCAGTGTCTACAATAACATAAACCATCCTAGCAAGCTTGTACATGGAGCAGACTTTTATTGTTTCAAAGATACAATTGAGCCAAAATGGGAAGATCCCGTTTGTGCCAACGGGGGAAAATGGACCATTACTAACCCTCGGGGTAAATCTGACACTCCGTGGCTGTACACGGTACGGTTTCAGCCACTCGACTCGACATGTGTATTTTGTTAATGGATTTATGGTCTCCGATTGGTTGTCCATTTGTTTAGCTACTTGCAATGATTGGAGAACAATTCGATCATGGTGATGAGATATGTGGTGCAGTCGTCAATGTCCGTACTAGGCAGGATAAGATTTCTCTTTGGACAAAGAATGCTGCTAATGAAGCTGCTCAGGTTTGATTTGAATCCTATTTCGTATGATTACCCCAACGATCGTTTCACTTCCACTATTAAGTTCTAAGACCTTTTCTGACATGTTGTGTCATGGATTTTCTTGATGTTTTCTCACCTTATTTGCCCAAATAATTTCGAACAGATCTGATCTTTATCTCTAGTAGGGTTGAATCACTAGGCATGCTTACTTATAGCATAACCTCTACGTGTTGCATTTTCTGTTGCCCATTTTGTGGCAATTGACAAATTTCCAGGTGAGCATTGGCAAACAGTGGAAGGAGTTCTTGGATTGCAATGAGAGTATTGGCTTCATATTCCATGTGAGTTCCCTAGACTCTTGCTGAATGCGTGCACTTAAATTCATGTGATAATACCCAGCAGAAAATTATTCATATTGATTTATCTATTTCGCTTCACTCTACTACGATGCGTGCAGGACGATGCAAAGATACTTGACAGGAATGCCAAGAACCGTTATACGGTGTAGATCTTTGGTTTGAATTAGTTCCCTTTGGTCTTGTCACTGTTGGTCGTATTACTTTTTGTTTTGATGTTAGCATACTCAACTGTTGTTGTTCAGGGTTATAAGTTGATTACTTACCCTTTGAATCCAACATCTTTATTACCATTTCACCTGTTTACATATGAAGCTCGCTAATTTTTTCTTCTCCAACTTTTATTAATTATTTTTTCATAAAAAGCTCGAGCCGTGGCCCAAAAATGAGTCGAGCTCAATTTACAGCCCTTCTACTTATCAGTTACTTGGTTGGTTTCGTTATTTGTCGAAAGGCGGACAAAAAGTTCACGAAAGAATTCTAAAATGAATCAAACTTAAAAAGAGAAAATAAGGATATGGGCTCCTCCAAAATCGTAAAACTCCATTCATGGTAAACAGGGAGGAAGAAAGACGATTGGGTTTAGGGTTTTTAGTGAACAAATCTTCTGAGGAAAGGGAGAATAACGTGTATTATTATAAACTTATTATTCTATTATTCGCCATTAACACACGTAAGGTGAAAACACACAGATAATACAAAGACGACATTATTAGATGCATATTATGACACATATGCATGGCGAACCAAACATCAATATCACACAACAGTATAAACCACGCCTTATTTCTTATTGGCACATCATCAGCTTAATTAAAGTGCAGCAGCAGATACTGTGTAGTAACGCTCCTCACTTGATTAATCCCATCATACCATTGATACGAGCCAAACGCATACTTCTTCAGCACCGCCTCGCTCTTCGTAACAGTGACTGTAAAGTTCTTCGATTCGCCAAGTTGGGTGAAGCTCAGAACTTGAGGCGTAATCGTCACCGAGTAACCATTGGGCGGTTCGATGCTCACTTTGTACGAAGAATTTGCGAAACCCACGTTCGTAACCGTTCTTGAAACCGTTTGAGTCCCACGAAGCCCACGATCGTGAGCGATGGGTAGTTGAGCTGGATTGACTTGGGCGGGTTAATGGGGCACTTAAAAGACGAGTCGAAAGAGTTGTTACTGCTGCTGCATAGGAATAGAAGGTAGTCGTTGTACGACGCATTGTATACAAGGCCTGGGTCAACGGCCTTCGACGGCTGTATGTGGCCCGACCCATATTGAAATGGATCAGCGGAGTTTCCCAATGCGTCTGTTATGCGCTCTCCGACGTTGTTCGTGAGTTTCGCTAGAGGCAGTGACGGACCCATGATTCCTTAACTGGGGGGTCAATAGTTAAAGTAACAGTTTAGGGGGGTCAAAGTGTAAAAAGAAAGTTTTCTAAAATAAGAAATATAAATAAAAACAGCGTCCTTGGCAAGGTTCGAACCCAAGTCACTGCCCTACACGAACTTCACCTACCTTAAGTTTCCACTAGACTACATGGTCAATAATACATATAAAACTAGTATAAGCCTAATTCGACCGGGGTCAATGGCCCCCCCTAGCCCCTACATAGATCCGTCCCTGGCTAGAGGGAATCGCAAAATGTTAGGTTTAACTTTTTCTTTCTTTTGGTATTATGCAATATCTAAAGAATAATTAAGCTTGCAAATTGGAGTAATTGATACGAATAAACATGCAATTTGAGTATTCAATATTAAAAATTAATGGCTTCAACCTAGCTAAAATTAATCCGTGGTAGGTGCAAGTGCATGTTTGATATATCAAAAAATTGAGTTGGCTGATTGAGCTATCTAATATGGTACAGTAACGCGTGACAGGACTGGAGGCCTAACACGTACGTGTGGATATATGAATGAGGTGCGGTGAGTGAAACATGCGGAAAAACACGCTTATTTGTGTGCAGTTATATATGCTTAGTATTTGATTGTGGTTCGCGATCGTTCCCGGGATCAAGTAAGGTCCTCCAACGAACCCTATACCTTCAAGGGCATTCCCGAGCATGGTCGCCGTCCCGCCAGCTCTTTGCACTTCTAAAGCTTCGAAGGTGTCTCAACTTCAACAAAAAGACACAGCTTTTCCTTGCACGAGCGATGACGATAGTGTGCCTTTCCCGCATAAACTAAATGCAAGATATATAAAACTCGTGTTAAAATTTGATGTGTAATCCTCTCGAATTTTCGAGGTATGCTTTCGGTAAAAATACAGAGATTATATAATTACCCTGTGGTTTCTATTGTTGTTTTGTCGGGGATCATCTCCTGCGTACACAAGAGAACCAAGGCCCGAACGGCGTAACAGATTGTCCCTGCCGAAGTTAAAAATCAAAAACCGATATCAAACCTCAAGGATCAAAGATGTCTTGTGTGCGAATCCTCACGACCACCCACATACGAAATTACACGAGCCAATGGCTATATAATAAGGAGGAGCATAATGGAAATAAAACATATATATTTAAAATATGATACACATCCTTCAAACTTAAACTTTTCGGGACGTCAGACGTGTGGTCATTTAACACGTTTCACAGTAATGACATAACATAATGCGACAATCACGAACCTCGACAACCAAACCATTATCAAGCACGGCAGGTGACGGAAAGTCACAATCGGTGCTGCTCTCCCCTACCGTGAGGATCCATGGAGCGACGTTCCCGACCGTGGAGTTGTCTGGACCAGATTTCCCCGCACTACGCATGCATGATGACGATGTTACGCTTCACGGCATGCAAAGACCCTATGGCGATCCCATCACCCGCGTAGCACCTATTCGAATTCGACACTGTAGAGATGCTTATTACGTGGACCCCATCGGTTATTGCATCATCGAAAGATGCGAGAACGTCGTCGTCAAGGCAGGCGTTGCCCTCCACAAGATACTGTCCCGGGACCGGCCAGCATAACTTATAAATGGTGAGGCGGACCATCGGAGCCCCGCCTGAGGCCGTGCTCGCTAGCCAACCCGCCGATCGTAGCGGCGTTGGGGAACCTTCGGACGCCGACGGTGGATGCGTGTAGGTCCCGTGGCTGTTGATGTCTCGGGGCGATCTGTAGTCGATTTTTGGGCCTAGGGCTCTGTATTGTGCCTCATATCCTTTTAGGAACTATCGAGCTCCGCTTAATTTCCTACAAAAATGAGGATTTTCATTAATGAACCCACGTAAGCTTGACGGGGTTTCATCCTGGTAGGCCATCAACTATCTACTTTGACAAAAAAAAAGAGTTGGATTACATAAGACCTACTTATCCATTTTTGTTAGTTA
The DNA here is from genome assembly GCA_027422505.1 of Craterostigma plantagineum. Classification (NCBI taxonomy): domain Eukaryota; kingdom Viridiplantae; phylum Streptophyta; class Magnoliopsida; order Lamiales; family Linderniaceae; genus Craterostigma; species Craterostigma plantagineum. The sequence goes on along the minus strand of JAPQWV010000011.1, from coordinate 1,540,293 downwards.
GCAACTACAATTTATGAAAGAATGTGATTATTCATTAGTTTTTTGAAATGTAAGGAATATATTTAACGACGGGATAAAGAAGAAAGTCTGTCATTTCTAGGGTTTTCTGGAATTTTACATTCGAAGTACCGAAGGGCGAAGATGACCAAATGACCTCATCTTACTTATAAACGCGAATGAAATGAGCTGAAAATATGTGTAAAAAGCAATCCTTCACGTAAAGAAAGTCTATTGGCCAAGCTTTACATACCTTTTCAGTAATAATTAATGCTGTTGTATCCAAATCTTGCACCTCATATCGCTAATACTCAATAACAGTATCGAATAGAAAAAAACCTTACGAATATATCAACTAAATTGCAAAAATTTCGCAAAACTATATCCAACAACAACAAGTACTATAAATGAAAGAAAATCAATCACAGATCATTGGGGCTCAAACTCAAACCGCATCCAACAACAGTAAGTCCTATAAATGAGAAAAGAAAATCAAACTCACGACACTCATATTAGGGCTCAAACTCAAAGTTCGTCATGGAATAGACACCGTAATAACACTCGTCACTCGATGAACCCCATCATACCATTGGTAAGAACCAAACGCATACTCATTCGCCACCGCATTCCTCCGAGGGTTAACAGTAACCTCAAACCTCTTAGCCTCTCCTACTTGGGTGAACTTCAAAACGCTAGGCCTAACCGTCACCTTGTAACCGTAGGGCTGGACAACGCTCACCGTGTAAGAAGAATTTCCCGACCCAACGTTAGTCAAGGTTCTGGAAACCGTGTACGACCCATTTAAACCCGTCAAAGTGACCGATGGATAGTTCAGCTCGCCTGGGTCGGGCGGGTTTTCCGGGCAGGTGAAAGACGGGTCAAGCGAGTTATTACTGCTACTGCATAGGAAGAGTAAGTAGTCTTCGTACGAAGCATCGTATACTAGTCCCGGGTCGACCGCCTTCGACGGCTGCACGTGACCCGACCCGAATTGAAATGGGTTCGCGGAGCTTCCCAATGCGTCCGTTATGGTCTCTCCAACGTTGTTCGTAAGTTTCGCTACAAAGTGCGAAATAACATTAGGGTGTCTCTCCAAGGTTTCATTTCATTTATTTGTATGCTCTCCTATGTTGTTCGTATAATTTTCGCAACGAAACGTGAAAATGACGCTATGGGTTTTTTTCAAGGTTTCATTTCATTTATCTATATGTTACTAGTCAAAAAACAAGTCATTTTCACTTTATTTTTGTTTTTAACTAAAAGATGTTTCACTTTTTTAAAATAAACTTGAATATGTCCAGCTTTACCACTCACCTTAAATTAAAATATTAAACTTACAAAAGATAAAATAATTAATTACTGATATAATAGATATTTTACTATATACCTTAATATGTACGTAATTTACTTAAAGAACTTTTTTTTAGAATAAGAGAGAGTAATTTTTTCAGATTTGATATATTATGTATATTTATATATACCGGTCGTAATGAGGGCAGATCGTATGGCGGCGCTGCTCCAATTGGGATGCACGGCCTTTATAAGGGCCGCCACCGATGCCACATGAGGACAAGCCATAGACGTTCCCGAGTCGATTTGGAATTTAACTCTTCGGTTATCGCTTGGGATTCCGAGGGGCGGTGAGGCCTCGCTATACGCTGCGAGTATATTGAGTCCAGGCGCCGTAATATCTGGCTGCAAAATAAAGATCACAACACTCATTGTTGAAAACCCTAAAATATTTGAGTTTTTTGAACCTGGGTTTCTTTCACACCTTTAGAATATTGGGGTCGGTAGGGTTGGGACCGCGGGAGCTAAAGGGAGCCATGAACGGGGCGGGTTTCGTGCCGATCGAAGTGGTCGGCGGAGTCAGAGTGACAGATGAATTTCGATAATTTCGCGTGTAGTTGAAGACACTTAGCGTTTGTTTGTCGATCACGACCGTTCCCGGGATCAAGTAAGGTCTTCCCACGACTCCTATGCCGTCAAAGAAGTTCCCGAGCACGGCAGCCGCGCCGCCGGCCCTTTGCACTTCCAACGCTTGGAAAGTGTCTCCCCTCCAACAAAAGACCGCTTTGCCCTTCGCGAGCGACGGCGAAAGCGTGCCATTCCTGCACAAACTGGGCAAGACGAAATCGTCTTTTGTTAATTCCAGCGTGACAAATTATAGACCCAATGACCCGAAAGCCCACGATGTATTAATTCAGAGATTACCCTGAGGTTTGTCTTGTTGTAGTGCCGGGAATCTCGACATCCGCTGCATAAACAAGAGGGTACGTCCCTTGCTGGAATGGCGTAACCGATTGTCCCTGGAAAGACGATCCCGACCGAGTTAACCCGGTATCGATATTTTTAAATCAGAGTCGTCATTGACTTATTTTGAATGAACACACTTCGCCAAGAAGCTTAAGCTTGAAGGGAGTGTTTTAGTTTTCATTATATATATTATGTTTCCATCAAAATCTTAAGTTTTAGGCCGATTTCTATTTTATCTAGTTTAGAAGTGTAATTTTCTCAAAGTGGCCTCGTTCCAAGATCTCCATGGTCCCTAAAATCTAATAAAATGTCGAATGATAACTTCACCTAAAAGCTTAAATTTTCGGAGAGTGCATCATCTTTTTTTCTTTACTTTAAATATTATATTTTCAACACTTTCCTTAATGAGAATGAATATACTGACCTCCACAACCAAACTGTTCCCAAGCACCGCAGGCGACGAAAACACCCGATCAATGCTACTCGCCCCGACCGTAATAATCCACGGGGCTACGTTCGTCACCGTGGACTCACTCGGGCCCGAGTTCCCGGCACTGCACGAGACCACTATCCCGTTCTTCGTCGCGTGCAACGACCCTATGGCGATCGAATCCTGGGCGTAGGGCCTACTCGAGTTCGAACCTATCGAGACGCTTATGACGTGGACCCCGTCGGCTATCGCGTCGTCGAAGGCCGCGAGCATGTCGTCGTCCATGCACGTGTTTCCCTCCGCGGGAAATTTCCCGGGGATCGGCCAACAGACCTTGTATATGGCCAGGCGGACCATCGGCGCCCCGCCCGAGGCCGTCCCGTTAGCCAGTCCGCCGAGGGCGGCGGCGTTGGGGACCCGCCGCCCGCCCACGGTGGACGACGTGTGGGTCCCGTGGCCGTTGATGTCTCGGGGAGATCTGTAGTCGATTTTTGGGTCTAGGGTTCCGAAGTACGCCTCGTATCCTTTCAGGTAGTACCGAGCACCGATTAATTTCCTGCAAAGAGTTCGTTAGTTGTTATACCTATATGTACCGAGCTCATATTATCGACACGTGGAATGTGCAGAAAATCGAAAGTGGATAGGTAAAACAAAACCGAGAACTACCTATGATTGTGAATGGAATTAAATTACCTATTGCAATTTGAAGAGTTAAAAGCAACGCCAGTTTGACAGGTTCCTTTCCATGTCGTCGGCACAGCTTCCATGCCCACATCGTTGAAGCTCTCAGACTCTGGCCATACGCCTGACGGAGAAGAAATTTACATAATTATGGTTTTTTGGAAATATTTGCCATAAAAATCTGCATATATACACTATATGTACCACTGACTAATACGTACCACTGTCTAATACGCCAACAATGACATCCTTGCCATAGTTAGCTTTGGTTAAGAGCTCTTCTCCGTTGACCTTCGAAGGATCCCAATCAGCTTCGAGGAGATTAATGAAATCCCATGATCTTGTAGTGTGCAGCCTTGAAGCTCTTGGATGGCTATGGAACACTGAAACGACACCTTTCATTTGTGCTCATGCAGAAATCAAGAGGGATTATGTCAAAGATGTAATGAAATGATATTATATCATCTTGCGATAAGTTATTTGTTCTTAACATCGTTGATCTCTCACTTGAAATGAGGGAGGCTTCTTCAGGCGTGAGAAATGCGGAGAAGCCATTGATGACGTTTTTGTAGCTGTAAAGAAGGCTAGCTTTGGCTTCCTCTTTCGAGCCCTTGATGAAGTGTAGATAAGAATGGTGCAAGTTTTCTATCTCTTCGAAAGTCTTCGTCGACAATTTATCATGCTCTCCTAGGTATACGATATGCACCTGAGAATAAAACAACTATAGTTAACAACGCAAGTTATTACCCATTTGTGGATCAGTTTAAGGGTTTTATGTCGAAACTGAACCAAAATGAGAGCTAATATTACCTGTTTTTCACCACAAGATGATATGACATTGAGAACTAAAACAAGGAAAAGAATGGTTAAGTTCGTGTTAATTCGCATTCTCATGGTTTTTTGTGGGTTTATGTGCCCAATCGCTTCGTGTATATATGATGGTGGTGTTCGTTAGATATGTATTCCCTCGGATGTTTACGATGTTTTTATTTAATCTTCAATTGAAGTTGTCGAAAACAAGTGATTGGCCGGCTCTTGATGAAGGCATAAACGATGCTTATATTATTTTTGACTTAATTATATCCATCATCACATGTCCTTGAGCATTGTTTAGTTAGCTTGTTTTCTCGTACAACCATGTTGGCTTCGACGAAGTTCACTTATTGTAATTTTTGAGCAGCGAAGGAAAATAATGTATGTCTATCAAAATTCAAACATATAATAAGGGATTGCATAAAATAAAATTTACACTTAATTTTCTTTGCACGTTTTGGCGCCATAGACGTAACCTCAGGTCCAACAACAACAACAAAAAAGGTTATAACATTCTAAGTTGTGCAACTTAATTAAGAATGACCATTTCACATAGTTAAGTAGCAGACTTCGATAAAATTACTAATTAAAGTGTTCCATACGGCACGAAAACGCACAACATTTAATTTTAAGTATTGATTGACCTTGAGAAATGATTGAGGTTTTCGATCTATATCACTTCTAAAAGCTTAAAAAATGCTTGATATCTGACTAAGATATCTTCTTCTTCTACAAAGATTACGTATCTTCCGCTTTGGTAAATCCAAAATGAGACAAGTTCCTCTCTTTTTAATCAAATGTAAGGCGTATTGAAAGGGTCGCTTCTGACATTTCTATGTTATTTAGAATACTTAATCAACGCAATTTCGAGCAAGGCATCTGTAAATAAATTATATTCTCTTGCACATTGTCGCTAGGACCGTTAACTAATATTATATAGAGAGAGAGAGACAGAATTGATATCAATGTAGATTGTGCTTGTTTGGTTCATAGGTTTAGACTTTATAAATGTAAGTTTACACCATTGGTTCACATGTTTATAAAGAGCATGTGTTTATCACAAGTCAAACTCATGTATACAGGTTTAAATAAACACACGATGTGTTTATCTAAATCCACTAACCAAACGCACACTTTACATATACTTATTTTATATAAATGCTTATTTACTTAAACCCTCTTAAAGATAAACCTGACTACCTAGAAAAACACTAAATATAATATATATAACGTTTGGTGATATATTTATATTTAGGACGGTTTAAATAAGTCAAGGTTTATATAAAATATTAATGGTTGTAAATTAGTTAGAGAATACTAATTACCCTAACCAGTTCAGTTCTGATCATATTGTTGGATTTTTTGTGTGTTTTTACCATACTAATTTGGTAGCACTACAAACACATCAAGTGTAATAGAATTTGATTAATAAAATGTTTTATCATATTAAAATAGGTTTTAACAGGCCCATATAAAAATAGGACAATTGCCACTAAAGGGCAAATACTGGGGGCCCTTTTACAGATGGATCAAAGCCCAAATAACCCAACATCAAATTAGAGCTCTCTCTCTCTCTCTCTCTCTCTCTCTCTCTCTCTCTTCTGAGTGGAGTATTGAGCTGAGCTTGCATCTGTAGGAAGGCAAGTAGTCTTTGATTAAGGTTATTCGTTGATCTTATATACCCCGACTTGGTTTGATTGCTATTTAATTTGAAGCAGACGTTCGATTTTTTCTTGCAGTTCTTTTCTCAAACACTATGCTGGTGAGAAGTAGGCGTTCTCCCCTGTCGTCTTAGTAAAGTTGTCTTTCTTCTATTTCTTTTTTTTTTTTTTTGAAATGCTTATTAGACCTCTTGAAACAAGAACTTGAACGCTCATGTTTGTGTAAATTGTTTGTATGGACGTCGAGCAAAAGGCAGGGAGCAACCATGGCTGCTTAAGATTGCCTCTTGTCGACAAGAACAAAGAGCTTAAATTCGTCGACCTTCTTCATCACGCCAAAGGTAACATTGCAACTCAAATTTCACATTCTTCTGTTGTAGTTCATCGTTGGACGATGCTTCCTCATCATGTAATCGAATAATATCTGTATGGTATACCAATGCTTTCATTTGTTATATTGCCAGAATTCTTACATCACTATGTTAGTCGAACTGCCACGGAACTTCGAACGTAATGAACTCCATCAGACCACGAATACCATCCAAACACATACTTCCCTTTCTCAGGAACCCCATCGCCTTCCTTCCTCACTGTTACCGTAAAGCTCTTCTTCTCGCCCGCCCGCCCAAAACTCAGTATCTTCGGGGATATTCTTACAGAGATTCCCGCCATGGGTTTTACGCTTGCGAAGTAAACGCTCTTAACGCTGCTGACGCTCGTCACGGTTCTCCTCACCACAGCAGTCCCATTTAAGTTTGGTATTGCAATGGATGGATAGTTCAAATCGCCGGGCAAAGGTGAATTCTCGGGACACTTCAACGAAGAAGAAACGAGGCTCTTTATCCCACTACTGCACAGGAAGAGGAGATAGTCTTCGTAAGAGGCATCGTAGACAAGTCCCGGGTCGACTGCTTTCGCGGGTCGGAAATGACCCGACCCGTATTGGAATGGATCCGCGGGGCGACCCGATGCATCGGTAATCATCCTTCCCTCGTTGTTATTGAGCCCAGCTTCAAAATAAAAGCGGAAATTAGTTTTTAAACTTGGGTTGGCTGTAAATTTGCAGAAAGTATGATTCTTGAAATATTTTCTGTTACATATTATTACATGCCTGTGGTCATAAGTGCTGATCTTATTGCAGCCCCACTCCACTTAGGATGCACCGCCTTGATTAGGGCAGCTGCCCCGCTTATATGCGGGCAGGACATGGAAGTTCCCGAGAGAATATTATATTTCGTCACTCGCCCGTCGCCGTCCATCTTCGTCGGGGAAGAAGCTTCGCTCCACGCCGCTAGTATGTTCAGCCCGGGGCCCGTTATATCGGGCTTTCGAAAAAAATTGATGTAAGAAAAATCGCCGATTATATTGTACTTCACTTGCCATTTTTCTCGCAATTTGTTTTTTCGAAATATACATATTACGTACCTTGAGAATATCTGGCGAAAGGGTGTTGGGCCCTCGGCTTGAAAAAGCGGCCATGTAAGGCGCTGGCTTGGCGCCTAACACTGTCTTGGCGGGAACGATGTACGCCTTAGGGGATTTCGAGGATTCGATGTATCTGAGGATTTTTAGGGCGTCTTTGTAAGAAACTGCCGTCGCGGGGAGAAGGTGGGCGTCGGCGACTAATTCGTCGCCGTTGGCTTTGCTGTTGCCCAAAACGTAGCCTATTCCGCCCGCCCTTTTGACCTCCATGCCCTTGCCTACCCTCGTCCCGTTCCCTCGAAGGCACATTACGATTTTACCCCTCGCCTTCGATGGGGATAAAGAGCCCGGCAAGCATTGCCTGCATGGGGTTGTGTTAACCGAGGTTAGTGATATTTTAACTGTGGTTTACACACACACACACACACACACAGAGAGAGAGAGAGAGAGAGAGAGAGAGTACCCAGTTAGGTTTGTGGGCACGCCGTCGTTGGTCACGTGGTCTGCAAAGACTAGTGGGTAGTATCTTTTCTCTAGCTTGTACGGTGCCACTGATTGGCCCTACATATATGAAGTTTAAACAATCAGTTCAACGACTCCTTCACCTAAAAAGCTTGAAGGGATTAGGGTACCCACAGTTTGAATTTATTTTTTTGTTTTCAGTGCGTCTCATCATGTTTTAGGTTGATTCCTTTCTCTATCTAACTATTTTCACGACCTCTCTTATGAGCTCTGATATCATATTGAATGGTCATTTTACCAAAAAGCTTTATCTTGCAGGCAGTGCATCATGTTTCAAATCTGTAATCTCAATTTCCGACACGATCATATGGTATCAACGAGTAATTCTGAAGTCGAGTTTCTTACCTTGAACTTCACGCCATTACCAAGCACAAGGGGTGACAAGAACTCCCTGTCCAAGCTACTCGCCCCAACCGTAATAATCCACGGGGCGGTGTTTGAAAGAGTGCCCGGGCCGGGCCCTGAATTCCCGGCACTACAAGATACAACGATGTCCTTTTTCGCGGCGTGCAGTGCCCCAATAGCAATTCCGTCTTGGTCGTAGGGCAAAGGGTTCGTCGTCCCTATGGAAATACTAAGCACGTCCACACCGTCAGCTATCGCGTCGTCTATGGCCGCCAGCATGTCCTCCTCGAAGCAAGTGTTTCCGTCTTCTTTACCCTTTCCTGTAAGAAAATTATATTAAAATCGGTTCGGATAAAAAAAAAATATCATATTTTCTGCAATTATTCGTGGTTGGGTCGAAGGAATGGGGTTTATTCTTAGGGAAAATGACATTGTTAGTTCTCAACATTATCGATTTTGTGCTGTTTTGGTCTTCTGATTAATTTCATCTATAATTTAGGCAGCATTAAACACAAGAGGGCGGATATTCTCCTTTTAGTCGACACAAAACCTGATCTTCAAGGTTATCAATCTTTCTCGAAAACGAGATTATGTATTCTAATATGTTAAATTTCCTCTAAACTGACGATTAAATTAATCATGAGATTAAAAAACACCCAAATCGGTAACATTAGGTCTCTCGAATATGAGTGATCAGAAACATTTGTGCCCCAATCGTTAGGAACTAAAAATGTCTTCCATTTATATTTTACCTGGGATCGCCCAGCAGACCTTGTATATAGCTAGACGGGCTAACGGGGCTCCGCCCGAGGCGGTCCCACGGGCGAACCCACCGAGGGCCGAGACGTTGCTGACTCTGCGGCCGGCGCTGGTCGAGGCTGTGTGGGTCCCATGCCCGTCCTTGTCTCTTGGTGAGAGGTAGTCTATGGTTCTGTTGAGTGGGCCATAGTATGACTCGTAGCCCTTGATGTAATATCTCGCTCCAATAATTTTTCTGGAAAAATATATGCATATAATATATTTATTATTTGTATATATGTAGATAAGAGAGGTACTGCGCTTGATTTTTCTCAGATTTCAGACATTGGAAGGCATAGAAGTAGGTCACAAGATAAACAACTGTGGTTTGGCAATTGGAAGAAGCCAGTGAGAAAACAGTGAGGCTTAATTTGTTTCCTACGAAAATGACAACATTTGAAATTCATGGAAAAAGAACAAATCAAAAGCCAACTGTGTTTTCTTTGCATGTAAGGACACACACAGTTCTTTCTTTCTTTTCAACAAATTGATCCCATTTTATTTCTCTTATAATTTCTGTGTGTACATAAATACGGCCCTCAAGATTCCATTTTTATATAGAATCGTCGCATTGCATACGTATCGCTTTCTAATAAATGTTCAACGAATGTGTATGAAAAAACGTTATAACAAAAAACCAAAACCCTCAAATTAAAGATAGACTTACTTATTACAGTGAGATGAGTTGAACGCATCGCCAGATTGGCAGATTCCTTTCCATTGTCTTGGAATTTCGCCCATTCCTTTATCACTGAAGCTTTTCGATTCTGGCCACACACCTGAATCACAATTCTCATTTCGTGAAATTATGTTCCAGAAAAGTAAATCGCACTGAAGAAAATAATGAAATATACCATTGTCCAACATGCCGATAATGACATCTTTGCCATATTTCGATTTCAACAGCAAATCTTCTTTGTTTAATCTGCTCGACAAAGAATTCTCTTGCACACCTGAGAATTCCCATGACCTAGTTGTGTGCAGTGTGTACTTTCTTGGATGGCTCTTCAACACAGACAATACTTCTTCCCTTTCTGTATTCATGTCCGAAGATTAAACAAACACACAGTACACTAAGACACACCCAAACACACACAACACATACACAGTGATAATACTAACGTGATAATCTTTGAGCTTCTTCTCGAGTGAGCAGCGCAGCGAAGCCATTGATGCTGTGCTTGTAACTGTAAATAAGAGAAGATTTTGCATCTTCCTCGGATTCTTTAACTGACAGTAGGTATGAGTGATGGTCTTCTTCGATTTCTTGTAGGGTTTTTACGCCATTGTGCCCCCCTAAGTACACTATATATACCTGCGCGAGCTCATTTGATTCGATTAAAATGTAGTGATATTAATTGTAGAATTGTTGATTGAGAGATAATTGAAGGGGAACCTGGTTCTCGTGAGGAGTACATGAAGCCAAGATAGGAAGAAAAAGCAGCAGAAGAAAAGGGAGTAGATAAAAGTTCGCCATGTAGAAAATGCTTTATGGAGTGATGAATATTTATAGGGATATATATCTTTGAATTCAGAATATCCGGTTAATTTGATTCAAAGGATAAAATTTAGGGACTTTCTTTTATTATTTTTGATTTAAAGAGATTCTTTATTTGAAATTCTTGTGTGGATATGAATAGAAGTTGCAAATATGCAATTTTATTTATTGATTGTATTTACAGTCAAGATATCATATGCAATCTTTCAAATTAAATATAGTTATAAGCTTACTAGATTAGTCTTTGCAAAGGAAAATAAGGTTACAAATAGGTCAAAAGCATATATCAGCATCCAATAGAATCCGAAATTATGAGATAATAAATAAATTAATATTCATTTGGACTATCGTTATTATACTTTGCTAGAATATTATTTCTTGTGGGTGAAATTCAATGACTGGTCTTTATTTAATCATTTATCGGTTCATTGGGGATTATTCAAAGTTAAAATGCCGTCATTTTTTGCGGCAAGTACAGGACATTTCTTATATTTTCAATCGTTAGACGTTCATAAATTCAAAATGCACCCTTTAAAAATCTAAAACAATAACATTTATCTTTCAAACCGAGTAGTAAGTACGGCATAAAATGGTAATTTTAAGATAAGCATATATTATTCTAGATAAAAATGACAGATTCTTCAAAATTCTTTAACTTAACAATATACATGATCAACAACAATATATTTATTATATATTCATAAGAAAGAGAAGTTTTAGGGTTGCGGCATGCTAATTACAAGGTTGAATTAGGGTGGGGCTCATCGCAAAAAAGAGGCCATTCCTCAATCCATTGATTAATACTTAGGCATTAGAAAACAAAATAAGAGGACCATCGCAACAATATATTAATTCGCTAGGGTTGCATTAGGCATTCCTCATTCACAAACCCTTTATTTTTATCTTTAACATAAATCAAATGAATGACCATGCATTTCCATAATAACACTAGTTCGATCCATGAATGAAAAGCATTCGAAACTAAGGGTGACCAAGTTATTTTATTTGTCTAGTTATTGATATATTTTATATCCTCCTAGAGATTGTTAATTAGTCAACCGTGTCTATTATTATCTTGTGTAGCATGTCTTAGTCTAAGAATGTCAATAATCTTTACCTTCGGCCTCTAGCATGAGCTACTATCACACATGAGTCAATCCCATTCACATGACTATATATATACAGAGAGGAATTTTATGGTGCTCATTTTATGTGAGCACCTTATATGGGCACCTGTTGATGTGACATCGATTCGTGCCATTTCAACATACCACATCAACATCGAAGATTATGTCGTCTTAATTAACACCTTCTAGGTAATCGATATTTCAGATGCTGATGTGACAAATTGATTATATTTCATCGACACGTAAAATATTATGTAAGGGATGAAAATAAAATGTCAAAGATATAGAAGCACGCTTTGGAAGGACCATGAATATGTTAGAAAACTATTGATAATTGTCAAACTTAAACACCTCTTTCACTTGTCCATTGGCCTCAACTTAGGAGTGTGCTTTAGCAATGGGACCATATTCTAATTATTTTTCCATACGATACGATAACCAAATTCTTATCAGCTCAATTTTCCTTACACCCTATAATATAAACAGTGACGTTCCCAACCAGTATTATCTTCATAGTTCCAAATCGTCGGTGATTTAATAGTCTAAATCTAAAACTATACTATTCAAGATGAATATTGACCCAAAAAAAGGGCCAGATTTTGAAACTTCGAAAAGAGAATCCGAAAAAAGAACTATAGTTATAGTTTATTTCATTCCGAACTCAAGTTACAACGAAACACATGGCGAGTGCATCCAATGCCCAATTACGTTATCCACGTACAAACATAAATACACGTAATATATAAATTTAGGAAATATTTCTTGATTTAGATCTAAGAAAGGAAGTTGTCATCGTAAGCTCACGAAGAGGCTTATCAGTGAACCTAATGATGTTATAAACCCATGCCCCAGCTATTGCACCACCTATTGGGCCCAAAAAATAGACCCATATGCCTCTATATTCGCTTGAAACCAATGCTGGGCCCAATGTCCTTGCTGGGTTCATCGAAGCACCCGAAATGGGCCTATACACAAAAAAGCCCAATTAAAATAATTATCACAAATGTCCTATACTATCTGAAATTACAAACATACCCCGCTATCATCACGTTGAGGAGTATAGTGGCCCCCACAGCCAGTCCAGCGAGCTCGCCGATCTGCAGTTACCAACATTTTAAATAAAACAAGTATATTTGCAGATTCAAAAATCAAACTCGTGCTATAGAATATCCTGATTTATTTGCAATGCCTGAATAATATATTTATATTATTAACTAAAAATAGAAGGGCAAAATAGAGAATATAAAAATACCATGCAGTATAAGTAGGTTGTTTTCTAATTATTTAATATTATTTTTTATTTTAATTTTACTTGACAGTCCAATGACAGAGTACGCCATGACACTTAATAAAAGAGTATGACTTAGTATATTTAGCACACTAAAATGTGTATGCTATAATAAATAAACATCTCATATTAATCTTTTAACTCAAAATAGAGGAGTAAAGTAATCATTAACTAAAGGTCGTGGGTGATTTTACTTTAATTTTGAATTTTTTTAATAACTTAATCGACGGATCCTCTGAGGGTTTATACTTACTTCTCATCCGTAATATAATAGAATAGATATATTTATATATTAATTATAAAAGAATTATTAATTATAAATAGAAGGGTAAATTAAGAATACAAAAAAATTGCTATGTAGTGGGGTGATTTTAATTTCTATTAATTAAATTAATCTAAATTGACGGACCAAAATAGTTTATCTCCGAGTCTTTAAAAAAATAAAATAGTTAGATGGTATAGATAATCATATAAGCAACTCAATCTAATCCTAAACACAATTACTCTGATTTATATAATAAAAATTATTTGTGTCGCAGTCAATCATTAGAAAAGAACAATCCCCATCTTCTCCACGCGGTGCTAATACGTTGAGCGTTACGAATTATTCAATTTGCACCAATGATGAAGCCAAGGGATTAAATTTAATTCAAAGCACCACAATTATTTAATTATTGTTATTATTACCGCTCTATTGTCGGTAGCCACGCCGGAGATAACGAACATGAGGTAGAAAGTGATGATGAATTCGACGACCAAAGACTGCAAATTGCTTCCGCTCGGCAGAGTTCCGGCGAAGTGGTCGTGCCGGCCGGTGAATAGAAGTCGGAGCGTGCCGGCGGCCAACGTCGATCCGGCGACTTGGGCCACTATGTACGCCGGCACCTATACGTGATAATAAAATATCCAATAAACATTCATATTTTTCAGTAATTATTCTCCAATAAATTTAAAAATAAATACCTGCTTCCATGGGAACCTTTTGCAGGTGGCAAAGGCGATGGTCACCGCCGGGTTGAAGTGTGCGCCGGAGATATGGCCGACGGAGTAAACCATCACCATAACGACGAGTCCCCAAACTATTGAAATCCAGGCAATGTAATAACCTTATCCTTATCGTTGTTCACTACAACCGATGCACACCCAGCGAATATCAAGAAGTATGTCCCAAGTGTCTCGGCTATAATCTGCGCATCAAATTCAATTTCATTACACATATATATGTAATAATCTCAAGCTCTTGAAATAGGGTATGTTTGAATAGGGTATTAGGTTCTTGATTCAATCTTGGTTTGAAAATTCAAGAGTGTAAAGCGACTTATAATTAACTCATTTCAGGGAAAACTTACAGATCGATAATTCAAATACTAACACACACACACACACAGATATGTATATGTATATGTGTATATATGGGTACCTTTTGGATAAATGGAACAGAGAGAAAGGTGCAAGCTGAAGAACCTTCAAGGGCATGGCTGTCATCGTCTTTAATGTCAACTGAGACTCCATGGTTTCCGTTGGAAGAAATCTCAGCCATTAATTACCAGCTCTTGGATTTAGGGTTTTGCTATGTTTTATAGCTTTGTGTGGTATGGTAATAACTCTTTTTAAGCTTCGTGTAATTGGGGAAGCAATGTTTTGGATAATCTCAACATATATGACATATATATAGGTATTTTAGTGTGCGCCTTTGTTATTGTAAGAAGAATTTAAGACAAAAATAATGGGAAGTCCTAACGTTTCTTCTCCTTGAAGAAGGCACCGTTGGTAACTGTGATGTGGATTATTATTAGGAGTATATGATAATATTTAATTTAATTTAATAATTAATGAGGGCATTGATTGTTCGATGGATTGTCCCAACAACCATACAGATAAGAGATGTGAATGAATTACGGCGTGGAATCATTTCAACATCTAACAAATCTATTTCGTTTTACTAGCTATGTAATTTTTCCTTTGTGCTATCAGAATTGTTGGTATCTCTATTTCTTTGTTACGAATTTTCTTGTTCTTGCACCGTACAAAAGATTATCTTCACTCACAATTGGCATATGCTGCAACAAAATACAAAAGGACATGGGAAGGAATAGTTAGTGATCGTTCATTATTAATTTTAATGTGACATAAATATTATTATATATTAATAATGTCCTCGAATTCTATGTCATGAATATGATCTCCACTTCGGATGCTTCTAACGTATCTTTGCCATATATCCTAGATTACTGCGCTGATCCCGGCTTGATTCTTATATATGTTTAATATTATAAATAACTTTGTTCTAGGAATTTAAGTAAATAAATGAAGACAATGACTAACACCGACGTAAATAATTTATACTTTCTGAAAAGAGTATCATTGTTCGGAGATCATAAATCAATCTAATATGAGCCACATTCAACATTTGTTTTCTACCAAAAAAATCGATCATACCGCAAGTATCAGGAGATGTAATCTGAATATAAATTTGAAATTATATATAGTATTTAATATTTATTTGTTTCAGGCCCTTATCATTATTTTATTTCAATTTTCAGGCTCTGTCAGGAAAAAAATTAGTTTTGTACAACTTCATTGTTCCGCAGTACCACTTCATTGTTCTGCCGTACCAGTTCATTGTTCTGCAGTACCACTTCATTTTTCTAGAATAACACAAATCGATCATCCGATACCAGTTCATATACACTTGTGTGGTCTAGGTTCTTATCTCTAATTTTTATAAAAATAAAGTCGTTTACAATAATTTTTCTAGCATGGTCTGAAACCTATTTTAAACTTTAAAGGGGCCTGAAACGAAATTAACCTTTTATTTTAAGATAGTGGTTACATACTTTAACATTAATTCATATATTCATATGAGACCAACTTATGTACAATCATGATGCAAGGATAGACTTACTTTGGGTAAACCAATTGACATATAAGTCAAAACCAACTCAGTGAAAAGTCTCACATACGTAAGCATTGGATCATACATGTTGAATAGTGAAATGTTGTCTTGACTTGGTCTCCTACATTATTATTATTTTTTGTTATTATAATACTTCTATTATTTATTTAAAACATATTCATGATATATATTCGATTTGGTAAGCAGAATTTGGAAGAATGATTTCCCACCTGCCTGCATTAGGCAAACGAACTAAGAGCAACCATCCCCTTTCAAAAAAGCTTATTAAGCCATATACCTTCCATAACCTCATAATAACTACCTAATTGTATTTTTATTACATATTAAAGCTATTTAATAATAATTAAATTTTTTATTGCACACACATAGGGCGTACCAGAAATACTAATTCTTTTTACATGGAGCACAATGTAAATTCATAAGTGGAGTGGTATATCAAATTAACTTCCAGAAGCTCATGATAATTATAGCGCCAATCAACTTAAATATAATTATGAGCACCAATCCACTTAAATATAGTGCACCAACCTTCCCACAATTGAATGCTCCCCTCAAATTTCAACGGCGCATGCGATCTTATTTTCAACTCGCATGCAAAATTGCAAAATTATAAACTATCCACATTCACGATGTATCGATTTTTCAGATTTAAATGTATATAAAATTCAGTTATTATATTCTTTCGTAGTAATATTTATGAATGACCCCTTGATTTCTAATACAGTATGTTGGGATCAGTCTCCGTGTTTAGAGTTGAATAAACAATGTATGTTGTGCACCGGCCATTCACAAAATTTTGAATAAGAATATCAATCAAGGAAAATTATAGGGAAAAAAAGGAGAATCATCCAACTAAAATAAAGTGATTAGTATATATATGACTAACTAAGTGAGATCAAAATCAAATAGAGCTGTCGAGCCGAGTCCGTTGGGGCAAGCTACTAAGTATTGTACGCTTGGAGGTTGGTCTAAATGGGCCTATGGCCCAATTAATAGAATAAATCAATTGCCGGCTTTTATATTCGTAACTAAATAAATTGTTGCTATATAAAAAAAGAAAAACTATTTCATCAGAAGAATCTCTTTTCTTTATTACATTAATTACCCCCAAACAACGTTTGTTTCATAATTTTCTTTCCACGTTTCAGCACTAACGCCCAAAATCAAATCAAGAAAAACTCCAGAAAAAATATTTATTATAGACCGAAAAAGAAAAACATTGCATTCCAGCTAATGTATATGTGAAAAGGAAAAATAAAAAAGTTTCCGAGACGGATAAGATAAGAGCATCAAATCCACATCCAAGACGACGTCGTTAAGTCAACGTTCATAGAATTGGATTTCGTCGTAAAGCTAAAGCTTTAGTTAAGGTGTGAAATTGAAGTCACTAATAATTATCAGTTGCAACATTTCGTTTCTACGCGTGACTGACTGACGATTGGTCAACCGAAAAAAAAGGGGGAAGGAAAGGAATTCTTATCTCATAAATTCCAAAACCCTGGAGAACCCACTCGTCAATCGGACCTTATTTTGTGGGAATTCATCGTCAGTCATAGAATTTCTGGAACAGGAAGTGTTGCGGCAGCTAATCGATTGAAAATTTCAGTCGGGCGGTTGATTTTCTGCTGAGGAATCCGTGCGTATAAGCTGTACCTTCTGCCGATTCTCGAGCAAGTGAGCTTACTTACCCGATTATGTCTGCTTTTTATGTATTTTGAATGCTTTTGCTTCAAGATTTTAGATTCAGACGGCCTTGATTGACTGGCAATTCTTTAAAAGAAAAAATACTTGCTCTTTATTGCATCTGATTCCTAAAGTTTCTTCTTTGAATGTTGCTTGAAGTTAACGCAGGGTATTGTTTCTGTGAGGATCGAGATTCAAGGTTGGGGCTTCATAGCAGAAAAAAACTATTTAGAATCTGAATAATAAAAGTTTTAGATTTCGAAGCTGTTAGGATCTTTTGTTGCAAAGTTTTTTTGTTCATGATGGATGAATCGCCGAGTAGTTCAAATTCACTGCCTCCTTTCATCGCAAAGACGTATGAGATGGTCGACGATGCATCTAGCGATGATATCGTTGCTTGGAGTCAGAGCGAAAGAAGTTTCATAGTATGGAATCACCTCGAGTTTTCAAGGCTGCTTCTGCCGAGATACTTTAAGCACAACAACTTCTCGAGCTTTATACGACAGCTCAATACATACGTGAGTTTTTAATCCCTATTTGATCTCATATCGTATTGCGAGCACGTATATATCGTCTGTTAGATGTTAGATAATATGATTCTTAACAGGGCTTCAGAAAAATCGACCCCGAACGCTGGGAATTCGCCAACGACGACTTCATCAGAAATCACCCCAATCTATTGAAGAATATCCACAGACGAAAGCCTGTTCACAGCCACTCTGCGCCTACTCAAGCGTCCACGTCATCATCTTCTTCGACCCCTTTGTCTGAATCAGAGAGAAATGGATACAAGGCTGAGGTTGAGAGATTGAAGGTCGATAAAGAATCACTTAACACTGAGCTACAGCAGCAAAAAGACAGGCAAAAAGTGCTCAGAGCACAAATGGTGGATTTTTCTGATAGTTTACGGGTCATAGAAAGGCACCATCAAGAAATGCTGTCGTCGCTTGCCCAAACGCTGTACCGCGATGATGTTTCTCGGGATCTGAGATCTCTAGCACAGAGGAAAAGGGGTTTTCCAGGTTATAATCTCTTACGAAGGGAAACTAACGCCGAAGGTAGTCTTAGGTTGTCTTCTCTGTCCCATGTCCCGACGATCGAAAACCCCAGCGCTGATTCTCTTCTGAGTTCAAGCAAGGATATTCTTGAGCGGTTAGATACCTCCCTAACGCTGTGGGAGAAAATAGCGCATGACGTTGAGAAAGATTTATTGCAGAAAGGTTCGACCTTGTCAGAATCTAATCGTGGGTTGAGCCCAGATATTTCTTATTCGCAGATCAACGTTGACGTTGTCGAGCGTAGCCCAGTTTCTGGGATTGATATGAACGTCGAGCCCAAGAACGCTTCTTCTTCTGCTCTTACCAAAGCGCAGTCTGATGTACGGGCTGGGGCCAACGATATTTTCTGGGAACAGTTTCTTACTGAAAATCCAGGTTCGAGTAACTTGTCTGAAAATCAGCGAGAAATGAAAGAGAACGGAGGCAGTGGTAAGAAAAGCGAAGCGAAATCGGGGGATCACGGTAAGCATTGGTGGAACGTTAGCAGTGTGAATAACCTTACGGAGCAATTGGGACATCTTACGCCGGTGGAGAAAACTTGATTGCTCCCTCCATGTTATTGTAAATAGTTCTTGTTTTTTCGTGTTTCTTTTCTTTTCTTTTTCCCCTTATTGTGAATTGGGATCGAAAATTGTCAATTTTTGTGTTAACTTTTTGTGGGTTTTTCTCTTCGGTCAGCGGTAATTGATACGCAGTCGTTGTAATCTCCACACTATGACTAAATTTAGTTTGAATCAGATCTCCACACTTCGACGTAGGGCAGATGTTATTTTAGTTGCATATCTTTCTGACAACGTTGAGAATTTGTTTTGCTTAAGATTTGGAGTTGGCGAGAGTTCTAGAAAAAAATGGGCAATCTTTCTCTGCACTTCCATTAATAGCTTTGTAGTGCTGTTTTGGAAGTCAAGAAAATACTACGAAAGAGATTACACACACATGTTCTTTCGTAGATATACATTAAATAGATACACATAGCACACATGTTCTTTCGCTAGATTCAATCCTAGGCGTAGGTTTGACGTTGTAGGAGTGTAACGAAGGCTGATACAAATTTGAGGTTTTACATATATTGATACATCCATCATTAAGCTAATAATGCAAATATATTTAAGTGAACAGACGTTATAAAGTTCGTTTAAGCCGTAACCATATCTTCTCTATATGATGGTCATAGAGACTTGTTCATTGATTAATGCAGCATTTGTGGGATTGAATTGCAGGGCAAATCTCCTTTGGCAAGCAAAGAAAAATATGCATTTACGGCGAACCACACATATAGTAAATACCTGCCCAAGGAGAATTGCACTGTTATTCATTCTCCCACACGTAATTTTTTTTCTAACAGCAACCGGTGCTAATTTTCCAGGCTGATTTAGGATGAACTGAAGCGACACGCAGATGGATTTTTATTGCACTCGATCTTCGAGTTTGAATGTTAAACGCCATAGATATATATACACGACCTTCACTAGGATATGCTACAAGATATGCTCGGAACCATTTCTTTAGGGTTTCTTTCCAGCCTTTGCTTTACGTTGGGGCCAAGGTTAAACATAATGTTCTTGCATGGCCTTTCACTTCGATTTTTTTTTTCCGCTTGTGGATATGCTTTTCTTTTCTGATAGAATAGAATAAACTCACTTATGTTTGTGGCATGCAAAACTGATTATTATCGATACTATTCTTGGGGCGTAACGATATTGATACGTTTCACGGTATTCACAGACTTAGCGATCATTTCACAAGATGCAGCAACAAACATATCGGATAGGAGCACTCCGAACTTCGAGACCAGCGAACTTAGTCCTGTTTTCGGATTCTCATTAAGTTTTGATTACGAAATATACGAAATTTCATGGCGAGAGAAATACTTTAGGATTCTATATGATGATCTAGCTAGGAGACAATGAGATTATTGATGCATAGAATATGAGCAAGTAATCTTCTCATATCCATAGATGAGGCTGAATTTGGAGGAAATTTATGTCCGTTCAAGGTTGTTCATGACACTTAACTTTCAGTTTCAGATGCGTATTTTTTTTGCTTAAAATGTACTCTCTGAACGGATATAAGATTATAACTTAATTTTAACTAAATAAATATTGATTTAATTTTTCCAACATAACACTCTATATCGCGGTGCCGCATATCCTTAATACGTCGGGAAAAAAAAACATGCATTATGTTTGTTTATGTTTAAGACCTATTTTACCTTTGATTTTTGGTTAAAGTAGCATATGCTGGGACAATTCTTTTATGAGATATTCCCCGACTATAAAGGGCATGTGGTCAAAGTACCAGTTCTGATTTGTAGGGCTCACTTATATTTATTATTTTTAAATACATCTTTTCGACAATTTATGTTACAAATTAAGATTGAATACTATGAATGATCTACCCTAAACGTGATATATCGTACAATTTATTCTTATTTATTTTGGTAGTATATAATCATCTCCATTGAGTGTATGGGACTCATGGGAGTATATATAATTTGTGTTAAGAATGTGCTGCGGCATTTTTCATTGCATGCTTAGCCTTTTTACATCCTCCAACTTAGCTATTACAGGCTGTAGATGCTTAACCTTGCATATTTATTTCCTTTGATTTATGTAGGGAAAAAGAAAAAAAAGAAAACACTGGTAAGAATCTTGTTCTTTAGGGAATTTTATTAATTTTTTTACTTTCGATTTTCGACACAAGAAGCATATATAAAATGCTTTCAGAATATACTACATGTACGAAACAGAAGTGATTTTTTGAATAGTTCGTACATGTTCCTATATAAGCAATTGAACTCCAATGTGTTTTTTCATTGAGATACAAAGCCATTTACAAAGGTATGCAGTATGTATGTCAGCATTATAGGGCAGAAACTCCTCTGGCAGAAGCTAATTATTAATCTTATTCATTTTATTAAACTATATATGCTACAAAAACATAATGTAGTTAGTACTTGTAAATTAAATATCTTTATCTATTTAGCTACTGCCAAAGGAGATTTGCCCGGTAATGCAGCTAATACAATGTCTCTCTCTCCCTCCAATTTTTTTATGGGATTTTTACACATAAATACCCTTTTGAAAAAAAAAATTTGTAAATCGTACCCTGTCGGCTTTTTTTTATATATAGGTACCTAACAGAATAAATTTTTTGCAAATAGGTACCCGATCCGCAGTAGGTACGCCATAAAACACATTTAGGTACCATATATCAACGTATTTTGGTACATCAATACAGGTAGAATTGGTACCCGCTACAGCTTGCCGCAAGGTACCGTATGTAACGTATATAGGTACCCTAAGTACCATATAGATGCGTAACGCGGTACGCAATACACATATGAAAATGTACGTTAACACCAGTAAAAGGGTACCCTCAATCGAAAGGGTACTTAACTAAAAAATTTTCTGACATGGGTACCTATGTGTAAAAGTTTTATTCAATTAGGTATTTTTCTATAGATTACACTTTTTTTATTTATAGTTATTTAGAGTTGTAACGTTGAAATTTTTTCATGTGCAAAAATCCCAGTAAGTTTTATTTTCCCTTTTTCTTTTAATTTTAAATGGCTCCGAAGGAAATGTATTGATTGACAATACACTACACATATCTTTCTCTCACTGAATGAAACTTAAGAGAGAAGAAAGGGTAGAGAGAAGGCAGATCCTCTCTCTCTAATAAACCCTACCTTTTTTTAACCCCATCAGCCGCCGTCATCCATCCGCACCACCCACCACACCTCTAACAAACACCTCACTCCTCCCTTCCTCCTCCCCCGCCTCCATTAACGGAGGTTGGGGGAGCCGTATTCTTTTTTTCTTGTTTTGTTATTTTTTCCTTTGCTATAAAAAAAAGCTTCACCTGCCTGCCATGGCTGCCCGCCGCCTGCCGTCACCGCCCACCCGCCTGCCTTCGCTGCCGCCCGCTGCCGCACCCCGTCGCCGCCGAGGTCAGCCACCTCCTCCATCACTTCCCCCTCCTCCGATGTCGGCCCGGCCTTCGCCAGCAAGCGTCCCGACCTGCCGGCCGTCCTCCCCCACCGCCTGGCGTCGCCGCCTGCCAGTGCACCCCGTCGCCCAGACGTCATTCTCCTCTCCATCGCTTCCCCCTCTTCCAATGTCGGCCCGGCCTCCGCCAGCAGCCGACCGACCCGCCAACCATCCTCCACCCACCCCGCTGCCAATCGCCACCTCGCCGTCTCTAGTTTTGAGTTCCTCGTTTTCGAACCTCTTCTCTCTCGACCCTCGGGTCGGGAGCCTTTTCTCCCTTGTGGAGCCTCAGTCCGATGAAAATAAAAACCAGAGTTGAAGACCAACTGAAAGTAAAGAGTATCGTAGATTTAGCTTAATAGCTTTTTCTGTTATAGGTTCTTTAGTTCTTGGTCGTAGATTATGGATTTTTATTTTCTGTCGGTTTTGTGTCCCTTGTGGACTTTTTTCTTCCTTTGTGGAGTGTTGTTCCCCCTTGTGGGGTTGTGTTTCCTCTTTTTGAGGACTGGTCTCCGTTTGGCGCAATGCGACCAAACGGCTCTGTGTGCTGTTTAGCACGTTTGTACTTTTGTGATTTTACGGCAATAGCAAGTTATCGATTGAAAAAAAAAGACAATACACTACACGAAGAACCAAATATTAGGTTCTGTTTCGGATTTTCTTGTTCCAATTACAATCGACAATAAAGCACAATCTTGAACATATAACTTTATTTTCTTTCAAAAACATTTCATGGAAAATATAATTGATTCAATTGAAACCAATTGTCCCAGGCTGTATAGAATGTAGATGAGCACTAAAAATATTACCACAACTCTAATTATTTATATAAAAAATAAATATCTTCTGAGCTTACTCGCAACTAATTGAACAATAATGGAACATATCTTCAAAATGTGTCTTGAATTTGCCACACTCCCAGTCCAGATTTTGTTCTAACCGACTGTTTTATTTTGCTTTATTGGTAAGTCAGCTGATCGATCTCTCAATTCGTTGTCTTGAATTTAATCAAGCCACAATGTGCTCGAGTCCGAAGCTAAGTCGTCTTTTATGCGATGTAATGTAATAATAACTACAAATAATGGAAGCATTATTATTGAGGTACTTAAATCTATGATAAAACCAACAATGGCTCTAAAGAGGATGAACTTAGAAGGTTACTTGCGTAGAAAGCCAATAATAATTACTCCAAATGCATAAAACCTTTGAATGCATGTATCTATATATATGTCTTCAACTTCAAAAAAAAAAAAGAAAGGTGCTAAAAGACAATTTATTAAACCTTGGTGGTTTAAAGCTACAATAAAAAATGGACTTATTAGCAATTATTATGTCTGGTCAAGTCAGTTGAAGATGCCTCCATCCCAACCATTACCTGCCTTAGAATTCCCGCAAAAATTCCAAGAATTTCTTTCTCACCAACAAAATACATAACAACAGTAATATATTACATATGATCTTTACATCTCATCTCTCTCCCTCTCTTTCTCTCCCTACTGTGACACTGCAACTCACGGCCAATTCAACAACCTGTCTAATATGAGTACACATCAAGCAACTATTTTCCTTTTTTTTTACATGATATCATTCCCCTTTACATAATCTCATGCACATATAATAGATGCAAAGATCATCAAGGTGTGTAAATACCGCGAAATAACAGAAAAAGAAAAGAAAGGAAGAAATGATGGAATCTGCTGGGATTCCTCTGTGTAACATCTGCGGCGAGCAGATGACCATAAGCTCCAATGGCGAAGTCTTTGCTTCATGCCATGAATGCAATTATCCAATGTGCCATCAATGTATGGACTATGAGATCAAGCAAGGAAATAACGCATGTCTTCGATGTGGGACATCCTACGCCGCCCATGGTACCGTAGTATAGATTACTTGCACGAAAACCCTAATTAAAGCACCTTGTCTGCGACTAAAATGGTGTTTTTTTCCTTCTTCATTTTCATCGACTTCTTGGCTTATTGCAGCGGCTGAAGCGTGCGAGAATCTCGCTCCTACTCAATCGCATGCCCAAGCTGCTGCTGGGGTTAGATTTCGATCGTCTAATTTTGTTAAAAAAAAAATGAAAGAAAATGCGCACATTATCGATACGACTATTTGGTTCGATTTAATTGCAGGATGATGGAGTTCATGCTAGACACATTAGTACGGTCTCCACTGTAGATAGCGGTAAGCTATCTGATATAAGTACATGTTGATCCGAAGAACGATCGAAGAATCTGAATTTGTTTCTTCCGTCCACTTTTACAGAATATATCGACAATTCTGGAAACCCTATATGGAAGAACCGCGTCGAGAGCTGGAAAGAAAAGAAGCACAAGAAGAAAAAACCCGCAAAGAACGGCGCCAGAGAAGAACAAATAGAAGTCCCGACCGATCAACAAATGGAAGAAAAATCAGAGTACATGCAATAACGCAAAATAATATACGTACACAAACATTGAGATAACGAAAAACTAATTAGAAAAATAACGCGGCGAACCCTTGTCCAGGTCAGCCGACGTGCTCTCGAGGGTGATCCCCCTACCGAAGACTCAGCTCACGACGTATCGAACGGTGATCGTCGTGCGCCTAATCATCTTAGCGCTATTCTTCCATTACCGTGTGACCCATCCCGTCGACAGCGCCTTTGGCCTTTGGCTCACCTCCGTAATATGCGAGATATGGTTCGCCTTCTCTTGGGTCCTCGATCAGTTTCCCAAGTGGTCTCCCATAAATCGAGAAACTTTCATCGATCGATTATCCGCCAGGTAAAAGTACACGCACGCACTGGGGCCATTTTTCGCCCTTCTTTTTATAACCTTTTTAGCTGTTAGTGTTGGCTCTTTTACTTGTAAGAAATCGAGGGCCTCAACCATAAACATCAACCAGAAAAACCGATGCCCTCATGCCCTAAAATTAGCTTAGAAAACGACGCACGGGCCAAAATCTGGCCCTGAATAATTGTTCGAATTTAATGTCCGACCAGAGAAATTTTTTTTCAAGGTACGAGAGAGAGGGGTCGGCGTGTGAGCTGGCGGCTGTAGATTTCTTCGTCAGCACGGTGGACCCATTGAAGGAGCCGCCGCTTATCACGGCGAACACGGTGCTTTCGATCCTGGCCGTCGATTATCCCGTGGAGAAGGTCTCTTGCTACGTTTCGGACGACGGTGCGGCCATGCTCACCTTCGAGTCCCTCGTCGAGACGGCCGAGTTCGCGAGGAGGTGGGTCCCGTTCTGCAAGAAGTTCTCCATCGAGCCTCGCGCGCCCGAGTTTTACTTCTCCCAGAAGATAGACTACTTGAAGGATAAGGTTCAGCCATCCTTCGTCAAGGAACGACGCGCCATGAAAGTACGAACGACGACTATTCTCTTACACTTGAACGTACTCGTGGAGGGTTTTGTCGTTCCTATCGATTGGTTGTTTTGAATAATTTGGAGCGATTGTGTATGTATGTAGAGAGATTACGAGGAGTACAAAGTGAAGATCAACGCGTTGGTCGCCAAGGCTCAGAAAATGCCCGAGGAAGGATGGACGATGGCCGACGGGACGTCTTGGCCCGGTAATAACATGCGGGACCATCCCGGGATGATTCAGGTGTTCTTGGGAAATACTGGGGCCCACGACATGGATGGTAACGAACTTCCTCGACTTGTTTACGTCTCCAGGGAGAAGAGGCCGGGATACCACCACCACAAGAAGGCTGGCGCCGAAAATGCGCTGGTACTAAATATATTTTCGTAAAATTTAGCGATTTGTTTGGGAATTTTCTTAAGGGTTTGTTTTTTCATATTACAGGTGAGGGTATCAGCGGTCCTTACGAATGCGCCCTACATTCTCAACCTCGATTGTGATCACTACGTCAACAATAGTAAGGCCATCCGAGAGGCGATGTGCTTCTTGATGGATCCTCAGGTCGGCCGAGACGTCTGCTACGTTCAGTTCCCTCAGAGGTTCGATGGGATCGATAAGAGTGATCGATATGCCAATCGAAACACCGTGTTTTTCGACGTGAGAAATCTCGAGATATTCAGATAACAAAACTATTATGAGTCGTAGATGTTATAGTTAGGGCAACATGTTTTTTTTGTCATAGGTTAACATGAAGGGTTTGGACGGGATACAAGGGCCCGTCTATGTAGGGACGGGATGTGTCTTCAACCGACAAGCGCTTTACGGTTATGGGCCCGCCTCGATGCCAAGCTTGCCGAAGAAATCTTCCTCGTCTCGCTGTTGTTGTTGCCCTAGCAAGAAGTCCGCGAAGGAGAAGGACGTCGTGGAGATTTATCGCGATGCGAAGAGGGAAGAGCTCGATGCCGCCATATTTAACCTTCGAGAAATCGAAAGTCGGGTTCTTTTTCCTTTTCTTCTTACGCGTAAAAACTACTGCGTGTACGTGTGTGTGTTTATGGTGGTTACGATGTTCTATCTTGTAATAAATAGGTTACGACGAGTACGATAGGTCGTTGCTCATCTCTCAGACGAGCTTTGAAAAGACGTTTGGTTTGTCTTCGGTGTTCATCGAGTCGACGATGATGGAGAACGGAGGCGTCGCGGAGTCCGCAAATCCATCGACGCTCATCAAAGAGGCCATCCACGTCATTAGCTGTGGGTACGAAGAAAAGACCGCTTGGGGCAAAGAGGTAAACCCAAAAAAAAGCGCATCTTCGCTTTCTTATTACAGAAACTTGCGCTCCGACGAGAAAATTTCTGTTTTTCGATTCTTACAGATTGGGTGGATATACGGTTCGGTCACGGAGGATATCCTGACGGGCTTCAAAATGCATTGCCGAGGATGGAGGTCGATCTATTGCATGCCGTTGAGGCCCGCTTTCAA
This sequence comes from Craterostigma plantagineum, assembly GCA_027422505.1. Classification (NCBI taxonomy): domain Eukaryota; kingdom Viridiplantae; phylum Streptophyta; class Magnoliopsida; order Lamiales; family Linderniaceae; genus Craterostigma; species Craterostigma plantagineum. The sequence continues at coordinate 1,512,973 of JAPQWV010000011.1, read as the reverse complement.
AGGGTCGGCCCCCATCAATTTGTCCGACAGGCTCCACCAAGTGCTGAGGTGGGCCTTAGGGTCCGTCGAGATTTTCCTGAGTAGGCATTGCCCTCTGTGGTATGGGTTTGGCGGCGGCCGACTCAAGTGGCTTCAGAGGCTCGCCTACATAAACACGATCGTCTACCCTTTCACGTCCCTCCCTTTGGTCGCCTATTGCACGCTTCCCGCTATTTGCCTCATCACCGGAAAATTCATCATCCCCACGGTAAAACTCCTTTGCTATCACGCATAATTTCATATTCTTCGAATATTTCGTCTCCTGCTATTTCTTACTGTCTAGAATATTCTTAACTGATGGAAATTAAATATATAAATTTAAAACATGATACATCCCCCCAACCTTATGCTTTTAGGTGAAATGACCATTCAACATGATATCAGAGTTTAGTGGCCAAATAGGTCTTGAAACCCAACTTTAGACGTCTGAGGCTAGATAATTAAGAAATAAGGAGGCGTATTAGAAATAACACATAGATTTAAAACATCACACACACTCTCCCTTCAAGTTTAACCTTTTAAGTGAACTGCTCATATGCAGTTGTCGAACCTGGCGAGCATCCTCTTCTTCGGGCTCTTCCTCTCGATCATCCTCACTAGCGTCATCGAGCTCCGATGGAGCGGCGTGAGCATCGAGGCGCTGTGGCGCAACGAGCAGTTTTGGGTCATCGGAGGCGTCTCGGCGCACCTCTTCGCCGTCTTCCAGGGCTTCCTCAAGATGCTCGCGGGGGTCGACACGAACTTCACCGTCACGGCGAAGGCGGCCGACGACTCGGAGTTCGGCGAGCTCTACCTCATCAAGTGGACGACGGTGCTAATCCCGCCGACAACGATCCTCGTCATAAACTTGGTGGGAGTCGTCGCGGGCTTTTCCGACGCATTGAACAAGGGTTACGAGGCGTGGGGCCCGCTGTTCGGGAAGGTGTTCTTCGCCTTTTGGGTGATCTTGCATCTGTATCCGTTCTTGAAGGGATTGATGGGGCGTCAGAATCGTACCCCGACGATCGTCGTGCTTTGGTCCGTGCTGTTGGCTTCCGTGTTTTCACTCGTTTGGGTTAAGATCGACCCGTTCGTCAGCACGAACGATGCGTCCGTGGCTGCGCAGAGCTGCATTGCTATAGATTGTTGATGATGAACAACAAGATTTGTAAGAGGAAGCATGTATTGTTGTTTTTGTGTGTATTTTGCCCTGGAGTTTTTGTATACAAAGAAGTTTGTGTGTATTGAGGCAAGGGTTCCAAATAGTCAACTTTTTGTTTCTTTTTTTCTTTTGAAATAAGCTTTTACTTTCAATAACTTTGATTATTTCCATGTTTTGAGGCAAGGGTGGGTTCCAACAGCTTCAAATATTCGAGGAATTCTAGGATAGGATGAGAAGGTATGGCTCGTTTGATATTAGTGTTTAGGGATTACATAGCTATAAGTTATTTGTGTATAGCTATACGAGGATTTTGTTGATGTTGTGTTTTAACATGTTTGATATGTGTGTATTCATTATTTAAATTGTGTTTGATAGATGTGTTTGAGATGTGTATAGGTGTGTATGGATTAGTGATACACACCCCAACCACCTTAGAGGTGGGTATGGATATACAAGGCCTATAACTAAAAACCTTTTAATAGACGTGTATATAGCCATACAAGGCATGTATAGCTATACACAGATATCAAACACGACACAACTTATTCATACACATCCTATGCACACCCATACACACGTATCAAACGAGATTTGTATTATGAAATAGTATTTTTTTTTTTTCAAATAAATCTGATTGTTCTTACACTAAAATCCTGAACTTTTCAAATAAATGGCATCCTGTAAAAGTATAAGCAATTATACCCACGTAGTTTCACTTCTAAACGATTTACAAATAAAACTTTCCATCTCTACTGCAATCTAAAAAAGAGTATAGACTTAAACTCATACAGAAATGCATACAAAACTTGATTGAAGAATTCGGGTTAATCGCAACAAAGTGATGTCACAATCTATGACACAATAACAAGAAGAAAAGAGTATCCAAGCTAATAACGACACGGTGCCTCTTCGATCAACATCTTCGTAAAAGCTTCAGTTTCCTCGGTCAAGTCAAGCAAGCTCGCTAATAGAAGGCTACGATCTTCTATCCAACTTTCTTTCACTTGATTTCCTATCTTCTGCCTCCTTCCTCCTTTGTTGCCTATCATGATATCATTTGTGTTTTATCGATATTATTAACCTCTGATAACATCTGCTTATGAAATAGAAGACACACTACACATGTATATGAGCAATACGTTCCAAACGCCAAAAGGAGGAACTCCCTCATCATGAGTATTCATTAGAGAAGCTTCCGTAATTTTAAAAATTGCTACAACGAAGATAACATTGCAGCCTGTGGGTGTGGGCAGATAAGCTTTAAAAGAAAAGGCTTACGCAAAAGCAGAATATCCACCGCCCGCTTTAGCAGCAGATAGGAGTGCTGCATGAGAACTTATAGCAGACAGATTTTCTGAAGCTCCTGCGCTAGTAACATTCCCCTGATCGCCGTCTACCTGTAAAAACCGAAACAAATGGAGGCTGCAATATTATATCTACAGTTCTGCAGCTCTAAAGTGAAGGATTTCAAAGTAGAACAACCTTGTCCCACTTTGACTTTTTCTTTTGTCTGCCATCACGAGGAGCAACGTCTGTACTCGCTGGGTTGACACTCGGCCCAACAGCTGCAGAAGTAAGAACAGAAAAGCTTTACTCGGTTTTGAATAGTCTTAATTTTTTCGGAATTTGGAAAGATAACGGATTGATAGTGTTATGATTAGTACCTGGACTCGGCATAGGGATTTTTGGTGTTGGAACTACAATCCCTGGTTGTATTCCTCCAGAGGAAAATTCTACCTTCGGATTTTTCTTTCTTTCGAGCTCCTTTCTCTCGAGTTCTCGCTTCATGTCAGCTTCTATGAGTACAAACAGAGGGGTTAAAAGAACAGAAATCATACTTCTCCTTTGAGTTAATGATAGTGAAGAAACCACATTCTATAAGACAGGGTAGCTGAGATAGGCAAGAAACAGTTGAATTGGGAAATCCAAAGAAAAATTACTGAAACAACTGAACTGGACGGACAAAGCAAGAACAGTGTCAATCTAACCTAATTCATCATAGAAGTCACTTGGGTCATAACCATGAGGGTCAAATACATCTTTACTGAAGCAAGATCCTATCTGATCTATATCTTGATATGTTACTGCATGTAATAAAAAGTCAGGATTTCGGTATTCCTTCCTATTGCGGACCTCTGCATTGAAGCTTCTTCCATTCGTCTTCTTCAACATAAGAAACTTGACAATTTTCTCCTGCAACGGAACAGGAAAGAGAAATTGCAAAGCATATGATATATGATGTAAGGAAAAAAAGACAACAGGAGACAGAGATTGATCATGGATAAAAAGCAACTGTAGGTACACTTTATGCTCTCTCTCATCCCCCTAAGGTTCATAAACCAACAGGCCACCTTCAAGTCCTTTCAAATAAGGTACGACCTTCACACAAGGTACGATCTTAACCACAGAGGATATGCAAGAAATAATCCGTTTACAGAAAGAAGAAACTTACTTGTAGCTCCTCTGAGCATGTATCATGAGGAGGTGGGGGGAGAAACTTCTCCAGCAGCTCCATCTCTTGTTGTTCTTCAACTGATGCCATATCAGCATCCTCAGTCTTTGCTGTTTCTTGTTCAGTTACAGCACTATTAATTGCTGTAGATGCTAGCTGATCAGTTGGCTCCACTGATTGATAGGGTGATGCTTGCGTACTATGTGATGGAAGCCGCACCACTCCAGGCGATCTTTTATCTTGGGACTCTCCTAAAGCAAAGGCAACATCAAGAAAGAAAAAAAAAACAGAGGCAGCATCAAACTCTTCTATACAACAAAGCTACCAAATTAGCTCTATTTCTCTTTTCCTAAAGATTGAATATCTTCATTAGGAACAATCCATCACTATTAACAATAGGACCTCAGAAATGAAACAAGTGCAACAGAGACCCAAACAGGTAGCAACTTAACAACACTATCCAAACCACTCAACTATATGACAACTCACTTTTCGAGCAATAGACGAACTCAAACATATGAAATTAACTCTAAAAAAACAATGTGGTCAGCAGCAAGAAACCAAATCGAAAGCCCTATTTTCACATACCGTCACTAATCTGAAGCTCCTTTACTTGACCCGTCGCCGCTACTTCGCCATTCTTCAACCAACCAACAGAAAGGAAAGAAAGTATAAACATAAAACGAACAGCAAACACAATACTATGGAAATCCTACAAGTCCTACACAGACCTCAGCTTCGGGAGACGCTTTGCTTCCTTCGGTAATATCATTATCCTCGTCTTCGTCCATGTCTTCCATATCATCATCGCCACCGTAGAATTTCAGCAAATCTATTCCTCCTGGAGCTTTCTTATTTGACGCCATTATTTTCCCTCAATTGGACACGCTAATCTTGTTTCCTTGTTCGATTTGGGGATTACCGCCCTAATTTTTATGAAGTCCTTTTTTCTTAACTAGTTTTGCCCCATGCACAACTATAGATGAAAGTAGATGAAAGTAGGTCTGAGTTCTCCTATTTTCGATTCGAATTAAAAGAAGTCTGACAATTAATCTTCCATTTCTTTGTGGTGTAAAGTCGTTAATTCGAATAGGCAACTAAGCCACTGTGAACGACGATTCATTTCTAATTATCGTTATTGGATGGGATCAAAGCCTCTTAGTCTCCTTTAATTAAGATTTATTTTGGAGGAATACCAAGAGTTAACGGTAGGAGCATGACTCAATATGGACCTAATTCAAATGGCAGTTGGTAATTACACCCACATGGACCAAATATGGTAATTTACATTGCTATTGCTGACATGTCGCATGAGGATTGGCTTATGGGGCGGTCAATGAGAGTCCACATCCAACTTTTATATAGTATAGATAATACATAGAAATTTATGATATATGTGGATATTTTCCTGATATTAATAATACAAATATAGCTGAATATGTCATAAAATTATTAAGAAGGGGTCTGGTCCCAAAACTAATTATTTAGGACAGACGCGTTTGGTTTCAATTCAAACCGGCGGTTTACGATTCAAGTTTTTCAAAAAATGAACTGTTTTTTTAAACCGATAGTTTCCATTTTTTTCACTTTTTATTTAATAAAAATGTTAGAACCGCCGATTTTTTTTCGAAACGATAGGTTGTATACATCAACAAAGATACATGGACTAAATAGCCCGAAGGGTCTCACCAATGCATCGTCAATCGGGAGAACAAATGCTCACAAACGAGCACAACACAACCCCAAAATGGAGCACAACACTCGTACGTGGGAAGAAAAGGTCCACAAGGGACAAAACCGACAGAAAATAAAACACGTTATCTATGACCAAGAACTAAAGAACCTATAACAGAACAAGCTATTAAGCTAAATCTACGACTTCACTTTCACTTGGCCCTCGAATTCCGGGTTCAACTTAATGGGCCTAATTGAGAACAACAATTTGGACCGCACAATTGCGGCTCGGCCCAATTGGTTACATAATGGAAAAAAATGCCTCAAGAACAACAAATTGTTCTTACAAAGACATGCCAAAAATCAGTTGACAGATCTCTGTTTCATTACATATCTTGTAGACAGAACATAACAAGGATGTCCAAAGCATAATTAAAAGATGTTCGGGCCAACGAAAACCCGGCCCGAGCCTAAAACAACCATATATGTCTCCGAAAGCTATCACCGCGTAATTCGTATCGGTAAAAAATGGCCGCAAAACGTCGCTCCGTTCGTCAAAGCGTCTCCTTCGCTAATTTTCGACTGTGAGAGAGCCGAGGCGTGAGCTCCTGCAAATTCCCGAGTTAAGACATTAAAGCACCATAACGAAAAGACGAAAAACGAAGTTAGAAATACCAACTACGGCGAAAGATGTTCACTACCTGAGAATAAAGAAAGCGACCGCGGTGAAGGTTCGACGATTTGACAATCGTCTCCCACTTAGAATCGACGCTCGAATCCATCCCATCGTTCTTATTACTTCGGGCCGGGCTTTTCCTGTTCGAGCCCGAGAATGGATTTCCCAACGACGGCAAAGTTCGCCACAGCCAAGACTCGGATGGCGATTTCGGCAGTGGAGGAGGTAAGGGGGACTTACACGTAGCAAACTCAGATTCCACACTTTCGAAATTCGATTCTACCTTATCGTTAGGTTTGTCGCTCTTCTGATTCTTCGAGACGTCTTGGAGGGCTTTGAAGAGCTTCCGAGACGAGGCGAGCTTACAATCGTCGAATCTTTCATGTTTATTATTCTTATAATTATAAGAAGGATTATTACGATTCTTATCTAATTTATCGGGCAAGGGAGAAAATCCAGACCCTTGATAGGACGGAGACTTTGAGAATTCGTTCCTACAAGGAGACGAATTCCCGCTTCTGTATCGCCTAAGTGGGGAGAGGCTGAGGCTGTAAGAATCTCGGCTAGGGTTTGGGAATTGGCCCGAGTTAGATCGCCGATTGGTGTCCATTTTCGGCGGTAGTTCCCTAAATAGCAAACCCGAGTGTGATTTCTTTTGAGGCTCGGGACGAATGATCTGCGCAAAAACAACAATGTTGTAAAATTGTAACAAGAAAAGAGCACAAGCATTGGAGTTGTAATAACATAAACACGTTGCAAAAGAGAAGTGTCGAAAACCCTACCTTGTCGAGCGGCCCGCTAAGGGCGTTTCTCGCTAGTCTTCTTACTTGACTAAAGGCGGGCGTTTGTGGCCGAGGCTTCGACTTAAGGGCGGGCAATGGATTCACGCAGAATCTGGGAATTATTCCCCAACGTTTCCCCCATTTCTTTGTGGGCATTCGAAGGCTCTCATCATCGTCTTCTTCACTCTCTTGATTATATATGTAGTTAGGAGAAGCACTGTAGTAAGGCAATGTACCTTTGAAGCTCGGTTTCTTGACCGCCGGAATGGGCTTCTTGACTTCGCCGGAGACCTTTTTCTTGTCCGCCGTCTTAGGTGGTTGTTGTTGTTGTTGTTGTCTCTTGGCGTTAGTTTCAAGAACGGCGGCTTTAGCCGCCGGCAGGAACCGATCCATCATCATGTCCCTCGTGTGCTTGTCCACTGAGAACGTTCTGGAAAGTTTCGCCGCCGTCGCCGCCCTCGAACCGTCTGACCCGCCGCTGAGCGAGAGTTCATCGTCGAGCGCGTCGGAATAGGCGTCGCCGTCGTTCGATTCGTCTTCTCTGTTACACTTTAGGCTCTCTTTCAGCTTCTCAACCAGGCTGGCGTGGTCGGCGAAGGAGAACCCTTCGACCTGAGGCTTGTAGAGCGAGTGGTGGTGGTGGTGGTCGCCGGAGTTGTGCCTCGACGTCGCCGACGAAAGCAGCCGCGCCAGCGGCGGCTTGGGGAACTCGCCGGAAGTGAGCCTCGACTGCCCCGAGAATAGCAGACGGCCCGGCGGGGGTCTGGTGATTTCGCCGGAGAAGAAGCGGACGGAGGCGGAGGAGTTTGGTGGCGGTCTTGGGCTACCGTCGGGTTTTGGCCGGCCTGGCGTTTGCTCCCACTGAAAGGGGACAGAAGCTGGCTTTGTAGAGAGAGCTACGACGTCGTTTTCTTGGCCGGAATTTTTGTGTAGCGGAGGCAAAAATTGCTTGTCTTTGGTCGATTTAGGTTTCGTTAGCTCGCAAGAATGTGAAGATGGAGAGAATCTTCGAACGGAGTAAAATGGTGCGTTGAGGTTTAGTTGCTTCTTCTCCATTGTGCTTTTCTTACACAGAAATAAGCAATAAATTAAAACTCAGAGAAGCAACATAATAGAGAGCAATGGTGACACAAGTTCTTGGATTTGAAGCTTCTTGGGAAGACAAGAGGCGTTGGATAAACAAATACTTATTACAGAAGGAGATAATAAATAGAATAAAGAAACAAAGGACTATTGTATGAATGGTGTTTGCTCGTGATTTTTCGGCGGGTGATGATGAATCTTGGGAGATGATGACTGAATCAAGGCATGTGGATCTGATAACATGGTGGGGACGAAGGTTTGTTTTTTCTGTGATTATAATGCTACATTTTTTAAATGTTAATAGTATGCAGTAGTCTTTATTTAATTTTATGATTTACTTATGTGGGCGTAGGAACAAGAGATGTCACGGACATGCCGTTGGACTACAACGACACCAACCGTCATTTACTCTGCGCCCATTTGTGGTTGGTTTTATTATTTTTATTATGGGTTTTCTTTGTAATAATGAGCATTTATTTCATGGGCCTAACATGGAGTGATAGAACCGAACAAATTCAGTCATATTTGCCATTCTTGACTGTGTTTTCTCTTTTTGTGTCTTCGAGATTTTGCTTTGCAACCACAAGTAGATTATCCCCCTTTTTTCTCAATATATAGAATTAACTTAGGGTGATTTTACATAAAATACCATTTATATAAAAAATTAGTAAATCAGTACCATGTCAGTATTTTTTTGGGGTCTTTACACATAAATACCCCTCTGTAAAACAACTTGTAATTTAGTACACTGTCAGAATTTTTTTATATGTAGGTATCTAACAGAATATATTTTTTTCAGATAGGTACCCGATCCGCCGCAGTTACGCCATGCAACACATTCGAGTACCCTATATCAATACATTTGGGTACACTATATAATAGAAAATGGTACGCCGTATTAGCACATTTAGGTACGCCCTATTTAAAACATAGGTACGCCGTACGAACACATTTAGATACCCTACATCAACATGTTATGGTACGCCATACACACACATGAAGGTACGACATGACTGAAGAAACTGGTAAAAATTAAATCGGGTACCTATCTGTAAAATTTTCTGACAGGGGTACCTGTGTAAAAAATTTATTCAATTAGCTATTTATATGTAGATGTCCGTATTTTTGTATGCAGGTACCTGTCAGAATAATTTTTTTGCACATTGGTACCTGCCCACCGCAAGGTACATCATATCACACATTTAGGTACCATAGAGAAACGTATTGTTGTACGTAATACATCTGGAAAATGGTACCACCATATAGCTTGCCGCAAGGTACCGTATGGAACGTATATAAGTACCATATATGGGTACCATGTAGATGCGTAACATGGTACACAATACACATCTAAAAAAATTTCTGACATGGTACTGACTTGCAAATTTTTTATACAAATGAGTATTTTTCTATAGATTCACCCTAACTTAGTTGTAAGAAATTGAAGGAAAGGGAGTTGGGAAAAATCGTAATAAATGATTTGAAGGTCTCAAATCCCTCACAAATATATACATTTAATTGAAAAAATATTATATTAATGTCCATATTATGATGCTTGAATTGAAGAATATCGACCAGAACAAACGATAATTTATTGCTACCTAACATGGTGGTTGTCTTTAATCAATCTCTACAGATATAGTTAAATCACATACCTAATAAAGATAATAAATAGAATAAAAAAGAGTTCAAGTTCCGTAAAATCATTTCACTGATTGAAAAATGATAACATTGGCCGTTTGGAAATTTAATAAGGTTTCCTTTTCTTGAATTGCTTTTAATATCTTTCTTATTCCACGTACCTAACACCAAGAAAAAATTGTGCTTTTTTAATCAATCCTTGAACGCACAAGTCAGAAGGGTGTAACTGAAGATATAAACTAATAATATTCTTGTTTTATATTATAACATATGATCGTATCTTTTTTTTATCCCTGCGATTTACGAAGCTCATCTCTCAATTGCAACGGCGCCTAAAATATCGCTCTAATGTTTGCTATTGTTGACAAAGGGGTCAATCAAAAGAGAACTATTCTTCATTTAGGATATATATTAAGCCCCATATTGATTTGAATATACGAGATGACTTTTGTCGTTAATAATTGAAGTCTCATGTGATCATGTTACCGAGGTAAGTATGGTTTCCATGTTACATCACGCACTTTTGTCTCCACTCTTCTTTGTCTTTGCCTTACTGTGAGGATTTTCGGGACATGAAAGTACTAAAATATATGAAATATTAGTACTTGAGAAACTAGTAATCAAATATGTAATCAAATTATTACTGACAACTTAAACTAAAGGGAAGATGGAACTTTTTTTTTCATGTTATTCCACACAACACTATGATAGTTCGTCCACTCGATTTTCCTAATAATCGTCTTGATCCATATAATTCACATTTCACGCCACGTAAAATATCAAACACATGATGATCAAGTAATAATCCTCTATCAGTAGCACAGATGAAAATTAATAATATGTGAAAATTAATTTTCATTTTGACTACTTCAAATTTCAAAAGTAAAAATGGATCGCCATTGAAGAAAGTACAAGCAGCGTGACGTGACATCGTATCTTTCGAATCCAACGGTACTTGGATAGTTTTGTGCTTTCACGTAAAGTACTACTTATCCTCGGACATTTTCATAGTACAAAATATCCAAATCCATTAGTATTGGGTAATTTCAACCTGTTGCATAATGTACACTATCGGACTGAATATTGTAAAATGGAAACATTTCGAAAGCTAATCATATAACTGAGCCCATCAACACAAGTCGAGCGCAAAAGGAATTTTATTTATTCGCCTCATCATTAAAAAAACATTATTCAAGAATCGAATTGCCATAACATTTAAATGGTACCCAACGAACTCAGCGAAGGCCCTAATCACTACTTAGCCTTTTGTAATACTCTCATATATTTCATGTAAGTTACAAATAAAAAGAAACACACACACACATCACTCTATCTTATTCCATCACAAGTCTAAACTACGTAATTATTCTCTCTAGCCATTTCCTCTGTTGATGACCTTTTGTCACCGTCAAAAATCAAGTCAGAGGAAGTGGGTTTTGCAATTTTCACGTGGCTGCCAACTCAAGAATGCAATTGCTTTAATTTAAGTTCACATCAGGTGTTCAGATGGCATATCAAGCGATCCATCGCCTATAAATAGGCATCATCTGATGAAGAGAAATGCAACCACAACCACATCAGATCTTCTCTCTGATCATTTTCTGTAGCCTACTCCTTATATTGTTGTAGCTGTTTTATACCACGTCAGTGTACGTGTATGTAATCACTCCACATAATAAAGAAGTTCTACCCTCCGGCCCGTGGACGTAGGTCATTCTGACTGAACCACGTAAATCTCGTGTCACTGTCCAAATTTATTTCCGTCTCTATATTATTATCGTCATTTTTCGGGCAAAATAATTATCGGGGATTTCCGCATATCCTAACAAATTGGTATCAGAGCCAACCCCGATTTATTTTTTTAGCCACCATGACGATAACAAAAATGTCAATTGAAAAGTTCGACAGAAATGTCAACTTTGCAATGTGGAGTCTCAAGATGGAGGCCATACTCATTCAAGACGGTTGCGAGGTGGCGCTTGAAGGCGCAAAGAAGAAACCAACCGAAATGAAGGACGATCAATTTAATGAATTGGACAAGAAAGCCAGATCGGCTATTATATTAAATCTCTCTTACGAGGTTTTACAAGAAGTTGCCACGGAGACGACGGCCATGGGTATGTGGGATGCGTTAAAAGCTATCTACATGAAGAAGACAAAGGAGAACCGGCTTTATTTAAAGCAGAAGCTATACAGTATGAAAATGACGGAAGGTACTTCTATACTCTCGCATCTCGATAAATTCGATTCTATCATTATTGATTTGGCGAACGTAGAAGTCAAAGTACGGACGAAGATCAGGCCATAATATTGTTGTGTTCCCTTCCCTCGTCTTTAAAGCATTTTCGTGACACCATAATCTATGGAAAAGATACGATATCGTATGCTAGTGTCAAATCTGCTTTACAATCGAAAGAACAGATAGACAGGGATATTACGGGAGAAACAAGTGGTAGCCAGGCAGAAGGCCTGTTTGCACGGGGAAGACCAGAACGTAGAGACGCTGAAAGTAGCAGATCTAAAGAAAGGTCGAAATCCAGGTACAGAAATAAAGTCTGTAATTTTTGCAAGAAAAAGGGACACATTAAAGCTGATTGTTTTAAATTAAAAAATAAGGAGAAAAATAATCAGCAATTTAATAAACCCGCCGAAGCTAGTTTAGCTGCTGATGAGAGCGATGGAACTATTTTTGTAGCAACTGCAAATATTGTTAGGTCTGATAATGAGTGGATCTTAGATGCGGGTTGTTCTTACCACATTAGTCGGAGTCGAGATTATTTTTCCACATATGAAAAATTCGATGGTGGATATGTTTTAATGGGAAATGATGCTCCGTGTAAAGTTGTTGGTAAAGGCACAGTAAGGATCAAGATGTTCGACGGAATCATCCGAACGCTCACAGAAGTCAGACATGTTCCAGATATGAAGAGAAATCTTATCTCTTTAGGCACACTTGAATCTCAAGGGTGCAGATTCTCAGGTGAAGGTGGAGTTTTATTGCCAGAGGTGCCCTTGTCGTGATGAAAGCTTGCAGGTCTGGAAATTTATATATTTTGCAGGGAACTACTGTTACAGGTTCCGCTGCAGTTTCGACATCCCCGGAGGTTGATACCACGAGATTATGGCATATGCGACTTGGACACATGGGAGAAAAAGGCTTGACGATTTTAAGCAAGCGGGGCCTACTTTGCGGTCAAAGTACTGGTAAGATGGACTTTTGCGAACACTGTATTTTTGGGAAGCAGAAACGAGTCAGCTTCAATTCGCCAGCAGTCCACAGGACGAAAGGTACTTTGGACTATATTCATTCTGATGTATGGGGTCCTTCTCGTGTTCCGTCCAAAGGTGGTGCAAGATATATGTTGCCTTTCATCGATGATTTTTCGAGGAAAGTGTGGGTCTATTTTCTTAAGCAGAAAAGTGAGGTTTTCCTAACATTTAAACAATGGAAAGCTTTGATTGAAAAGCAGACAGGAAAACAAATCAAGCGGTTGCGGACAGATAATGGCTTAGAATTTTGTGGAAGCAAGTTCAACGAATTTTGCAAGAATGAAGGTATTGCTCGACATCACACTGTTCGAATGACGCCTCAACAAAATGGTGTTGCCGAGCGCATGAACCGAACGCTTCTAGAGAGAGCTCGATGTATGATCTCCAACGCTGGGTTGACAAATGATTTTTGGGCTGAAGCTATCGCCGCAGCATGTTATATTGTCAACCGTTCACCGTGTTCACCGATCAATTTCAAGACTCCTGAGGAAGTATGGTCAGGTACTCCTGCTGATTATTCCAACTTAAGAATATTTGGGTGCCCAGCTTATATGCACGTAAACGAGGGAAAGTTAGAGCCTAGAGCTAAGAAGTGTATTTTCCTCGGTTACGTTTCAGGGGTGAAAGGATATAGACTATATTATCCTGATCCCATGTCACCCAAATTTATAATTAGCAGAGATGTTACATTTGACGAGTCTTCTATGTTACATTCTTCAAAAGAGTCTACTAACTCTTCTAATCAAGAAAAGAAGGATAGTGTACACAGCGAGGTGGAGCTCGAGATCAACAAAGATCCCTCAGGTGACCCTGCTACGAGTTCAACAGATCAAGAGGATGAGCCAAATCCTGATTCAGATCCTGTTGAAGATGAAAGCACCGAGCAGGAATATTCTATAGCCAGAGATAGACAGAGACGGAAGATTCGACTACCACAGCGGTACGTAAATTTAGTTTCGGACGCTTTATCAGTGGTGCAAGAAACAGGAGGAGGCGGCGAACCTTCTACGTATTCGGAGGCAATAAGCGATGATAATTTTGATAAGTGGCTGGTAGCGATGAATGAAGAAATGGAGTCTCTGCATAGGAACGGTACGTGGATTCTTGTGCCGCCGCCGAAGAAAAAGAAAATAGTCGGATGTAAGTGGGTCTTCAAGAAGAAAGAAGGTTTATCTGGTTCTGACGATGCAAGGTATAAGGCACGATCAGTCGCGAAAGGCTATAGTCAGGTACAAGGTGTTCATTTTAATGATGTATTCTCACCTGTCGTTAGACATAGCTCTATTCGTGTATTACTTGCATTCGTTGCCATGTATGATTTGGAGTTAGAACAGCTTGACGTCAAGACAGCGTTCTTACATGGCGATTTAGATGAACAGATTTATATGAAGCAACCCGAAGGCTTCATAGTTGAAGGAAAAGAAGACCAAGTTTGTCTACTGAAAAAATCCTTATACGGATTAAAGCAGTCTCCAAGACAGTGGTATAAACGGTTTGATTTTTTCATGTTGGGTCATGGTTTCTCCAGGAGCATGTATGATAGTTGTGTTTACTTCCGGAAGTTAAATGACAGTTCGTTCATTTATCTATTGTTATATGTTGATGACATGCTCATTACGGCTAAGAATCTTGCAGAAATTCACCAGTTGAAGGCCTTATTGAATGGTGAATTTGAGATGAAAGATTTGGGAGCAGCTAAGAAGATTCTTGGTATGGAGATTAGACGTGATAGAGGAGCTGGTAAGTTATACCTGACCCAGGAAAGTTACCTCAAAAAGGTTTTGGAGAGATTTGGCATGAACGATGTCAAACCAGTCAGCACTCCTCTTGCTAGTCATTTTAGGCTAAGCGCTGCTCAGTCACCATCATCAGATGAGGAAGAAGCGTACATGGCACGAGTTCCCTACTCGAGTGCAGTCGGCAGTATTATGTATGCAATGGTATGTACACGTCCTGATATTTCACAGGCTGTTAGTGTTGTTAGCAGGTATATGTTTAACCCAGGGAAAGAACACTGGCAAGCAGTGAAGTGGATTCTCAAATACTTGAAGGGTACTCTAAGTACTTGTTTGGAGTTTGGCAGAAACAGTGATACTCTCGTTGGCTTCGTTGATTCAGACTATGCAGGTGATCTCGATAAACGACGATCTCTTACTGGTTATGTATTTTGTATTGGAGGTTGTGCAGTTAGTTGGAAAGCAACTCTACAGCATGTAGTGGCGTTGTCTACTACTGAAGCAGAATACATGGCGATTACTGATGCGATCAAAGAAGCTTTGTGGTTGAAAGGGTTATTCAGCGAATTAACTCAGAATCAGGGAGTTATTACTATTTTCTGTGATAGTCAAAGTGTTATTCATTTGACCAAGGATCAGATGTATCACGAAATGACTAAGCATATTGATGTTAAGTATCATTTTATTCGTGAGATCATTGCAGATAAGAAGGTGTTTATCAAGAAGATCAACACAAAGGATAATCCTGCAGATTTATTTACGAAGGCTCTTCCAGTTTCCAAGTTCAAGCATTGATTGGTGTTTCAGAAATGGTGAACTAGCCCGTGGGGGCTAAGGTCGGAGGGAGATAAATTTATTACTAATTAAGGTGGAGTTATCTACGGTACCAAAGGTCGGAGATTTGTTGATGACCTTTTGTCACCGTCAAAAATCAAGTCAGAGGAAGTGGGTTTTGCAATTTTCACGTGGCTGCCAACTCAAGAATGCAATCAATCACCACCGTTCGAGTGAATGCTTCCGAAACTACCCTCGTCGTCGTCTTCTTCCTCGTGCAAAGTCACCGTCGACTGATAGTTCTCCAGCTTTGTGCGGTCGCCGCCGACGACACTCACCACCATGACGTGCAGATCGTCGTCGTCGAGGACGTCAAGACTGTCGGTGCTCCGGGACTGGCGGTGGAGCCGACGACCATATTGCAGGTCTTGACGGGTTAGGGTCGAGGTGCATCCGGTCAGGTTCGGGTCGTGGGTGTGGTAAAGGTCTTTCATTTTTTGGAAGGTCGTTTGGTTTTTCCTCCATTAATTTCTTGCGATATAAATATATATATCGCGTGTCAGCTGTGAAGTCATTATTGTAATGGGAGAAGTTGGATATTCAAGAATTATTGTCGATCTTTATCTCATTCGTTTTATATAGAAAAGAGAGAGAAGAAATAGACAATATTTAATTATTATTTTAGTGTCTCTCTTCAAGGGCTGCATGGAGGTGGATTTTTAACTTAGCACCTTCGATAATCACTTGAAAAGATTTATTTATGCGTACATTATAATCAATACAAAGATTGCAATTACACACGTTTTGCTCCAAGGGCACAAACTCTTGCAGCCCAAGATCTTTATAACTGTTCAAATAAATTATGTGTAATAACACGACAAAACCCTATATGAAACCCTGGAATCTTACCAAAGGAAACTGAAAGGACCGGTGAAAAAGCCCATCGGGCTTGAGGCCCAATATATTTTAGAAACTATACTTTTGACTTTTTACCCTGCAATTAATACATCTCCATATTACAGCTGTCACAATTCAAAGTATTATAACATTTCGGTCAAACCAGATAAATATATCATAACATCATCATCTAGATATTACAACTACAAGAATCATAAATCCCAAATAAATGGATGGAGAACAAAACAAGTATCCAATTTATTAAAAGATAACCAATTAATGACAATTTCATTACAACAACACATTCGTATCCCTAATGATCCCTCTATATATATATATATCCTGGCGAGTGGCGAGCGTGTAGTATGAGAGCATCATCCTCCGCAAGAAAAAACAAGCACCAATACTATCATTACATCTAAAAGCTACAAGCATATCATCTCAAGCTAAGTAGATGAAAATCACTTTATTATTCCTCTTAATAATAACAATATCAAACAATGTCCTCCCAAAGGCACTCGCCCGCTCACCGTTCGACGGCGTCTTGAAATCTTGCGGTTTGTCCCGACAGATCAACGTTCAAATCGACAACCATCTTCCGCCTGGCTCGGCGACTTTGCAAGTTCGTTGCCAAGACAAAAGCCACGATTATGGATACAAAGTGATCGAAAACAACGAAAGTTACAACTTTGACTTCTGCGAAGAACCATTCGGCAAAACCTTGTATTTCTGCCACTTCTATTGGGGTTCGCTCGGTAGGGTTTTCAACGTATTCGATTCTCAGCTTGAGAAAGACGGCGTCTGTAAGAACGAGCTTTGTTATTGGGAGGCGAAGGGAGATGGGATTTATACTCGTAATGGGAAATTGTATGATTGGTCGTCGGCTTAAGTTATTGGTTTGTAATTTTTGCTTGTTTTAAGGAGATGATGGATGAGAGGAATAATGACCTAAGAATTACGTGCAATAAAATGGAGATTTCCAGCACTTGCGATCTAAATTGTTTCGAATTTTGTGACTGATAAATATTATGAAACCTCATAAAAGCTCCCATTTTAAAATATATAAACCGATAAATGGAAAGAAATTAATAAAATACAAAAGCTCTAATCACTTCAAAAATAACGTGTGTTGAATAAACAGTCCAGTCCAATATGCAATTTTATCGTCTGTGTTGATGATCTTATCCTATTTGAACTGGTTATTGGTCCCAATCTAACAGTTGCGAAAGTTAATATTAGCATTGTGTGTGCCAAAATTTCGATGATTTGAGTCTACGACATTTTAACAATCCTAACTTTGAGGTTCGACATGTTAAAACAATCGCAATTCAGAGTCTCATTACATTTCACCCAACTCAAATAATAAGTATACAACATCATTATATATTCTAGTAATTCGCACAATATTACGTGTGTAATATACTATGTAAAAATATATAATATTTCTTTATATTTTGAGTTATTTATGATATAAGATATTTACTATATTTTTATATGAATTACTATGGTATGATTATAATATATCAAAAATTAAAGAAAAATTGTAATTGCTCAAAACCAATTATTATTATTCTTATTATTATTATTATTATTATTATTATTATTATATATATATAAATATATATAGTCAATCGAAGAGATGAGTTAGTATCCACCCTTCTTAACTATTACATATAAATAATAGAAGAATCAGGACAATAGTTTGTTATGAGAAAAACAAATAACTACAATTTTATTGCATTACATTAGAGGGGATACTATTACACGAATGCTATACACCAACTATTATTACATTTGTATCCCCTATATTATATATACCGGCGAGGAAAGGATGAAGTATCACCCCCGCGTATCTAGCTATTTAAACATCACATCTCAAGAAAAGAAAATGAAAAGCACACTATTTTTATTTCTCTTACTAATAACAATTTCTGGAAATTTTCTCAACGGTGCCTTGGCTTCATGTGGATTGTCGCGTCGAATCAGAGTTCAGATCGACAATTTCGTACCCCCAAACTCGGCGTCATTGCAAGCTCGTTGCCAAGATAAAAGCCATGATTTTGGATTGGGTACGATTCCATACAATAGGAGTTACAACTTTGACTTCTGCAAAGAAATATTCGGTAGAAGCTTATATTTCTGTCACCTTTATTGGGGTTCACAAAATAGGGTTTTCAACGTATTCGATGGTAAGTTGGAGAAAGCTGGCGTTTGTAAGAAGGAGCTTTGTTATTGGGCGGCAAGAGAAGATGGGATTTATACTCGTAATGGGAAAATGTATGACTGGTCTTCGTAGATGGTTTTGATTTATACCATGTTTTTGCTTGTTTTAAGGAGATGAATGGGGACACATGATACCCTAAGAGTTGTGTGTAATAATGGAAGATTTCTGCGTGATTATTGTTAACACACATCTTACGATACATCTATTGTTGTATAATACTTCTAGAAAACTATCAAAATATCTCAGGATAGAGGAGGAAAGAACACTAATGTCTGGTGAGGAAATTTTAATTGGTAATGATTATTTAATAGCAAGTTTATCAAACATGTTCATAACTTTAAATTTGATTTGAGTTTTTTATTTGATGGTAAGTTATATAAATAAAAGGTGTCTCATCTAACTTCATCCAACGACCCAATATATAAATCAAAACGTGTCACCTTCCACCGCCAATTGATTTTTAGAATTTCTAATTATTTCATATTGAAAGAAACAATGAAGAAACTAGGACATGCACCAAATCATTAGCATTTCGCTTTATCTTTTGATGAAGCCTCATGTTCCTCTCTCTCTCCATAAGTCATAGATCCTTCCAGCTATTGGTATTCACAATATGAGGAGATTAATGGGCCATTAATATTCGTTTTCATCAGTTTTATTACAAGTTACAAGAATCAAGGAGCTATGAATGTTGGGATGATTAAATTATGCACGAAATCGAATAGGGGTTGAGATTAT
Source organism: Craterostigma plantagineum (assembly GCA_027422505.1). Classification (NCBI taxonomy): domain Eukaryota; kingdom Viridiplantae; phylum Streptophyta; class Magnoliopsida; order Lamiales; family Linderniaceae; genus Craterostigma; species Craterostigma plantagineum. The sequence continues at coordinate 1,493,846 of JAPQWV010000011.1, read as the reverse complement.
GACAAAAATGCTTTGATTTTCTATAGCGTGTATTAAAAACAAAATCTTCAGATATTATTACAAGTAATCAAAAGTCGAAAGCCCTTCAGATTCTTTCAATTAATTCTTCAGACAATCGTAGTCATCCTAAAGATGGGCTATAAAAGAACCACATCGAAAGAACATTTTGTTTGCAACGACCAAAAAGGAAAAAAGAAAAGATTAGAAGAATGAAGAACACAGCCTTGTATCTCTTAATAATAGCAATGTCTGGCAATCTTCTCTTGCAGACATTTGCCAGCTCATCAGTCGATGACATCCGCGACAAATGCATTTTTTCGACAAGAGTCTATGTTCGAGTAGTCAACAGTCTTCCATCGAACTCACCACCTTTGAAGGCCCGCTGCCAAGATAAGGGCAAAGATTACGGACTGCGAACGATCGCGTTGAATAAAGATTTTAGGTTCGACTTTTGCGACAACGTTTTTGGTAGAAGCCTGTACTTCTGTCACCTTTATTGGGGCTCGAAGGATAAGCTTTTTGATGTGTTTAATTCAGAATTGAGGAAGTATGAGTGTGGTTATGAGTGTTCTTGGGAGGCCAAAGGAGATGGTATTTATCTCGGCAACAAGAAAAAGTATGATTGGTAGTTGTATTGTATATGGTTTTCGAAGTAATATATAGGTATACGATTATGAACGAGGTAAGGTTGTCGTTCGAATAAAATAAAACCTGGTTTTAGCATAAGTTTTTTACATTCGTCGTTGGCATAAAGACAAGGTGCAACTATTTATCATCAGTTGCTTAGCTATATCATTTGTCGAACTAGGGTAGACGTATATATGTAGCGAATACATTGAGAATGCTACAAATGATTACATAATTAGGGCGAAAAATATAAAATTATTTAATAGTAGAATACAAACCGAGTGGGGGGAATGAAATATTAATTTATCTCTCCTTCACATATACAACCTACCCCTCAACCCAACCTAAACAATTTTCATACTTTATCAACAACCCAATATAACCCATAATATTTATATTTTATAATTATTTTAGTAGTATTTGAATGTTTGAAAAATATATAACATTAAAATCTAGTTACTTTGGTTCTTGGAGAAAGAAAAATAATATGAATTATGATAGATTATACAATGTAATAAGGAAATAGATGATTTGAAATTGTGATTCAAAATGTATCAATATTAGTCTCTATTTATAGAGAAAAAAAATATACATTTTGGTAAAAAAGAAAAAATAAAATTTTAATGGATTATTGAATGTATCATAAAATTCATAAAATGCATATAAAACCAATCTAATTATGACACTTGTCATCACTTGATTAATGTTAGTTATTGAGAAATGTGAACAACCATGTCATGACCAAAGTTTGGTTCACCAGCGGTTGTGAAAAATTATTTACTTTTTTTTTTTATTTATTTTACTCATTTCTCTTTTGTCTAAGTGCACAACCTGTTGCCGAGTTTATTTATAAAGATAGTCTTAAGAGATAAAACAGATGCCACTGAAAGCAAAAACTAATCCATATAGGGATATATTACATAAGGGCAAAATGTTACATTACAATACAAACTGTGGAGTTGGACGATTTGCCATTAATTTCATTACAATATGTTACGAAAATCAGGAAAAATACTTTAATGGTAAGTTTTCTTTCTTTTCAATAGGGCAAGTCTAGTTCAAGTAATGCACATCATTATAAATTAGCCATTGTACTGTGAAAAAATACACATACACAATTAATACGCCTGTTATCATCATCAGATTATCTAATCTTTCAACAAAATGAAGAACACTACATTATTATTTCTCGTTGTAGTAGCAATGTCAGAAAATATTCTAGCAAGTGTCGTGGGAAAAAGTTGTTTCTTCTCAACTAGAGTCCACGTTCATGTAGCCAACAGTCTTCCACCGAACTCCCCGAAATTGGATGCTCGCTGTAAAGATAAACACCACGACCTCGGGCTCGTTACGATCCCTTCAAACCAAGAGTATAATTTTACTTTTTTGCACTAATGTAATAAAAACAACTTTATACTTCTGCCATCTCTACTGGGGTTCGAAGAATAGGGTTTTTGATGTATATAGTTATGAGGTGTCATATAATTGTGGTGGCAGCTTAAATAATGATTGTCATTGGACGGCTAAAGAAGATGGCATTTATCTCTCGAACAAGAAGAAGTACGATTGGTAGTAATTGGAAAAAAGTATAAGCATAGTTGTTTTTTTTCGGAGGAAATAATCATAGTTGTTTGATTAAACGAAAAACAACCAAATCGGGTTATCATGTTCTTACAGAGGGCTTGTTTGGGATAATAGTCAAAACCAAGCTATGACTCTAGGGTTTATTTCTGAAATAAAGTAAAATAATTAAAAATATCTTTTGGACAATTAGTGTGACACAAAATTACCAAAAAAAAGTGTACTTTGGGAAATAGTGTCACAACAAGAAAGTATCAGACATGAAAATTAGTTACGGAATTAATTTCATGTCTATATTATGAGTATTAAAACAGATTATGACACAGTCTTTATTTTTTATTTCAAAATAATTTAATGTTTTTATTTAGATATGGATTAGATACGGAAATAAAAATGGAAATGTGACAAAATTCATATTAGAAACAGTATATATCCGTGTTCAAATTTACTAAGAGAACAACACCTACGCATCAGACACAAATAACTCCGTGTCTAATACATTTGGGACATCAAATTTTCCGTGTCTAATACATTTTGTCTAGTAGTGTGTCATGGCTTCTTATGATAATATTTGTTTATAAACTTTCCTGGTAATTAAAAAATGGCGTCTAAGTTATAAAAGATCAAATGCTCACATTATCTTTTTGTATAATATCAATAACCCAATAAGTCTTGGTTTTTTCTCCATTAATAACTCGTTCTTCCCACATTTTCTTCTTAACCCGTTAATAACTTGTGGTTGTTTCCATATCCATATCACCAAACAACTTATTACAATCGTAAATTATAGTGATGAGCAATCCTTAATCAAAGAATCAAGCAACGGCTATGAGCTGATGCAGGAGTCTATAAATTAGCCATTGTACACTGTATCAAAACATGTATATGAAAACCCTATTCTGATTATTACTATCAAAATGAAACAAACATCATCGTTATTATTTCTCATTATAATAGCAATATTATGCTACGTTCTAACAACCACCGTCGAGGGAAAATCATGTTTCATGTCAGTCAGAATCCATATACACATAATCAACGGTCTTCCACCCGACTCCCCACCATTATTAGCTCGTTGCCAAGATAAAGGCCATGATTTCGGAATGCAAACGATCCCTTTTAATAGAGAATATAATTTTAGTTTCTGCGCAAACGTCTTCAAGAATAGCCTCTACTTTTGCCACCTTTACTGGGATACCAAGGATAAGCTTTTCGATGTGTTTAATGATCGGTTGTCGAGGTACGAATGCGAGTTTAACTGTAAGTGGTATGCTAAGGAGGATGGGATTTATCTTTCTGAGAAGAAAATGCACCCTTGGTAGTACTTGAAGAGAAAAACAATATAATCTATATAGGTATGTCGATGCAATACTAGGTCAAATAAGTGATTCTATTATTGAGCTTATGTCCAATATTGAATTTTATTGCTATCGAATAGCGATGACTAAATGTATAATGGCTATTACTATGTATGTAGCATTGAACAAGTGTTCTTCAGAAAAAAAAGGTTTTGACATGTGTTATATTATATATATATTATATATATATATATATATAGAGAGAGAGAGAGAGAAATTTTATGGTGCTCACATTGTGTCAGCACCTTATATGGACACATTTTATGTGGCATTTTTAGATACCATTTAAATATGTCATTTCCGCTTAAGATGTGATGTAGCATAAGTTAGTTAAGCACCTTGTCTTTATGCCAAAACAAATAATCTTAAGAATATATGCTAACCAGGTTCTCTTTTATTCGTACCTCAATCTTACATCTTCTCACAATCCATGGTTAACTATTAATTAACAGAGAGAACATTTATAATATACTACTACCAGTCATATTTTTTCTTGTTACCGAGATAAATACCATCTCCTTTGGCCTCCCAAGAACACTCATAACCACATTCATACTTCTTCAATTCTGAATTAAACACATCAAAAATCTTATCCTTCGAGCCCCAGTAAAGGTGACAGAAGTATAGGCTTTTACCAAACACATTCTCGCAAAAATCGAACCTAAAATCTTTATTCAAAGGGATCGTTCGCAGTCCGAGATCTTTGCCCTTATCTTGGCAGCGGGCGGTCAACGGAGGGGAGTTCGATGGAAGACTGTTGACTACTCTAACATATACTCTTGTCGAAAAACTGCATCCATCGCGGATGTCATTGGGTGATGAATTGGCAAATGCCTGCAAGATAATTAGGTTGCCAGATATTGTTAATATCATGAGACACAAGGATGTGTTCTTCATTTTTTCTAATCTTTTTAATAATAAGATGGTTTATGGTGGGTAAACTAATGTTGATTATGGTTCTTTTTATAGCCCTACCTATAGTGAGTAACACACGGAAGGTTTTTAAAGTTAAGGTCATTGTAATGAAATTTTCTCAAGGATTATGAGAACAAGATTGCTTGAAATTATAAGAAGTTTGACCAGACTCATGTATAAGACTTTTCACTTCAGATTTTGTTTTCTATACACGCTTTAGAAAGTCAAAGCATAGCTGCTATGAATATTTTCCTATATTATTTAGAAAGCCCATCATATAACACCTTTGATTTTTGTAATGTTGAAGAAAAGAATAGTGGTCTATATCTCCTCATATTTGAAGATAAAAAAATTGCTTTTATTTAACATATCCGAAAGGCCGAGATTCTTATTTTTAATTATTATCAAACTTGTTTTAAGTTTCTTATCTTCAATTACATAATCTAATGACGAGAGCTCTACTGTAGTTGTCTCTTGTATTATGTGGAGCGATACAGTGAGTATTCGATCAACTTATATACAGAGAGATTATAATTTTTAGATTGCCTTTAAATTTTTAAATCAAACAGTTAGCATATCCCAAGATAAAGTGACTTCAAAAGAAGGTCCATAGTTCGATAATGCCATGACTTACTTGATCTATTTTTATCACACAAACATGGTTATCTCTTCCCATCTACTACCAATCATACATCTTCATGCTCGAAAAATTCCATCTTCTTTACCGCCCAACGACAATCATTAAAATGATCGCCACCACAATAGGTCAGTCAGACCATCATTATACACATAAAAAAAACCCCATTCCTAGAACCCCAGTAAAGATGGCAGAAGTATAAAGTTGTGCTAATGACATTTAGACAACAATAACTTTAATTCTTGAAATCGTTGACATGTTAGGGTTCTACGTAACATATATAACCGCAAAAATGTGTTATTGGTCTTTGTTAGGATCGGTTAGCGTGTTTAGAGGGGGGTGAACAGACACTTGTTCTTTTTCGGTTCTTAACCAGTTAAGGTTTAGATATCGGTGCTTGATATTTTGAAACCAGGTTTTTATTTTATTCATACCATAAGCTATCTTCACACAAATCCATGGCCTAATTAAATGAAGAAGATTTATAATATAATATACTACCAATCATATTTTTTCTTGGTACCGAGATAAATACCATCTCCTCTGGCCTCCCAAGAGCACTCATAACCACACTCATGCTCCCTGAATTTTGAATTGAACACATCAAAAATCTTATTCTTCGAGCCCAAATAAAGGTGACAGAAGTATAGGCTTCTACCAAAACATTGTCGCAAAAATCGAACCTAAAATCTTTATTCAAAGGGATCGATCACTCATTTGGTACTAATGCTATCAGTTTGAGATCTCTGTCCTTATCTTGGCAGCGGGCCCAAAAGGTGGTGAGTTCGATGGAAGTTTGTTGACTACACGAACATAGACTCTGGTCGATAAAATGCAGCCGTCACGGATGTCATCGGGTGATGATGAGCTGGCGAATGCCTGCTATTATCATGAGACAAAAGGCTGTGTTCTTCATTTTTCTAATCTTTTGGAAGATGGTTTGTGTAGTGAATGATGTTGATGATGATTCTTTTACAGCCCTATCCATAGTCAGTAACACTCGGAAGGTTTTTAAAGTTCAGGTCAGTATTATATTGTAATGAAATTTTCTTAAGGATATGATAACAAGATTACTTGAAATTATCTGAAGACCAGACTCACGAATAAGACTTTTTTTACTTTATAATTGGTTTTCTATACACGCTTAGAAAGTAAAAAGCATAGGTGCTATGAATATTGTATTTGATTAGCTATATAATTTAGAAAGCCCATCATATAGCATAGCACCTCGATTTTTGTAATGTTGAAGAAAAGAATAGTGATCTATATCTAGTCAGATTGTGAATATCAAAATTAACACGTCCAAACTGCCGAGATTTTTACTTTTTATTATTATCAAAACCTACTAGTTTTTTAGATTTCTTAATTCTTCAATTACATAGTCTAACGACGAGATCTCTACTGTAATTGTCGCTTGTTATGTAGTGGAGCGATACTGTGAATGTTTGATCAGTTATATACAGAGGGTTTATTATTTTTAGATTGCCTGTAAATTTTTTAAATCAAACAAATATTCCTTATATAAGATAAAATGACTTCAAAAGAAAGTCCATAGCTCGCTCGATAATGCCATAACTTTACTTGATCTATTTTTATCAAACAAACATGATTATCTCTTCCATCTATTATTGTTCGAAAAGTAGATTCCATCTTCTTTAGCCGCCCAACGCCAATCATTAAAATGATCGCCACCACAATAGTTCGACAGGCCATCATTATACACATCAAAAACCCTCTTCCTAGAACCCCAGTAAAGATGACGGAAGTATAAAGTCGTGCTAATGACATTTAGACAAAAATGGAACTTTCTTATCGCGAGTCCATAGTCATGGTTTTTGTCTTGGCAACGGGCTTGCAATATCGGGGAGTTCGGTGGAAGATTGTTGGCTATATGAACTTCGTGTTGAACGGTAATATTTCGGGCCCAGCGGAAGGTTGATTTTGGACTCGCGACTATTTTGTTTGGACAATATAAAACCGAAATGACGCCGATAGAGAACACAAGATTTTTACGTGGTTCGGCAAATACAGCCTACCTCCACGGAGAGCACCAGCTTTACTATATTGAGAATATTACACCGTACAAATTAACACTCGTGTTTAAACCAAAACTCGAGACCCTTACCCACCCAAGTAATATATTTGTACCTATTCCCAACAACCCAGTAAAACGAAAACCCGCTCTCACCTATCCACCCGGATAAGTTTACCTCTCACTATTACTCTCTAACTGAACTTCTCACTCGATTTGGGATGATAATAACTGAAGAATCCTCAGCCTATTTATAGATGTCTTCAGCTCTTCTGGACCACTCAAAACCGGTGGCCAGGAATCCGCCGCGTCGCTCAATTGTGGACCGCTCGAAAGCGGTGGCCAGGAATCCGCCGCGTCGTCAGTTGATATGGGCCGCTCATTCTTTATCTTTAAGATTTTTCTTTTTCTTTTATATAAATAAATAATATTATATTATTATATTAATATTATTTTATTATTATGTTTTTCCTTTTTTTCAGCCCTGGCGGCTGGCCTAACAATTCTCCCCCGCCAGCCGCATTTGACACCTACCGAGCACCGTCTTTAGCACCGTCAAGCACTCATCCCAGCGAGTCGTCTGAGAGTAACCTATTCGTAATTACCACGAACGTTCATTGGCCTTCCTTGTACCAGCTACACATAAGCGAATCAAGAATTCAGGTCCTACCAACTTGATTCACCCGCGGCCAATCCTATGTGCAGCTGCCGAACCGACTCTACCCGTCGATTCTGAAGAGGGACTTCGACGCAACCCCTTCTCCAGCAGGACTTTCCTTCTCACGATCGTCTGCCTTTTCACCACGCGCGCGCGATTTTCGTGAACCCATCGAAGTCAGAGTGTTTCGTACCACACTCCCTTCCAGACGATACAAACCTCCACGCTCTTCTCCCTTCAGTAGGACTTTTCCGCCAAGTGTGATTTTACAGACTCCCCCTGCTATGAAACTTCCATAGCCCTTGGAATCTAACTGGCTCAAGGATATTAAATTCTTCCGTAACTTTGGGACAAAGATCACTCCACCCAAAGCCCGCACCGCCCCGTCAGTCATTTTGATCTTCACAGTTCCAACACCACGAACCGCATGACGGTATCCATCAGCCATGGAAATCGAACCTCTTCGTATCTTCTGGAACGTATCAAAATATTTTCTTTCGGAGCAAATATGGTACTTCGACCCCGAATCAAATATCCATTCATCGTGAGAACGAGCGTCCTCACCACACTTGTAACACACAATGCCCTTCCCGCCATCCTTTGATTTGGACCTGCTGCTACCTCCAAATTCCCTGGCGTGAAACCTTCCTCTACGATTCTCCCCGTGTATAGCCAACGTCGAATTTTGACTATCCCCATAATTTGATCGTCTCCTCTTTTCATGCGCCAAAAGAGTTGACTGTACATCCACCATCTTCACCGTCGTCTTTCCGTACAAGATGGTTGTGACCAAATTATGATAAGAATCAGGAAGCGAGGTAAGAAGTAAAAGGGCTTTATCTTCTTCCTCCGACTTTACTTCAACTTTTATAAGTTGATCCACAAGTCCGTTGAACACGCTAATATGATCCATGAGATTCCCACCTTCCTCCATCTTCAGCCGGTACAACTCCCGCTTCAGATCTAACTTTGTGGTTAAGTTCTTCCCGAGATGCAACTCCTCCAACTTCGCCCACAAGTCTGGTGCAGAATCCTCATTCACAACATTATTAATAATGTTATCCGCAATGTACAGACGGATTGTGCTGACACATCTTGACCCCAAATCCTCCCAGTCTTCTTTTGTCATTTTCTCCGGCTTTCCTTTTTTCCCTTTCAAAGCCTTAGCCAAACCTTGGTGAACAAGGATATCCTTCACTCGTCTCTGCCACAGAGTGAAACTCCCCGTACCATCAAATTATCGTACTTTGAAACTGCTTTCAGTCGCCATTATCCTTGCAGAGATTCAACAGCTTTGGCCCGACACTGGCTCCCCCGTAACGAACCTTCTTAATATCTTTTCTGATGTGGAAGATCAGACAAAGCTGCAACCACAGAGCATACTCAGAATATCAATTAGGCTTGGCTCTGATACCACTTGTTGGGGTTGAACGGTAATATTTCGGGCCCAGCGGAAGGTTGATTTTGGACTCGCGACTATTTTGTTTGGACAATATAAAACCGAAATGACGCCGATAGAGAACACGAGATTTTTACGTCGTTCGGCCAATACCGCCTACCTCCACGGAGAGCACCAGCTTTACTATACTGAGAATATTACACCGTACAGATTAACACTCGTGTTTAAACCAAAACTCGAGACCCTTACCCACCCGGGTAATATATTTGTACTTATTCCCAACTACCCAGTAAAACTAAAACCCGCTCTCACCCTTATCCACCCGGATAAGTTTACCTCTCACTATTACTCTCTAACTGAACTTCTCACTTGATTTGGGATGATAATAACTGACGAATCCTCAGCCTACTTACAGATGTCTTCAGCTCTTCTGGACCACTCAAAACCGGTGGCCAGGAATCCGCCGCGTCTCTCAGTTGTGGATCGCTCGAAAGCGATGGCCAGGAATCCGCCGCGTCGCCAGTTGATATGGGCCGCTCAATCTTTATCTTTAAGATTTTTCTTTTTCTTTTATATAAATAAAATAATATTATAATACTATATTAATATTATTTTATTATTATTTTTTTCCTTTTTTTCAGCCCTGTCGGCTGGCCTAACACTTCGACTATATGTGTTAAGCATTTGCCCATGACACTTCTTGTTAGAAGGTTTCCTGACATTGCTACTATCACGAGAAATAATAATGAGTTCTCCATTATGATTAAATAGAAATAATAGTTTTGTATGTGTTTTCTGTTCTCACATGATGGCGAGTTTACATAGCGGCCACTATATGAATTAGGCATTTCTTTGTTATGAAAAAATTATGTTTTCTTTTCATGATTCTTGTAATATTTTGTAATAAGATTGTCAGAAAAAAAAGTTAATGGTCAAAATGTCCTAAGATTGTGAAGATAAGTAATATATACCCGTACAGCTAGTTTCTCTTTTTTATCATCAAACTCGTTATTCTGAAAGTCTTTGATATGTTAGGGTTTTACTAACGTTAATAACGGTAAAAAGGAGTTATTTTATTGGTCTTCATCTACATGTGATATTTGGCAGAAACAAATCAAAAGAGAGAGAAAAAAGGAGAGAGAGAGAGAGAGAGGAAAAATTCAAATGGATAGAAGACGGGGATTTCGAAGTTAGAAAAACATATCACTACCAAAATGTTCTCAAATAGCGACGAGAAGCGCGATGAAAAAGCCGTCGCGAAGTTGGAGATTGATATTTGCGACGAAAATCGGTCACAATTTAGCGATGGAAATTCATGACCTCTTATTCTCGTTGACTATAAATAAATTGAATTTACGGTATATAATCATATGTATAAATAGTTGCAGTGTTAGGAATATATACCTTCCATATATCGTTACTGCTAGAGAATAGTGCTATAAGAGAATCATCATAGACGAAACTTTCGTCCCAAACACAAATACTTTGATAGATATATCTTACAACATCTTACAGCATCTTTCAATCTCTTACAGATATCTTTCAAATTCCCCGCAATTGATAGCTCGTTGCCCGGATAAACATCGCGATCTCGGGGATAAAACCTGTGGCCCAACTAAGATTTTAAGTTTGATTTTTGTTCGAACTTTTTTTGTGCAAGCCAATACTTCTGCCACTTTTACTGGGTTCTGAAAATAGGAATTTTGATGTGTATATAATGATAATTTGAATGTTCATTGGTGTGGTACTAAATGTGATTGGTACGCCAAACAAGATGGGATTTATCTTGGCAGTTATAACTATAAAACGAATGACCAGAATGAGAAAAAAAAAAAAAAAAAGCAAGGAATAATTATGTAATTTAATCGGCACTATGTAAATAGTCAGAATGACACATATATTGCTGTTTTATTTTTATTGCTTTCGGTTTGTCCCTGCAAAACAAAACGAAATTAGCCTTTTTAGGTTGTGTTATAGTCAACAAATAAATGTCTAATTAAAACTCGTCGGTCTGACAATCCTTTTGCGTATTACAAATAAGATGGCAAGGATGCTTTAATAATTCATAATATTATATTTATGATGATTCCAAAAATATTACAATTACAAAATATTTGTTTTGCTACGACCATCATGTCACACATATAAAAGATCATTATACAACAAATAAAATGATCAATATTTATACGTACATGATATAATTGTATGTAATATGAATATATATTCCCACATGTTCTAATTTGATTCATTCCGCCATTGCATAGACTAAGAGATAGCTGAGGTTTAAAAAGTTTCTATTATAATTAATACATTATTAATTTAGCAGTCCCAATATTATTTATTTAAAAAGGTTTTATTGTAACTCATTTTTTAATTTATATTCTATGGCTATCAAAATATTTTGAGTGAGTTGCTCACATGAACATGTTTTGAAAATATCCTCCGAGGTTTTGCTTGGTCCAAAAACCAAGGTTTATTGGAAAGTGTCTTCTTATATGTTTTTTAAGTATATGTGAAGTTTATTTTTTATATTTGCAATATAATATTTATAATACGGATATTAATTTTAGCAAACGTGTTTTTTAACTTTTTATAGCGTATATATACAATGAATGTATTTCCATCAAACCAACAATTCAAAGAAATTTCTCTTATGACTCGTGAGTCCAAGTCAAAGCATATAAGCAGGTGTGTAACCACAATAGGTATTATAAAAATCACTTTTATGACTAGAACAATCTTGACCATTATTATTATCCTTGCAACAAATGTTCTAATTTTTCTTCCGTTTATTACACATGCATGAGATATTAATATATTAATATATAAATATATATAGATGTATTTTAAATATGAATTGTGATATTAAGATTACGACGTTATAAGACTATATTCATGGTATCTTTAAACAGTCTCCATGTTATAAATAGTTGACTGTAATCGTTTATCATTATATACTTTCCGTCTCTTATACTACAGATGCTGCTAAGAACCAACCGTACACGAAACATTTGTCACAAGCACACACACACACACACACACTGATAGTTACATCTTCTGAAATCACCTCCTAAGAAGAAAATGAGAGACTCACTCTTATGTCTCTTGGTAATAACAGCATCATTCAATCTCTTACATACATCCGTGGAAGGATGTTTCTATCCAAGAGTTTATATCCGTATAGTCAATTCTCTTCCTTCAAATTCCCCTCCATTGAAAGCTCGTTGCCAGGATAAAAATCGCGACCTTGGATTGCAAACCATCCCTTTGAACAAAGATATTAGGTTTGATTTTTGCCCGAATTTTTTTGGTGCAAGCCTATACTTCTGCCACTTTTACTGGGGTTCGAAAGATAGGGTTTTTGACGTGTATAATGATGTTTTGGGTATGAGTGCGATAATAAATGTTATTGGTACGCCAAAGAGAATGGGATTTATCTTGGTGAGTTTAAAAAATATGATTGGAATATTAGTAGTAGTTTGAAAAATGAAAAATTTATCGGCATTTTATAAGAGAACAGTATATATTGCTGTTTTATTGTTGTTTGGCCTTCCGCTTTTGTCACTACACCAAACAAACTGAGATTTGTTTACAATTATACATATTATAATCTAAAATTCTAAATACATGTCTATCAAGGTTTGAGATGATACAAAATCCTGAGTATGTGCATGGACTTAAATTAGGCACTTCTCTCAACCACAGTCGTAATAAGGACACACTACGTATAACAAAAACAAGATCGATCAAAACAATTTAAAAACCCTCGAGCCTCAATGTGATTTTCGCTCTTCACAAAGCAAATAAGAGAAGAACCATTAGTATTATCATCTTTATTATTCTTATTATTATTATTGTTATATATTTGGAGGATTACCATTTCATTTCAGAAACAACTATACAATCCCGAATCTTAATAAATTTTGATTCACAATATCGGATAAATTTTAGTAGTTGGTCATGAGAATTGGCCATGTGCCCGTGACTGGTGACAAATAAGATGAATTGATGGCTTGAAATCATCATTGCATAAAAGTACAATGACGAATATTAGTCAATCTATGTACTTAAACTCTATCCTATAATTACGGGTTACAATCAATCATATTAAATAATAACAATAACCCTAGTAGTTACACGTCCAATTAATCTCTATCCTATGCTTCCGGATTGCAGTCAATCATATTTAATGATAATAATAATTTTCCTAATAGTTACAATTCCAATCCTTCATTTTCCCAAGTAATTATTACAATATTACAGCATTTACTTAATTGATTTTCCTAATAATTAATATCTCGAGTCCTAATTAACTTTGATTCAGAATATTGATAACATGTGGCGCATTTTTAGGCGATCAACATTTCTATAATTATCGAATAGAAGATTACTCTATATAACCTAACGTATATTACATTCTTATCTTCAAAAACCTTCCATATCTTACACTAGGGATGGTGCTATAAAAGAACCATCATAGACGAAACATTCGAGACAAACACACGGATAGCTACATCTTACAACATCACAAACCCTAATAATTACACAAAATGAAGTATGCACTCATCTGTCTGTTGGTAATAACAGCATCATTCAATCTCTTACAGAAATCTGTTGAAGGATGCTTCTTTCCAAGAGTCCATATCCGTTTGATCAACAATCTACCACCAAATTCCCCGCCATTGTACGCCCGATGCCAGGATAAACACCGTGATCTTGGTATGCAGACCATCCCTCCTAACCAAGATATTAGGTTTGATTTTTGCCCGAATTTTTTCGGTGCAAGCCTATACTTCTGCCACTTTTACTGGGGTTCGAAAGATAGGGTTTTTAATGTGTTTGACGATGAGCTTAATATCCATGGGTGTGGTAGTGAATGCTATTGGACTGTGAAAGAAGATGGGTTTTATATTGGTCTATTAGGTGGGCTTAATCCTAAAAAGTATGGTTGGAATCAGAAGTAATTGGAATAAAATAAAATAATCATGTAAGTGTCAGTATTATGTATCATCAGAATAATATTCTGCAATGTTCTTTCATAACGCTATATATTATTATGCTCATTGTTTCATCCGTGGTTACGATCATATTTCCAATAGCCACCATAGTTGCTTTTATAATTAAGATTATATATGTATATCAGTGTTTCCAATGAGGTCATTGTAGCATTTGCCATCTTTATCCAAAAAGTTCATCAAATTTAATCGATTTCGTCCGTCGAAATCCATGATCATAAAATGAAACATTTAAATCAATCAAAGAATTTAAATTTGAAAATGACAACAATGATAATCTTGACGGAGATGGAGTAAACATTAATATAGCAATAATATGTTGATAATATGATATAAAGAATAAATAGAGGACTAAAGAACCCTAATGTATGGTGCGGGGATTTACTGAATAGTTATTTGAGTTTTTATTTGATAAGTAAAAATTATATTTATTGTTATTTGCTAAATGATTTTTTAAATCTTCGCAAGTCAAAATATTTCATAATTTTTAATTTGATTTGAGTTTTTATTCGATGGAAAGGTTACATGTCTCACCCAACTTCACCGGGTTCAATATATGAATCAAAGTTGCCTTACCTCCCTCCTATCACGGATTCGCATTAAAATAGAACACCCTAATTTTCTTGTGACGGCCTATATCAACATTGATAATAATACATAAATACAAAAAGAACATCGCCTATATGGATATATTACATCAAGGCATTTACGTTCACAATATGAGGATATTAATGGGCCAACAAAATCAAGGTGCTATGAATGATAGATTTCTAGATTATATACGAAATCAAATAGGATGTGAGACTACAGCACAATGCTTTGATATTCTACAGCGTGTATAAAAAAACTAAATATCCAGATATTGGTACAAATAATCACATGTTAAGATACATTCAATTAATTTTGTATCATAAACTATCTACGGATTACAATCAATCATATTAAATAATAATAACAATAATTGACCTAATAGTTACGAGTTCAATTTAAAATCTATCCTATAATTACGTACTACAATCAATCATATTAAATAAGAATAACAATTTTCCTAATAATTACGATTCCAAGTCTTAATTACCTGTGACTCAGAATATATTTTCCTAATTAATGTTCTGTACATTTATGCATCCTTTGTCATAAAAAACAAAAGGGGTAACGTATTGATACCTGTATACACTGCAATCTGTTGATCACATTTATTAATATACAATCAATGAAACCACAATCCAAAGTCAGAGTTACTTTTGATCCAAATCCCTCAGAAGACTTCGGATGAATATCACATAGTCAAAAATATTATACATATATATTACTCTACATAGCCAATTCGGATGAATATCACATAATCATAATATCCCATTACTCTATCTAACCTAAGGATTATTGCATTTGCATCCTTGTCAAAAAAACACCTTCCATATCTTACACTATAGATGCTGCTATAAAGGAATCACCATAGACGAAACATTCGTGACAACACACGGGTAGCTACATCTTACAACATCACAAACCGTAATAATTAGACAAAATGAAGGATGCACTCTTATGTATCTTGGTAATAACAGCTTCATTCAATCTCTTACAGACATCTGTTGAGGGATGTTTCACTTCAAGAGTCCATATTCGTTTAATCAACAATCTACCACCAAATTCCCCGCCATTGTACGCCCGATGCCAGGATAAACATCGTGATCTTGGTATGCAGACCATCCCTCCTAACCAAGATAATAGGTTTGATTTTTGCCCGAATTTTTTCGGTGCAAGCCTATACTTCTGCCACTTTTATTGGGGTTCGAAAGACAGGATTTTTGATGTGTATACTGATGACCTGAATAGGCATGGATGTGGTAGTGAATGCTATTGGTATGTCAAAGAAGATGGGTTTTATCTTCGTTATACAGGTGGGTTTTATATCAAAAAATATGAGTGGAATCAGAAGTAATTGGAAAAATCATAAATAATCATGTATTTTCAGCATTATGTATCATCAGAATAATATATGCTGCAATGTTCTCTTATTATATATAATGTACATTGTTCTCTTCATCGCCATCCTTGTTTACGATCATATTTCCATAGCACCACAATTGCTTTTATAATTGATGAGGAGGACGGTCATCTATAAAGATCTCATGATTTATATTAGTTACAATATAAGTACAACTAATAATATTGATTTTAAACTGAGTCATTAATTGAAAATTACAAAACAAAAATATCGCTAACTTCACGTGATGGAATAAATTCAATTCATTCTTTCTTCAAACAGAATTAAAGCGGTCAAGTGGGTGCAAATTATTCACCGATCAAGTATGATTTCCAATACATTTTGTCAGAAAACGATTGGAGACCTAAAAAGCTTGGTTTTGCATATGAAGATATTTCTGGAAATAGCAAATATAGTGATCCAAAATCAAAAAGTGATTACTTTGTAATCCAAATATATAATTTTGACTATTTATTTAGATGTGAAAATAAGATATCAAAAATAATGTGATGGATAACCAAAACAACCTGGTATTATGTTATTAAAATAGAAGCAAGAAATATTTCTTCGTGAGAGAATCTTGACCGATATCAGTATCGTGAAAATATGTTAGTTTTTTGTATTAAAATTTGATACGTGTCATGTATATAGAGTGAAATACATTAAGTAGTCTACCAATATGAGTAGGGTATTTATGTAGAATGCCAAATGTCAAATAATACAATATGTAATTGCAATAAAACATGCGTTGGTTTATATCCGATTATTATTGACTCTCCAGTGGATAAGGGTTGCCACATATATGCAATGCGAATGTGACTTTATTCAACTCTTAGAAGAAGGTTTATTTTTTTAGCAACATTTATCTTTAATATTTGAAAAACCATATCGGATCAACATAAATCTACAGTTATATTTTATTTTTTGGTAAGAGAACTAATTACAGGTCCAAAGTTTGAGTAAACATTGATTCATAGTCAATCTTATCTTACTATTTGCAAGTAATTTTTACATGATTTATCAATATTAAGGTTCATTGCATTACGTACATAAATCTCCATATACAATGAACGTGAATCATAAGTAGTGACACGTGTGATATATGCATTTGCTGTTGGCGTTTCGCTTACACTATAAATAATCGAAAGCTGTAATAATTTTCATACAAGATATAAATCACATTCCTCGACAAATATCCTCCGAAAAATAATGAAAATGAAAGAAGCTTTCTTATGTCTCTTTGTAATAATAGCAGCATATGGCAATCTCTTTCAGACATCCGTCGAAGGATGTTTGGTCCGTGTCCATGTCCTCGTGGCAAATAATCTCCCACCAAACTCGCCGGCCTTGCAAGTTCGTTGCCAAGATAAAAAACACGATGTTGGGCTGAAAAACATCGCTTTGAACGAAGAATATAGGTTCGACTTTTGCCCAAACGCATTCGGTAGAAGCCTATACTTCTGCCACCTTTATTGGGGTTCGAAAGAGAAGGTTTTTGATGCATATAACAAGGATATAAGTAGAAACTGTGATAACAAATGTTATTGGTATGTCAAAGGAGATGGCATTTACCTTGGTTATACTAAGAAATTTGACTGGTAATGTAGTGATAGTAGTATTTTGGAAAATGAAATAATCATGTGCAAACCCTATAGGCGTTATATATATATATATATATATATATATATATATATATATATATATATATATGTGTGTGTAAAGAATAATATATATTGCACTGCAACATCCTCTACTGCTACTACATTGGTCAGAATAATGTGTACTTTGCAACGTCCTCTACTGCTACAACATTGTTACTTTTGTCATTGTTTCATTGAACTGAACCATGAATAATGTATATGAGAATGCAATAAACTACGAAAGAGTTTGGTTAATTTTTAAACAAGAGATTCATATACTCTATTAAGAGTCAGTTATTGCTCATTTAAGAGACAAAAAATTCGAGTCATTCATGTACTTATCTATATACATTATTCGATAAGAATTAAATGATACATATAATTATTCTAACTTGCTATAAGTATCATAATATAAAATTTTATTTAGTATACGTAAAATAACTATTTTTTTGTAACATAAGATTAATATTACGTATACTATACATTAGCAACCGTGCCCTCAGGCCTCACTTTCAATATCCCTAGTTATATTAAGCACACTTGTGTGATATAATAAATAAAAACTCATTAATAATTTAACTAAATATAGATGGTAAAATAGTAAAGGTATTGAGTGATTTTATTTTCATTATTCTTTTTTATAAGGCTTAATTGACAGACATATACGGTTTGTTTATACTCACTACACCTTAATATTCTCGAATAAATAGAATAGATATATATACAACTTAAGTTTGTTTCCATAAAATCAACGGTTCAAATACTTTCTTTTATGACTCGTGCGATTTGTGGATTTAATATATAGAGATTTCTTATTTAAATGATATTATAGTTGCATGATACGCAAATTATTTTTCACCTTATTTGTTATGAACGGATTATACATAAACATCATTTGCATGCATATTCCTTGTCATAAATCGTGACGCAAGCACGCAAAAACCTCTCCCAAAGACGAAATGAAAGACGCACTCTTATGCCTCTTAGTAATAACGTCATCTTTCAATCTCTTACAGACATCTGTGGAGGGATATTGTTTCATTACAACAGTCCATCTTCGAATAGTCAATTCTCTTCCACCAAATTCCCCGCTATTGTATGCACGATGCCAAGATAAACATCACGATCTTGGTATGCAGACTATCCGTTCTAACCAAGATTTTAGGTTCGAATTTTGCACGAACATGTTCGCGAAAACCCTATACTTCTGCCACTTCTACTGGGGTAAGAAAAATAGGATTTTTGATGTGTATAATGATGATTTGAAGATCCATTCGTGTGGTAGTGAATGCTCTTGGTACGCCAAAGGAGATGGGATTTATCTTGGTGAGCATAAAAGATATGATTGGAATTAGTAGTAGTTAGACAAAAAAGATAGAAATAATCATGTATAACCTTTATAATTTCATATATAGTGAGAATAATATACATGTGCTGCACCGTCCTCTACTGTGCTATGACATAGTTATTTTAGACTCCCTCCGTCCTGCTGATTTTATCACACTTTTCCATTTCGGGCGTTCCAATAATTTTATCACATTTCTTTATTTAGCAAAAAAACTATTACAAACAATCAATATAATAATATTAAATGTTCTTAAAAGACGTGTCAAAATATACAATTTTTTTACCTTTTCATTGTACTATATTATTATAATAATACCACCTTAATTTGTGTGTCCAACAACTTATGTGGTAAAGTTGGTGGGACGGAGGGAGTAATTGTTTAAATGCTATACGTTTGTCACTATCGAAGATGACCAAACAAAACGTGATTAATATTAAGACGTGTACACAAATAAATTCGTATATTCTGAACCTGTATAATCAATCTTGAAACCCTTTGGCTGTTTAAAGATAAATGACAAGATTTGAGTAAGGAAGCGAGTGTTAGAAATGCAAGAGTTATCAACACAAACAAAATTAAGGTGTTTTAGAAATTGAGGGTTTTAACCTAAAATTAATATTGGTGATCGGTGAAGTTACGTCTTGAGTTTATCAATTGATGATAAGAGCTCGATTTGTTTAATGTGGGACATTTTGCAGTTTCAACACATTTTTTGGTTTAGCTTTATATTTTTGTCACCTTTAATGGGGTTCGAAGAATAGCGTTTTTGTATAAATTCGGGTCGGAATCCGGTATCTTATCCGTTATCGAGGACCACGCACATGCGCCACACAGAGAACGGATGCCCGGCATAAGCTTGATGGGGTTTCTTCTTAAAACCAATTGGTGATAAGAGGAGTGTCCCATCAAGCTTATAAACCATTTTAATACGTCCACAATTTTCGGTGTGGGAGTCGTTGTCCATCACACGTGATATCTCAACACTCCCCCCTCACGTGTGAGCCCATTCTTTTAATCGGGCGTGAACCATTCTTTTCGAACCCGCCTTATATTTTTAAATTGAGTCGGATCTTCCCGCTCTGATACCATGTAAAATACGGGCCGGGCCTCCGGTAATTTTATCCGTTAACGAAGCCAACGCACATGTGCCACACGGAAAAGTGGTGTCGGGTATATGCTTGATGGGTTCATTGGTTTTAAGAAGGAACCCCATCAAGCTTATATCGGACACCCCTTCTTCGTTTGACGTGTGTGCGTGGGCCTCGATGATGCAGAGGCCCGGCCCGAATTTCTATAGACACATGGTACCAGAGCGGAAAGATCCGACTCGATTAAAATATACGGCGGGTTCGAAAAGAATGGCGTTCCCGTCCGATGAAAAAGAAATGGACTCACACGTGAGGGGGGAGTGTTAAGATAGTCTCATGTGAGGACATAGCGTCCCACATTGATAAATGCAAAGAAGATAAATGAGTTTATAAGCTTGATGTGCCACTCTTAAACACCAATTGGTTTTAAGAAGGAACCCATCAAGCTTATACCCGACACCTCTTCTCCGTGTGGCGCATGTGCGTCGGCCTCGTTAACCGATAAAATTACCGGAGGCCCAGCCCGTATTTCTACAGTTTTCTATGTATATAATTCAGATATGGAGTAAAGATGGGTGTGGTAGCAAATGTTATTGGTACGCCAAAGGTGAGGAGATTCATATGTAATTGGAATAGTAGTATCTGGAAATTGAAAATAGTCTGTATAATATAACCTTTTATCAGTGCCAGTATATATGATGAGATAATCTAGGTTCCAAACCGTCCTCCTCCTACACAAGTATTAGAGCGTCGTACGTTTGAGCCAGCTATATTCTCCCACTTGGGAGTTGGGATATCAAACACTATTTTACGTAAAAAAAAGATTTCATTTTTATATAAGTATGTGTGGGTCTAATAAAAATTCTAAAATAGTTGGGATCGATAACCAAAACAGGTTGAGGTATCATATCAGAAGAAGAAATTTTCATTTTTAAGAGAATCATGAACATTAGTAGTACATTATTCTTATTGTAGAAAATTTGTAACTGCATTAATTTTTCATTCGTGTGTTTACTAAACATACATCTATACACGAGATATTAACGTAAAATATCTATAGATAGGTTCCCAAAATGTGATACTAAAATTAGACGTTATAATTCAACTATTTTTCACCTAATCAAATCTTAATTAAACATTTTTCTATATTAAAAACACTTAATCATAAGATACATTCCATATCTTATACTAAGAGGGTGTTTAAAAGAATCATCATAGACGAAACATTTGTGACAAGCACATCATAAGAAGAAAAATCAATGACAAGCTCTTATGCGTCTTGATAATAACAGCATCTTTCAATTTCTTAGAGCTTGGAGCACAAACCATGCCATGGAACAAAGTTCTTAGGTTTGATCTTTGTTTCTTCATGAGATGCTATGTTCGTGTGGCCAATAATCTGCCAACAAATTCCCCGCCATTGATAGTTCGTTGCCAGGATAAACATCACGACCTTGGAGTACCATCGCTTCGAACAAAGATCTTAGGTTTGATTTTTGCCCGAACTTTTATGGTACAAGCTTATACTTCTGCCACCTTTATCGGGGTTCGAAAAATAGGATTTTTGATGTGTATAGTACGCATTTAGAGTACCACCATAAGTGTTATCGTAACTATTACTGGTCCGCCAAGGAAGATGGGATTTATCTTGGCAAAATTAAACAGTACGACTGGAATTTAATTGATTAAGGAATAAGCGTGTAACTATATTAGCAATGGAAATTAATACATTTTGCTGTTTTTATTGTTGTTTCATTGCCTTGCGTTTTTCTTGTCACTACCAAACAAAAAAAAAAGAATTTTGTGCATCGCCTGTCAAAACTTCAACGTGATTCGTGACTCGCCTGTCAAACATTTATATAATATAATATATATCGGTACTCGCACACTCATATGCGTGTGCCTAAATAAATGTAAATATTATAAAACTAAAGTTAGAATAGTAATTAACTAATAGTAATTAAAGATAGTGGATTATTTCTTTCAAATTTATTAATTAATTTTTTATTATTGACAGACCAATTGATAGTTTATGCTAAGACCTGACCCTTAATAAAATATAGTATAAATAGTATACATATTATTAGAGCTGTCAAACGGGCCCGCGGGCCCAGCCCCGCCAAAGTGGTGGGGCGGGCTCTAATTTTTTAGGCCCGCCTAAGGGCGGGCCGCGGGCTTTGGCGGGGCGGGCCGCAGGCAAGTCCGCCGGAAAAATAAATATGATATTATTTTTTTAAAATATAAGATTTTATAAATAAATTATGATTATTTTTATATTTTTTAACTATAATTGGTAATTAATAACATAAATATATTAATATTAAAAAAGTTTAAATAAGATATTTTTTCGAACTTAAATTCTTTATTTTTTTTACTATTTTTATATTATTTTTCCTATTTTTTATTATTTTCTCCTACTTTTTCTTATTTTTTGTATTTTTTTCTTATTTTTTTTTAAATTGGCGGGCTTACCCACGCCCGCCCCGCCACTGGTGGGCTTTGGCGGCTACGGGCTGGCGGCCGGCCCTTTTTTACATAACTAGATATTATGCATGTTGTCTAATGAACAACCTGAAAATGCTGGGATTCATAAACGCATAACAGGTATTTCATCGTTGTACATGAAACAGAAGGAATGATGAAGTGTTATTTTCATGAGAATCTTGACCATACAATTATTCTTCTTGACTTTTTGTATTTGGTCAGGCTGCGAATCCATTTTTTTTTCATGGGACTTGGATAATTCTAAATTCTAAATTTTCGGATTCTATGTCAAACAAAAAAAATATATATATAGCTAAATGAGGTCTCGATTACATTAAAAGAGAAATTTGGGAGAAAAAAAGATTACATTAAAAGAGAAAAATCGAAACTCCCCATTGTTATCATATAATAGCCATCTAACTTGAACATCCATCGTTTTCCTCTCGAACTTCACAACAGATGGGTAAAAAGTAAACTACGCAAAAGCTTAACGTACTCCATTCCTTACATCGGATAAATATAAAATATAACATAAAAAGAATGAGTTAAAGTAAAACAGAAATTTTAAACCCTTACCAAGTTCTCGCAATATGCGGCTAAAGAAAGGTCCTAAAAATCAAATCGCTTCACATAAAAAACAATTTCACTTGACAAAACATATGTTCACCAATCAAGTCCATCAAGCCTTCGTTGACCAACGAATTTGATTAATTAAATTCACACCGTTTCAAAGTAAAAACGTATAAATGTAAACTAGACGCGGCTCTAAATCAATCTCACAATCTTTATGGATCCAAAGCATAAAAGCCAAAGGGATTGTTTGCAAAAGGAAGTAGTCAAGAATCGATAAGCATATCATTAAAAAGAGAGCAGCATATGATGTCAAGTGGACATATTCAGACCCCTAAGAAATGAAGAGGACAAATCAAAGTCGAGCAATGTAAGAGCAAAGAATGCTCCCAAAGTGCACAAATATTGCAGGTGCCGAAAAGAGACAGGCTTACGTGCGTACACAAAGGAAGAGAAGGCGTCCAATACGAAAAAAAGTGAGGCAAAGACAGTTTTTGATTACTATAAGCTATGACAGAATTCGCCAGATTCAAGGAACAGCGTACAGACTATATCTTCACTTTAAAGCACCTTATGCAAGAAAATTTAGTGGAATACAAGAGATGCACAATCAAATGCAGGAATAACTTAAATGCCAAGTTGTAGGTTATGCTGAAAAAACACAATAGATGCCAATCACGATAACGGAAAACGTACAGATATGAAACTAGGGCATGGTAATCAACAGGACACCAGACTTATAAAAACTAAAATACTCCATCACAACAAACTACTACCAATTCAGCAAATCTTGATGTTGATATAACGGCAACAGACATCAAGATTCTCAAGTAAAAATTTCCAGTCCGAAACATCAACAACTAAAAAACAGTTACAGCAGAGTGTAGCAGCCAAAGATCAAGACTCAAGAGCAGTCCATTTTATCAACCAAAGGTTTCACAGTCTGGAAATCACATAATCAGCACAACCATTTAACACATTTGCGCCCATGTAGCTGTCAAAATACCTGAACAGGTAAACATTTAAAAACTCAATCGTTCATTCAACTCAAGTTCATCAGAAGACAAATAAGATGCGTTCACATGAAGTCCCTTGGCACATGATCAGTTCTCATTGTAAAGATTTGAAACCCTTTGATTTTTCCTACTCTCTGGCCCATCCAAAATGACACATCGTTAGGAGAATGCTCCCTACAACCAATTTATAGCCGCAAGAAAGAAATAATGCTACAATGGAATTGGAAACTTACACTCACAAGCAAAAAAAACAACGGACTCGCAAACCCTCTCAAGACAAAGAAAAAGAACTTATGTTCATAAATGTATGTGTTGAAAAATATCATAACTCAATTGACATCATTGACCCAAAATCGAACATTCTATTCAGCCAAAGTACCAGCAAACCACAATCATGTTGTTACCACGTAAAATTACACGCAATACAACACTATCGTTCGACAGACTGAACGCTAAAATGTAAACCCAAAATCCATGTAAGCGAAGCAAGTTCCTAAATTCAGGTGCCAGAAATATCATATTTAAAAGAATGAACAGACAATAATTGTCGGCATTAGCCATTACCTCAATATGGATGTGGTGGGGCCTGATAAGATGGAATCCTTGGCCCTGGCCCACCGCCTCCAAGAGGAGGCGGCTGAGTGTACCCTGGCTGCATCCCATAACCTCCAGCATCTCCATAGCCACCTGAACCACCATGCATCCCCATTCCACCACCGCTGTTTGGCCCACGATATCCTCCACCACCACCATAATCAGCACCACCACCCATCCCATCGTACATCGACCCTCCGCCACCATAGCCACCGCCACCAGCCCCACCGTAACCATGCCCACCCATTCCACCACTACCATAACCCATGGCTTGAGGCTGCTGCATCATTCCTCCTTGTGGTGGCTGATTCATATTAGGCCCTGGGCCATAACCTGAATACCCACCGCCATAACCCTGATTCATATTAGGAGCATTGGGCATTCCCAATTGTGCTGAGTTCCCATAACCTTGAGGCCCCATCCCACCACCTTGCTTTGGCCCCTGCTGTGTCTGCTTTTTGTTATCCGTGGCCAACTTACATACCAATTGATGTCCGTCTATGGTCTTCAATGGGTCAACCAAGGACGCCCTAGCACCATCCTCTGTCTTATACACAAAAAATGCGAAACCTTTGGCTTTTCCTGTCTGCTTATCAAATCCTAGAGGTCCTTCCTCAATTTCCCCATACATAGCGAAGTGAGACAGCAACCGCTCGCTCGTTATCTCGAAAGGAATGTTACCCACGTATATTTTCCTCATCGCCACGTCCATCGCATTCGATCCACCCGAGTTACCAGCAGCAGCAAGCTGGGTAACAGTAATTCGCCCGTCGATTTTTTTGTTGGGTTCCTTGAGGGCCAAAACGGCGGCGTCGATATGCTTGAAGGTGACAAATCCGTAGCCCTTGGACTTCCCAGTAACCTTGTCGGTGATGACGATGGTGTTGGCTTCGTCGAGCTCTCCGTAAGCAGAGAACACTTGCCGAAGCTTGTCGGTGGTCGTCTCCCAGCCGAGGCCGCGCACGAAGAGCTTGCGGTGGACGGGTTCTGAGTCGGCAACGGAACGCACATCGTCTAGGACGTCGCGGTGGCGGAGTATGGCGGCGCGAAGGACGGTGAGGAGCTGATCTTTGGTCAGGAGCTGGAGGATTTTGTCGGCGTCTTCTGGGGACAGCGGCGTTGCGAAAGCGTTCGGCGAGTACGCTCCTCCGTTCTCGTCGGCTTTGCGTTTCTTCGCTAGCGAATCCATCGTAAACCCTAATGAGAGAGAGAGAGAGAGAGAGAGAGAGAATTAGGATATAGATTCTTCCTTATGAATGTAATTGGTGGTTTAAGCTGATGAAACGCTGCGTTTTGGCGTTTTCCTTTTTCTGCCTTATTATTGGGCCTAACGTTTCAATTCAACAATGCATTTGAGGTTATTTTTAATACACTAGAAAAAAAAACCCATAAATAAAATAAAACAAAAAAACAAAAAAGAACCCATCAAAGTCTGCTATACATAAATGTAGTTCACTAAAAAGAGTGACAAAAAACATGAAGGTCCAACAAGACATTGTAGTGGCCCTTGACAATCTCCTCCTCCTTCACATTGTGTAGTAAAAGTGTTTCGATGATCGATCTTCCCAGTCGATATCAACCCTACGTTTCTTTCTCTTCCTCGTAACCTTCTTAGGCTCGTAAGGACAGAGATCCTTGACATTATTGTTGTTGCCGTCAAACTCGGCGGAATTAGGATTCATAATCTTATTAATACGAATCTTTGCAGCTGCTATTCTTTCTCGCCTCTGATCTTCGACTAAGCACCCATGATCGAAAGATGGAGGCATGGCTTCGAAGCCTATGTCCTTCGCCAACAATTCTTTCAGAAGAAGCTTTTTGCTCATGTCTGATTTTCCCCTCCACCAATCCACGCATTCTTGGAGATCTAATCTCCTTTGTCCTAAGCTCTTCTTCTTAACACCAATGCCAGCGCTGGCCTTAAGCGTAGAGATCTCATTCAAGTGATTCGAATAAATTACGCTCAGAGCTTCGGGTGATATCAGAAGCTTTTCCTGGCTATCACAGCTTGAATTCGACGAATTTTCTATCTCAAAGTACCTCGATTCCTACCCGACCCACCATCATCACCATATCCACATCCATACCCGAGCCTTCCACTCGAAAATCCTGCAATCAAACCCTCGAAATCAGTCGAATCGTCCTCGAGAAATCTCCTTTCCTTATAACTACCCTTCCCCATGGTCTTCATCTCCAGATACTGCATGACGAACGGAGCATTCACCAACACATTCTTCAACGTCACGTCTTTTCCCCAAGGCAAGACCTTAGCTGCTACGTCCACAAACTTGTCAAGAATCTCCCTATACCTCTTCTTACACGTGGCCAGAGCCACGCAGAACTCGTTAGCCACTTCCTCGATCTTAAGTTTCACCCCATTCAACTCTGCAACGAAGAACAACACAGCAGCCACCACGGGCATCGGCCTACGCCCCGTAGTAACGAACCACTTAACCAAACACTGCATCAGCAACACGCCTTGCTGCAAAACCGTACCCACCAAGTCCTTCGATGCGTCGGAGAAGAAGGACCCATTCCTCACCGCCTGCTCAAACACGTCCACGTAGTCAAACTCAGGCAACTTCAGCTCAAGAAACTCCACGACCCTATTGAACATTTTGCCCAATTCGTGCACGTCGCATCCAACCACGTCAGCTACCGTCACGATCGGCAGCGTCTTGTTATCCTCCCTCATCAGAACGTAGGCGCAGGCACCGACCAAGACGGTGAACCACCTGCCCTCGCCGTACTCCGAATCGGTTATCTTTCCCACCAATTCCTTGACTTGCTGCGATTTAGCGCCGGAAAGCCCTAGCTTGTACGTTAGGTCATCGATCAGGTTCTTCGCGTGGTAGATTTTGCTGTCCTTGTAGTTGCTCACCGTGCCCGAGCCCGCCGTCCCTATGCGGATCATCGAGCCCGTCGGACCAGCGATTCCGCCGAAGTGGCTCTGAAAATTGTCGAAGTCCTGGACGACGCCGCACTGTGTGCAGGCGGTGTTGCCGGTGACGTCATCGACGGCGAGCGATGTCCCGCCGCAGCTCTTACACGAGCGAGAAGCTTGCATCTCTCCTCGCGATTGACTATGGATTACACTCTGATGATACGTTCTGATTTCAGATCAGACGATCGCCATAGAAATCGACGGAGACTGATTATTCTGTCTATTTATTTCGAGGGTTTGGGTTACGAGCTGATTTTATCTGCGGATCCGCCCTTTGAATGAGATTATTGGACTAAAGAAAAGCAAATGAAATACGATTTAAATTCTTAGAAAATAAAAGTAGAATATATATAATACACATTTATCGAGATTTTATTTGCCGTTCAAAAGTGACCTACGAATAGGCATATAAATTAGGATTCATTTCTTTTCAGGTCGTTTTAAAGTTTTAAAATAACAATTTATAAAATCCAGAGATACGGATCTAGATCACACAAGTGTTATAAAGTGTATATAAACTGATATCGGATGATCGATTTGTGTTATTCCAAAACAATGAATGGTAGTGCAGAACAATGAAGTGGTACTGCGAACAATGAAGTGATACTACGGAACAATGAAGTGATACAGTAGAAATCAGGTCCTTAAAACTAAACTTTTTCCAGACTGGGCCTGAAAACTGAAATTTGCCCTATAAATTATCATATAAGATATCTTTACTACAATTAATTATACTAGTCAATAAGTCCAAATAAAATATAACTATTGACCATCGAAGTTGGACAACTTCATCAATTCCTTGGAACAACATGGCTATTATTAAAGTAAACTCAGCTGAAAAAGTAAACTGATATCGGATGATCGATTTGTGTTATTCCAAAACAATGAATGGTAATGCAGAACAATGAAGTGGTACTGCGAACAATGAAGTGATACTACGGAACAATGAAGTGATACAGTAGAAATCAGGTCCTTAAAACTAAACTTTTTCCAGACTGGGCCTGAAAACTGAAATTTGCCCTATAAATTATCATATAAGATATCTTTACTACAATTAATTATACTAGTCAATAAGTCCAAATAAAATATAACTATTGACCATCGAAGTTGGACAACTTCATCAATTCCTTGGAACAACATGGCTATTATTAAAGTAAACTCAGCTGAAAAAGTATCAAGCGATAATTTTAGAACGACGTTAATAAGTAAAGATAACACTATGATTTTGATTGCCATATAAAACTAACAAGAACCAGCTCCAAAATTCCCAAAGAAAAGAGAAAAAAAGAAGGAAAAATGTCAATGCTTTCTTCTGAGAAATTTAGTTCTTGTAATAAACGTTGATCTGACCGATTACACAGCAGATTCAATGCAAGAAGCTTTATCAGCAAAGTAAGATCTTCACAAATAAACCCAATCTGAATTCTCAAGGAAGATTCAAAAGCTATACGTCATAAAATCGATGATTCTGTTCTTGCTGCTATATTATGTTATTGCAAATCGGAGCGAAGAACATAGATTAGATCTGTCTCCCAAAGCAACAGTTCCTTTTTTGCTTGTTGTTTTCTTTTCTTTTACATGATATTAATACAGAGTAATCAAAATTTCAGCTCCTTACAACATAAGCGTGTAATAAACAATACCATCACGTTGCAGCATAATTTATTTCACGAAACATCACGGAGAAAGTTCAGTTACAAAGTGTGAGAAACAACTTGACAACTACTTCCAGGAAGCACACAATCAAGAAAAGAAATAACCTCCAAAATACCTCAGAACTTAGACAACATGACGATGTTGTCTCAATATCCAACATAAACAGCAGCATTCACAATGTAGCAGTCTTCGTTCTTATCCCCCATTTCCTCAACACGAACGCCACTCGAGCATATCAATCCACCGTCCACGATTTCAACATTCGTTATACTCCCACTATTTTAACAGCATGATGTAGTGTTCGTCAAGATTTCGATATTAAACCGAAAGCAGCAACGATGTTTGGGATACTTACTAAGGGAACACAGATTTGACCTTTTCGACGTCGAGTAAATGGTGGAGAGGCTTAGGAACTCCCAATTTGATCTGTAGCTTCATCTCCCCGAACGAAACTCCAGGTATATTACCTGAAGAAATCCTCCATATATATCAGCTTAATATCGATAATTTTACTACAAAAAAAGATCATTTCTCAGCTCGACATAAGATCGAACACCATGCGGGCTTTGTAACATGGCGTGGATATCCGAATCGAAATTGCAGGATCGTGACGAATTTCGACAAGTAAAATGCAAATCAATTCACTTTAACCTCTTCGAAAAGCCGGAATCGAATTGGAGGAAATAGCGTCCCGACAAGCCCGCATAGCCGCCGAGGTAATATCTTGCCTGTTCAGAAAACAACATTCCGATTAACAAAATCCACGCAAGTAAGTACTAAGCCCACCATCACACTCAGTGATGATACCCATGTTGATCGTATCCAACTCCCATCTCGACAAACAGCAGCTTGATTTCAGAGTTCGGCACCGTCGATTCGACGGAAGATTCGTCGGCTGAGCTGAGTTGGCTCGACATGGGCGTCGCTGATGGTGGTGCTGTTAATTCGATACGACGGCGTAGAACGCAAATTTTCTTGATCGAAGGGTACGTATGGATTACGACGCCGTTAGAATATCGAATCTTCGACGGAGGAGACTGATTTGGGAGATGATTGAGGAAGAAGGTTTCAGATATGGAGACAGTACTCATTTCAATTCAATGTTCACATTCTTTTCTTCTCTCTATGGCCTCAACCTTGATTTCTCTCAAGAGTGTTCCCAAGCTCTCTGTTTGGGCTCAAAAAATTAACGGCCCATTTACATTACGCATTAAAGAAATCTCTATGTAGAATTGTTTGAATATAGTAAAACCTCTTGAAATTAAAAACATTGGCAATATAAAGAATACTAAATAAGTTAATATTTTATTAATTAAAATAAGAACTACTTCAGTTAAGTCTTACTCCATATCAATGACGAACTGAATCAAATTAGAACATGAGTGAATAATATTTATATTACATACAATCACGTACAATAATTTATTAATAACTCTAACTTTCTATTTTATAAGTATTAATTAATAGAGATTTTATAAAGGAATTTTCTCAAAAATTATCATATTATTATACTTTGAATTTGATTATTTTTTACAAAGGACCAAGCCGGGACCATAAAATTTATTATTTTAGAGTATTAATTAATAGAGATTTTACTGTATCTCGATATATCCGTTGTAATAAACACATGAATAATAACGCTTAAGATTCTCACAAAATGAATGCTTTCATCCTTCTATTCTAATGATACATACCTGTTTATTTTGCTAAACAATGCGGTTTGAAATTTCTTATTGTTCACATACGAATGTGTATGACAAAATATGATATGTATTTATAGAACTTTTGACAAAGACTATCATGAATCATACAGAGAATTGTTGGTGAAATCCCTTTATTGTATATATGTGCAATAGGAAGTCAAGTTGGTAGAAATCTCTTTTCCAATTTGACAAGAATATTAAAAGAAACATAATTTACATGATTATAGGATTTTTATCTCATCTGAACAAGATGTTTGACAAGTTTTGATCAGACATTTGATTAAAACATTACCTAAGTTTTGTTTAGTAGCGAGTCGTGACAAAACGGAAGGCGATGAGCAACAATAAAATAGGATGGTGCAACAACAATAATATATTATTTTCTGACTCTATATAATGATGACGAAGTTAAATGATACTTTCTTCTTTCTCCAATCAAACTACTTAATTCCAATCATATTGCTTAACATCATTAAGATAAATCCCATCTCCTTTCGCCGACCAATAACACTTGCGATAACACTTTCTGGCAACTACTAAACCATCGCTATACACATCAAAAACCCTACTTTTCGAACCCCAATAAAAGTGGCAGAAGTATAGGCTCTTACCAAATACGTTAAGACAAAAATCGAACCTAAAATCTTTGTTCAAAGGAATGCTTCGCATACCAAAATCGTGCTTTTTATCCTGGCAACGGGCGTACAATGGCGGGGAATTGGAAGGTAGATTGTTTGCCGCGCGAATATATGCCCTCGCAAAGAAACAAAGATCAAACCTAAGATCTTTGTTCCATGGTGTAGTTTGCGCCATAGATGTATGTAAGAGATTGAAATACGCTGTTATAACTAAGAGACATAAAAGTGCGTCATTCATTTCTCTTCGTATAAGATATGAAAGGTATTTTTAGGAATGGGTTGTAAATGTTAATAAGTGATGCCCATTGTATAACGAGTAATTTTAGTATCACAGTTAAGAAATGTCTATATGTATGTATGTTCATATCTCATGTATGTGTAATGAACACAGGAAAAAGAATCAATACAATTACGTATTTTCTACAACAAGAACAATAATAATAATATAGTATGTCATGTCCCATAAAAAAAGTTTCACAATTTCTTCCTTCTATATCAATGACGTAGTGCTGTTTTGGCTATCAACCCCATTTGTTATAGATTTCTGGCATATATTTACATGAAGTTTGACCGGCGACTCGCGAATCAAAGGAAAACACTTTGAATTGTATTTTTTTTTTATTGAACTACACTTATCATATTTAGTCATGCCTAATAATTTTCGTAACACTTTGAATTGTTTTCTTTTCATGGAAATACACTTCTCATTTAGAATTTATATAGCCATGCCTAACTATAATATATTATTCCAATTTAGTAAAATTAACTCATAAAAAGTTGCCAGATCGAGCTACAATATAAATGTATTTGTCAAGACGACAGTAAATAAATGTTTCGTCGATGATGATCCTTTTATTAAGCACAATCTCTAGTTTAAGTCATGGAAACATTGAGGAAAAATTGCGACAACGAAATTCTTGAATATTATGAACCAAGGTTAATAGAGTATAACTAAGGAATATCTTTAACAGTGAGCTATCCTTCCATAGCACATTCTATAGCCAATTTTATAATTACTAAAAGGATTTCGAAGTCTCTGATATGGTCCCGTAGCTCAGTTGGTTAGAGCGTTGGTCTTATGAGCCGAAGGTCGCGGGTTCGAGCCCCGCCGGGACCATTATTTATTTTTATTTTTATTTTTATTTTTATTTTGGATATTATAAAGTAAAACCTGAAATTAATTCTTTTTTATAATTTGCACATTTTTTTAATAAAATAAGACCATGTCTTCCATTGAAGCTATCGTCCCACTCCCAAACCGACAACACGGCGAGAACAAGCTCGCCGATTCTAACACGCGCCGCCGCAAATTCACGAATCGTCTCAGCTTTTTCGTCCGCACAAGGAAATCAGCCCTTACAATCAAATCAATGAGGGCCGTCGTACAGCGCGTGGCCTCCGCCACCGTTGAGGTCTCATCTCATCCTCAATTCAATGTTAACCTCTGTAATTTTCGATGCCTAAAAAATCATAGCTTTCGTCGTTGATAACTAGAGCTGCGCCGCAGGTCGAGGGGCGCGTGGTTTCTGCTATCGGGCCGGGCTTGTTGGTGCTCGTCGGGCTTCACGAAACCGACGCTGAGCCCGACGCCGAGTACATGTAAGAAAAGAATAACAGTGCGTTGCTACTGATTGTTAGTTTGAATGATGAAATCCTTTTGTCTGTATTTTGGGGATTACAGATGCCGCAAAGTGCTGAAGATGAGATTGTTTGGGAACGAAAAGACTGGCAAGTCTTGGGACCAAAATGTAATTTTTTCTGTTCTTTTTTGTAATTTTCCTACTACTACCATCAATGTCTGTGCTTGAAACGTGTGCTTCAATCACTGTAACGATGAGCAGGTTATGCAGAAGGGTTACGAAGTTCTACTTGGTAATGAACGATTCATCATCTCTGATTCTTAGCATGTTAGAATCGAAGCGTGTTTAGCTGAGTGTTTCTTGGCCCAACTGTAGTCAGTCAGTTTACGCTTTTCGGAGTGTTGAAAGGAAACAAACCTGATTTTCACGTTGCAATGCCTCCCGACTCTGCGAAGCCATTCTACGCCTCGCTCGTCGAAAGGTTCCGAAAAGCTTATCGGGCTGATGCTGTTAAAGGTGATTCTGTTAACGTTTCAGTAAAAGCTTTCATCTTCAGATCGATATTTTGATGGCTGATATATAGTATTTCACGCAGATGGCGTTTTTGGAGCAATGATGAAAGTAAGAATTCTCAAAAGATTTTTTTGTCGAGTTTATTTCATCGTTTTTTATCCTATGAAGCAACACATTTATATGTTTGGGCTGTTCAGGTTAGTTTGGTAAATGATGGTCCAGTCACAATGCAGCTCGATTCAAGGCAATCGTCAAAGTAAACGAACGTTTTAGCTATCGATTTGAAGTTCTTGTCTGTTTTTTCGATGACTGGATTTGTAAGTTCTGCTCGTGTTATTACTTGCAGGAATTCAAATGGCGCTGTTGAAGAATCTTAAGTCTTTTTGATATTTTACAACAATTGGATTTTGGAAAGAATCATCTCTGTTCATAAACTAGGAGGATATTTTGTTTTACACGAGTGAGATGAATTCTTACTCGATGTAATCTAAAATTACAGTTGCAATTGGTTATATCTGTTTTTGTCATATTGTCCCTGATTTAGCCCATCTTTTTTTCATTACATCAAATTCTAATTTAAAAGAAAAAAAGTTCATTTCAATCGAAATATAGGAACATAAGAAGCAACAAGGCTTCATGCGTCGTCCAATAATGTGTTGGTAAGCATATGATAAATTTAAGACAAGTCATAGATATTGTTGGATGAAAAACTAATAAAAATCGATAAACTTGCTTCAATCACTACCATCACGAAGCTGTAATTATCATTTGCGAGCCTCCAATTTCTTCTGTTCCTTGGCTGCACAATAACATACGCAGCAAATGTTTCAAGAAACTAAGCAAAATTTGAGTTTGAAGAAGAATAAGAATAGCCTATGATCAAGAAAAAAAAAAAGAGAGAGAGAAGCTTACCAGCTTTCTCCTCTTCGCGTTTCTTTGCTGCTTCGGCTCTCTGTTGCCTAATAAGGGCCAATCGCTCTGTTTCATTTAGTTAATAGGATTGTTATTACGTCACAAATGTGATGCAAGTGGAAATCGATTAATCATATATGTGAGACCTCAGATAAAATGTTTTTATTACTTACCCAAGTCTTTCTTTGCTTGTTCAGTCTTCCCCTGTTCTTGAAGCCTCATGTACCTTTCATGTGCTTGCTGCTTTTCAATCTCCTCTCTGATAAAATCAGAACATAGCTAAATGAATACCAATGAAAATGTAACTGGAGAAATTAAACTTCTGTTGAAAGTTAAGAATCCATAACAAAACACTTTAAATATCGGCAAGGTTCTCATATATTTGTTAAAGCCAACTTCTTGGGCCACCAGTGACAACCATACGAGAAACGACGAACAAAAAATTAACTTTATATATATATATATATATATATATATATTTGCAAAGAACTAAGAGGAAAGAACTAAAAAACAGATGCTGCATACCTTTCACGCCTTGAAAGCTCAGTGGTTTTCTCTAGCTGCAAAGACAGAAGAAAACAATTGGTTTGTTTTAAAATTTAAAGCAAGAGTTTGTTTCAAGTGAAATACATCCTAACTCAAGAAACTTACATCAACATCACGTGCTTTTAAGTTCTTTGCCTTCACAAGATTGGGGTTTTCAATCTGAATAACGCCTTGGGTGCCTTTTGTTTTCTGTTAAGAAATTTGTCAAAGAAGAGTGTTATCAAACAATTTGTAAAGGACATACAGTGAAAATGAATCGAAAAAATTCTCATGCGGGAAGTGAAGTGAGTAAACCGACCTCAGTTTCCTCTTCAGATTCTTCATCAGACTCCACAACATCAACCGAATCTTTCTCTTCCTCAACCTCAGCTTCTTCCTAATGACACAAAATCCAACCGATGGATTAAACAACAATCTTCCCAAAAGGAAGCGAAGTACAGGATGAATTCATAACTCGAACTCGGGGAATTCACCAGAAAATAATCAAAAAGAACAGAAGATCCAAGTCCTCAACAGGTAAATCAATATATTTACCTTTCTGAATGTTCTCGGACGCGAAGAGGAGCCAGACACTATAAAAATCAAAATTACACAATCAGTTAGTCAACAAACTATAACAGAGAAACAACCTCCGATACGAATCAAATACCCATCACAACAACAAGCTAAATCATCCCAGCACACAAACGAGCCCTATGCGAATAATCCTTTAAGCTACAACGATTCGACGACAGTGGCAGACGATGACACGTCGTTTACGATACGAATCAATAAACACGCCAAGACAGATCCAAAAACCAACGGTTTACACTTCAAACGGAAAACACCAAACACCGATTATCGGAAAACGCTTACTCATCTCCTCCGGGGTGGAAAAATTACGACGGCCTGTCGGCTTGCCCTTAAATTTCCCTCTCCCCATTTTCTCACGGTTGAGCAGATATGCCCCTCTACTCTTCGACTTTCTTTCCGCTGCAACGAAGAGCAGATATATCCAATCAATCAAGAAGGAAGCAGATTCGAAGCCTCTTCTTTTCTGCGTGCTATCTTATGCCGAAAACACTCCTTGTTGAATCAGATTCCCAATTTTTTATTTTCTTTAAAACCCTAACGATAATTGCGCGCGTGCGCGGGACGCGTTTGCGAGCCTGTAAAGATAAGGAACTAATTTTCCCAAACTAAATAAATATCTTTGTGAAAGTCAAATAGCTAACCCGTTCGGATCGGGTCAAGGTTCACTAATATTGGGCCTCAATTAAATTGGATGCATGATATTTTACAAAATTTCCCCTTTTCTTTTTCTATCATCTCACAATCTAATCCAACATTTAATTATGTGTTTCCAATTACTCGATAGCATAGATATATTCAACTAAAACAATATCATAGCCATCCACTATACAATATTGACGGAAAGAAAAAAGTAGTTAAAAATGAGGAACACATGAAGGGTTATCCAACTAATTAAAACTCCACCAAAGTCTTCATGATGAGGATTTACGTTACCCAACTATAATTTTATGAAACATGAAGAAATCTTTTACTGAAAAATTGTACTAATTTTGAGGCATGTGCTGTAAGAATCATCTGAAAGAATATCCAAACAATGCTTCAATTCGAGTAAACAACAACCATTCATTCGTCGAAAATCTCGCAATGCACGAACCAAAATAGAAAAATTCGATCTAATTGCATGACTTACCAACAAAACATGCTTAAACCTTGGACTGTTGGAAGTTAATATTTTTCTAAACATTAATGTTGGAGTTGTTTTAATTTAATGTTTTTGTGCATTAGGTTGTTTTTTTGTTAATTGTTGTATTTGGTTGATGTGTTTGGTTTATGTTGTATTTGTTTTATATGTATTAGCTATGATGTATTAGGAGTGTATTAACTTGTAGTATATATATATGATGTGTTGTGTGTGCGTTAGAATGTATGGATTGTATGGAAGTTTAATGTATATTATGATGTTGTGATTTTTCCCTCTTCAAAGCTATAGCCATCCCTACAATATTATTTTTCTTATATACTAACATTAAAAACCAACAGTGGTATCAGAGCTATGGCGATGAACAGCTCGCTTACGGTTCCTGTATTGGATGGCAAAATTACAACAGATGGGCGGCTCAGATGAAGTCCTCTTCGACTACCACGAATTGCTAGAGATTGTGGAGAAAGGCTTCGATGACGTCAAGGATACCGCCACCGATCCGGAGAAGACTATTTATCGTGAAAGTAAGAAAAAGGATAAGAAGGCGTTGTTCCTTATTCAACAGGAGCAACTGATGATGTGTTCGAGAAGATCGAAGCAGCAACAACGTCAAAGAAAGCATGGGAAATTCTTATGACGGCGTACCAAGGAGATGACAAGGTGAAGAAAGTCCGGCTGCAGACGCTAAGGCGACAATACGAAAGCTCGCAGATGGAGGCCATCGAATCGGTGTCAAACTACATAAGCCGACTACTGGTGTTGACAAATCAAATGAAACTATACGGCGGAAAGCTAGAAGATGAGGCTATTGTCGAGAAAATTCTACGATCGCTAACCGATAAATTCGATCATATTGTGGTGGCGATTGAAGAAGCGCATGACTTGTCAAAGATGTCCGTGGATGCGTTGACCGGTACCCTACAAGCCCATGAACAACGTATGATTGAGAAGAAAACAATTATAAGAGACGAAGGTGCCATCGAAGGAGCTCTAGCGGCGTTTAAAGTGAGCGGAAAAGGAAGACAAGCAAATGAGGGTACAAATAATGTTGAAGACGATGATGAAACAGATGTTGCCAAAACGTTCAAATACAAAGCGAAGCAGACACAACCATGCAAAATCTGCTTCAGAAACAACCACGAAGAAAGCGCTTGTGGTACAAAGGAAAAGGTGCACTCCGTTGCTACTATTGTAATAAAATCGGACATCTTGAAAGGTATTGCAGGCTGAAAAATCGAGAACATATTCAGCGACAACAAGCGAATTTTTCCGAAGGTCAAGAAGAGGCTCTTCTTATGGCGAATGAAGTGGCGAATGAACAAACATGGCTAATCGATAGCGGTTGCACAAGTCACATGTGTAAAGACGAGAAGTTATTTTCACGGTTGAATAAATCAATCAAGACGAAAATTCGACTTGGAGATGGCAAAGCAATTCAAGCGGAAGGTAAAGGAGTAATACGGATCAACACCTAAGCAAGGTACAAAGTATATTTCCGACGTACTCTTTGTTCCTTCCTTAACCCAAAATCTTTTGAGCGTTACGCGCATGGTTGAAAGAGGATACTCCGTCGTATTCAAAGACAATGCATGCACCGTGTATGATTCGAAGGATGTGATGTTCGCAAAGGCGACTATGACAGGAAAAAGTTTTTCTTTGAAGTTCAATGAAAGCTGTCAAGGTGTTGAAGAAAAATGCATGTACGCGACGTTGGAACCTTCCTCATCAGAAGAAGTAACAAAATATCGTGAAGGGGGGTTTATGATGAAGGAGGAGAAGCCTGTGACTAAAGAAAAGAAAGTTCGAGGGTCATTGAAGGACTCAAAAGCAAGGAGGAGCAATTCCAAACCGAAACATCTTGTTCAAGGTGAAAATCCTCAAAAGGTAATAAAAGTGTTTTCTCGTGAATGTGTTGTAACTAAGAAGCCGTTTCATAATCAACGAAGGAAGTCGACTAGCGGAGTAATGGAACATGTTGACATCAAGGATCATGACAAGACAAAACTCGGATATTATCGTCAATCGATTTAAGTGCGTTAAGAAAAATATTAAGGAGGAGTGTTGGAAGTTAATATTTTTCTAAACATTAATGTTGGAGTTGTTTTAATTTAATGTTTTTGTGCATTAGGTTGTTTTTTTGTTAATTGTTGTATTTGGTTGATGTGTTTGGTTTATGTTGGATTTGGTTTATATGTATTAGCTATGATGTATTAGGAGTGTATTAACTTGTAGTATATATATATGATGTGTTGTGTGTGTGTTAGAATGTATGAATTGTATGGAAGTTTAATGTATATTATGATGTTGTGATTTTTCCCTCTTCAAAGCTATAGC
Source organism: Craterostigma plantagineum (assembly GCA_027422505.1). NCBI lineage: Eukaryota > Viridiplantae > Streptophyta > Magnoliopsida > Lamiales > Linderniaceae > Craterostigma > Craterostigma plantagineum. The sequence goes on along the minus strand of JAPQWV010000011.1, from coordinate 1,454,357 downwards.
CATCCCTACAATATTATTTTTCTTATATACTAACATTAAAAACCAACATGGACAACCATTCAAACTTCCCCACGTCCATTTTCTCCTCTTTTCAGCCAAGATATCCATAATCATCATACTCATTAATCTTTTGTCTTCGAAGATTCAATGTTCAGGCAATGGCAGGCACCGTGTACTTGAGAACCAATCGATTCGTGGTAAAACTCGAAGGCATAACATTCAAGACGAGCGACTTCGAAACCCTAATCTCGATGGACTTTCTCTTCCCCAACGGTAAAGTTTGGGCACGCCCGCCCATCGTGGGAATGGACGTAATGAGCCATCCTCGAAACCCTAACATTCTCTTACTACTGCTATGCTTCGGCATGGGTTGTCTGATTTTGAGGTGCAATGCTGGCGAACCTTTGCCTCCTTCGATATGCAAGTTCTTGTCCGATAAAAGGATGCACTTAGTAGGGTTTGGTCTGACCGAAAAGAAAGAGTTGATCTCCTTTTTCAAAGGGTTTGAATTGAACGAAAGTAAGTTCGACGTTGGGTGCATGGCTTCTAGGGTTTTTAAGGATTCGAAGTATAAGAGGTGCGAATTAGCTGAGCTGGCGCGTAGGGTTCTCGGGATAAAGAAGATGGTGGGGCTAACCGAAGCTTCTTCGTTCGAGAGGCACGAGCAGATAAAATGCGCTATTTGTCAGCTTTTTATCACGAGCATTATAGGGATTAAGCTTTCGGGAGGTTGTTGTTATAATGGAAAGAAGAAGAACAAGAAGAGCCACACGTCGATTTCTTCGTCGGAGAAGTCTATGAATAAGAAGGGAATGACTTCTTTCTTGAAGAACTTGAATTCTCTTCAGTTCTTGTCCGAACCGTGGTTCAAACTTCGCATCGGTAATAATAAAAAGGAAAAGGCGCAAGGAGGAAAAATCAATGACGGCGATGAAGATGTTATCGATCCCAGGGATGAAAAATCTCTTACACCACCGTTACAAGGCGAGGCGGAAGAGGCAGAAGAAGAAAAAGGAGAAGTTGCTCGAGAACGCGTAAGAGAGGACAACGACGAAGAGAGACATTCTTGGAAGAAAATGGGCTGCGTTAGAACGAGGGTTTCGAGCGAGGCAAAGCCATTGAAGGGAATCTTGAAAATCCCGTCTTTGAACATGCTTCGAATGGATTCGTTCATTTCGCTGCCCGATTATTGCCCGCCCCCGACTCCAAACGATCGATGGGATTTGCGAGGTTGTCCTTCTTTGAGAAGGGCAAACTCGAAAGGATTTAACGTGCGCTTTAAGTGCGACGATGCGATGGCATTTCCCTAGCTAGGGTTTGTTGTTTATGTGGTCCTATGTTATGCATTTACTTGGTCGTTTTATTCCCAGGTTGATTCTTTGCTTGTGAAAGAAGAGGTTTCGGTTTTAATTGTTTAGTTGGCTTTGTGTTCTTTCGTGTCTACCTATGTGTGTAGGAATTGAGTTTGTCAACTGTACATAATACTGAGAAATGGTTCATTATTTTGTGCATGCATCGTCGAGATTTTGAGTTTGTGAAAAACTGTATTTGTCTTTCAAAAGTATATTCTAATTCAGACATGTATATAGGTGCAATTATTAGAGATTATTATCAAAACCTTATTAAGAAGTCAAGCGACGGTAGACCAAGTCACAAAACATTAGTTATGCACAACGACTTAGGATGGAAATGCAACAGAAAAAAATATATAGAGATTCAAGAGCAAAAGATCGATTTCGAGAAACGAAAATTTGAGTTCAAAATTATGCCTCAAGACATGAAACAGAAATTACAGAAATTTGAGTTTGAAACAGCGTAAAACTAGACTATTGTTATCCATTAGTTTCTCCATATTTGTATATTCAAAGAAAGCAAAGCACCATTATTAAAAGAGAGAACCATGTTGTTTTCAATCAACCAAATAAGTAACTACAGTCCGAACCATAAAACGGGCCAAACTCGGCGTCATCTTCAACGACGGCGAAATTAGAGTTTCCGACGACCTCATCGCACGAGCCCAAAGAATTCACGGCCCCAGCCGCCGCCGCCAGCGCACCTCGGACTTGGCCAAGCTCCGACGTCAGCCTCTGTATTTCTTTACTCAAAGTCGCATTTGCGGCAAGCACGCTTTCGACCCTTAGCTGAAGCACAGTGTGGTCGACTTCGAGGCTCTGAGCCCTCTCTCTGGCCCGCTTGTTCTGATACCAAACCGCCACCTGCCTCGGCGGCACACCAAGCTCCGCCGCCAGCCGTGACTTGAGATCGACGTCGAGCTTGTTGTTGAAGGTGAAGCTCGTTTCTAAAAGCGCCACTTGTTCTTGGGTGAGCCTCTTCTTTCGTTTGTTATGATGGTGGTGAGGTTCATGTTCCATGCTATTATTCAATTTAAGATGTAAGAGAACGATGATTTCTTGGGACTTGGGTTGTAATGATAACATCTGAGAGTGTTGTGGTCGTATATATAATTAAATAGATTTATGCATATTGGAGAAGCAATCGTAGGCGATGGGCGCCAGCTATTGTAGGGTTTTGGGGCTACGGGGGGGAAGTTTTATGACTTTGAATTTCTTTTTTCTTTTATTTTTTATTTTTAATATGAGCAGTGCTTATTGTGATATAATGTGTGTGTAACTGCATTATCTGAAAATGTCAACTTTGGGTATGCGCCGACAATAAATGATATTGCTGACTAAATCAATATCCAGAACTTTTTTATTTATTTATTGAAGATTTTCATGGTTTGATAAGCAGACAGAGTGACAGTGACGTTACATGTCGTATTAAATAGAAAATACATATGTAAAAATTAGCTGGTAATATATGTTTGCAAGTTGCCTTTTTTGAAGCATTTACTTTGACTCTTACAGCCACGACTGCGATACCAAAAATTTGTGCATCTTTTTTAACACACGCACCGCACGCACATAAAAGAATCAAACTAAAAACAGTTTTATTTTAATATTCGTTGATTGATCCTTCTCAAAATAATATTAAATATAACATTAATCTAGAAACGTGGGGCAGGTAGGTACTGATATTATTGTGGAAAAACGTCATATATATAACTAAATAGAGTAAATGACAAAACCGGTGCTCGAACTATACCACGATGTTGCTGTTGTTGCTCAAACTTTTAAATGTGTCGTTTTGGTTCATGAACTTTGCAATACTGTTCCTTTTGGTTCGTTTACCTATTCTTGAGGTTAGAAAGTAACAGGTTTTGTAAAGTTTAAGAACCAAAACGGCTCATTCAAAAGTTTGAGCACAGCGAAAATGTGGTATAGTTGGAGCACCATTTTTGTCGTTCAATCAAATTAAATAAATCCAAAGCTAACATTAATGCTAATGTTGAATCTTTGGCTTTTTCAACAAGAAACTAGGGAGAAATCAACTACTTTGTCCAAGTATTACACGCATGTTTTGACTTTAATTCTCTTGCAAAACGAGGGTCGGGTCGTATTAAACGACCCGTAAACCCAAACCCAAGAATCGATACGATGTTTTGCTTAGCCTACCAAAATATCTGAGACCCAAGAGAAGAGCCCAAATTTTTAACAAAAGCACAAACCAAATAGAAGAGTTCACGATTTATGAGCCTGGGCCGTAATCATGTGTGGAGTTACACTTGTAAATAGAAGAGTTCTTCTAAACAGATTTTTGTGAATAATAAACAAAATTCGTGAAATTTGGAAAACGATGAATTGAATTAAATTGCAAAACTGATTCTCATTATAGTTGGAAAACCAGCAACTGGCTCTTATTTGATATGCCGTCGTTGACCAGTCAACGATCACCGGCCCTTTTATTTTTTTCCTCATTCTTTTCTTTTCATGAAAAATATGCAAGGGACAAAAAAATTGAAGTACAGTCACTTCTTTCCAATTCAAACAAGATTTTTTTAATATTAAGAAACATAATAAAAAGTCATTTTCAATATAACGGGTAATCGATCCTCAATTGCCGACAATATAAGTTGTAAATCCAAATTCGAGTAGTAGAAAGTCGTTTTAATCGGCCACGAATATTGAATGCCTTTTTCATCATGTATAATGATGTTGATAGGTAATAATACTGATATTGCCTTAATGAAAGGTGTGTTATTCTTTAAAGAAATTACAGAAAAGAAAAACGAAGGGAACAAACTAATTCGTTGACCACATCTTATATTTTGTGGCCCATTTTGATTCCCTTACATATCCTATTACCACGTTTTACTTAAAATAACAAAACAATTTACGAGCAATAATAATGACGTGGAAATATTCAATACTTCCTAGTTTATTGAGGTGTGAACATTGAAAAATGATGATACATGTACAGTACCGAAATAAATATGATAACGTTGGCTGGCCTACATGTACTTTATATTTTCTACAAAATGAAAACCGAGAAAATTGTACTGTGAATTTAATAGTAAGTAGCGCTATAGAATTAGAATATAATAAAGCGACGGCCATCTTGCGAAAGCAACCGCTATATAACATAAATAGTTATATTATATTATATAGTATGAAATATAATAAGACAAGAAACAGGGTATTTTTAATTAAATAAACAAAAAAAAATCAATCATTAACAAAATAAACGGAAAAGAAAAGATATTAATAAAATAGAGACTTCCGTACTCTAGGAGTACGAATTAGTAATTCGTACTCCCAGAATACGATTTACGTTTGGGCGTTGACCCGCTGACCCGACACGTCGGCGTAACTCGTATCGGGGAAATACGAGTTAGTAATTCGTACTCTATGAGTACGAATTACCTGCTGACCACGCTGACCCTGACATGGCAATGACATGGCGCGTTATCTCGTATTCTCAGTATACGAGACAGTAACTCGTATCCTAAGGATACGAGTTACATTATGTGGCCGACCAACCTGCATGGCCATGCAAGGTGTCGGCAATAATTCCTCTAACTCGTATTCCGGGCATACGAGTTACGTGAATAATTCACGTAACTCGTACGCCCGGAATACGAGTTACTTAACTCGTATCTCCAGGATACGATTTAAGTTCCTATAAATCCGCCCTCCCCAGAACGACTCGTATATCATTAGCCCTTCTCAACATTTATATTAATAACTCAAACAATGGTGTCGAGTCGCGTACAAGTCATAGTATATTTCGACGGCGATATAATTCAACCATCTGATGATACCATCAAATATAGTATCCGCCCTGTTGGGTATAGGCGAATTCGTCGCACCACCAGTTTTTCCGAGTTTATTTCGTTGTTGTTCGAAATTACGGGTGCTGATAGCAGTCGTTGTTCGTTGACTATCCATGCCAAAAATGAATACTTTCAACATTCCCGCCATTTTCATCAGCTTTTTCAAATCTCCAACGACAACGATTTACAATTTTTCATACATCCCGATTCAGAAAACAATTGTGTCGAGGTTTTTGTTGAAACAGTTGAAAATCCAAACTTTGATTTGAACGAAGAGCCTCATCGAAATTTTGAAGTTGGTTCTTCGAGTTACACCTGTACGGATTTTCCTGACATTGCCTCAGTTACGGCAGGGTTCAGTAATGTCTCTTTGGAGATGTCGGGGCATGTTCCATTCAATATGCCGGAAGCCGTGTTAGAACCGGAGCCAGAAGTCGTGCCAGAACTCGAGGAAGACGTTCATGTTAGTGATTCAGAAGCGGACGACCGTGTAAGATATTCGGTGCTTCTCTAGTACCCCACACAACATTTTCTAACGACCTACATTTAATAGTACTATCTATCACACTCGGATCTAATAATAAGTCCCTACTACGGTGATTTGACTGCATCGTCAACACCGAACTATCAATAGGCCCGTAACAAGCATCCAAATCCATTCTACATTTAATGAAACAAATCGACAATCAATAAAAGCATTTGATATGATGAATTAAACACAAAAAATTGATTTTCGAATCATAACGGGTACCCAAACTACTCGCGCGTACGACGTCGTCTGGGCGGGGGAAAGACGGGGCGTGGGGCAGCGACGGGGCAGCGGTCGCGGGGCAGCGACGGGGGCGGGGCTGCGGGCGTGGGGCAGCGGCGGGGCAGCGTCAGCAGCGACGGGGGGCGGGGCAGGGACGGGGGCGGGCGTGGGGCAGCAACGGGCGGCGGGGCAGCGGGCGCGGGGCCGCGACGCCGGGCGGGGCAGCGACGGGGGTGGGGCTGCGGGCGTGGGGCAGCGACGGGCAGCGGCGGTGCAGCGACGGGGGGCGGGGCAGCGACGGGCGGCGGGCTAGCGGGCGCGGGGCAGCAACAGCGGGCGGGGCAGCGACGGGCGGGCGTGGCGTCGGGGCGTCGCGTCTCAGTCGGGCGCGGGGTGGCGTGGCGTCGGGGATCTCGGCGGTCGCGGCGGGCAGCAGTTCGGCGTCGTCTTCGTCGTCTTCGTCGGCTTCGTCGTCGTCTTCGTCGTTTCAGTTCGTCGCGAGGGTTTCGTTATAAACCAGATCTAATTCGTACTCCCAGAGTACGAATTACTAATTCGTACTCTGGGAGTACGAGTTAGTCCAGGTAGGCGCACGCGCCAGCTGGGCCCGTAAATCGTACTCTCAGATTACGAGTTAGAGTAACTCGTACTCTGGGAGTACGAAAATACCTATTTTATTAATATTTCTGCTTCTCCGTTTATTTTGTTAATGTTTGTTTTTTTTGTTTATTTAATTAAAAATACCCAAGAAACAGCTTCAAAATCTGACGCAGAATCTGAGCCCTGCTTGCGGCTGCTGCTGACGTTTATTAGGTACAGCAGAGAGAAAACATTATATACACATAAATATCTATATAATATATGAGAATCATATAATAATATATAATCAGCGGCGACTTGCGTGAGTATCCTTTTTTTTCTCTGAATACCCAGTGGTAACATGTCATCCAACGATGGACATAAATTTACTTGTCGACTCGATTGTAAAAATACTAAAGTAAGGACGAAAAGGACAATTAATTGGATTAATAAAATATTGTTGGCACTTTTAGAATGAAACTTTATAGGCTCCTCCCCTTGATTATGTGGTAGCCGCCTCCTCATGATTATGCTCAACAATGTATTAATTATATAATTGAACTAACGATTCTCGAGACATTAACGAATTTGATCAAATATAATTTAGCTCTTTCTTGATAACCAAAACACTAAAACAACTTTATCAACCAAAACAACCTACACTTTCTTTCTAGTGAGTCCATCTATTATACCTCTGTCCCATTAATACTTTCCAAAAATTAATGGACACGTAGATTAAGAAATCACAATTTTTTAAATTAAGAAGCCTTTTTTTAAATATAAATGGTGTAATTAGTTTAATTATTTGCATAATTTTTTTATCAAAAGTAAAAATGATAAGAATTACGTGGGACGATGAAAATAGAAAATGTGAAGAAATAAGTAGGTCGGAGGAAGTATCATTCACCACTCTCTCTCCCTATCTCTCTCTAGATTTATAGTGAAGGTGACGCTTTGATTAAAGAAAATAAAATGAAAATAAGATTATTGAAGATGCGAAATAAAAGAGCAGTGTAACTTGTTAAGAAAATAGGTTTGAGACGTCAAATCGAGGCAGCCCACGTGAAGGTGTAATACATCATCACCGAATATTCATACAATAATAACCATATGGTTTTATATTATTCAATGACTGTACTAAAAAAGCAGCCACAAACATGTGTTGTCTTCATTTTGAGATTTCATTAGTTTTGTGGTTCTAATTACACGTTCTCGTACGCGTGGTGAGCCAACAAAGAAAAAAACTTTTTATATTCCAACTTCTATTCTTATTACCTTTTCATATACCATGTTAAGATTATGAAGGTCGTCATAAAAATGTCAAGATTATCATCTTGCAGTACAATTTGCCTTACATACCCTTACCTATAATATGTAGATGAAATGATGCGTTGAAATTATTTAATTCAAGTTATCTTGGTCTCATCATCGTCAATAGAGAGAAAAATCCTCGTCGAAACAAAATATATACAGAAATAGCGACATGTTAACTGTAAGGAAAAATCTTCATCGCCCCAAGATTAAAAAAACAAGGGAAAAAAGAACAATAAAAAGCAACAAACTTCAAAAAAAAAGAAAAGTGGGCAAACGAAACTCAAGACATCCATACAGGCGGTGGCTCGTTCAGGTCAATCGGCAGCCCACGTTTCAACACCACTCCGAAGAACCTAGCCGAGGTCGGCGGCGCGTCGCCGACGCCTCCCCCTCCGTGCACCGTATTAACCTGAGCCGGGGCGACGCCGTTTCCCGCGTGGAGGAAGTCGTTGATCATGATCCTATTCGGCGGCGGTGCACCGACAACCCACCTGTGGTGGTGGTGGTGGTGGTCGGACGACGGCGCGTTGAGGTCAAGCGCCGGACCTGTGTGCGGCGGGGAAGGAAGAGGGAAGTTGGTCTTGGCCTTGGCGCCACGGAGGCTCCTGGCGGCGCCGTCGTAGGCGAGCGCCGCCTCCTCGGGGGTGTCGAAAGTCCCCAACCACACGCGCGTCTTCTTCCACGGGTCGCGTATCTCCGCCGCGTATCGGCCCCACGGCCGCTTACGAACGCCTCTGTAGTGACCCTCGCGCGTCGTCGACGCCATGAAGAGAGAGAGAGAGAGAGAGAGAGAGAGAGAGAGAGAGAGAGAGTGGTTTGATAAAGTGAGAAGGGCTTTGAAGGCGATTTAATAACGTGTTGTGTCTCTTATAAAAAAACAAAATGCTTGCAGAATGGGATATATATTATATATATTGAATAAAAATGCGTTAATAATGTAATAATATGTGGGCGTGGTGGGTCTCCGTAATCGTCGGCTTAGGACGGCATGAATTTTTTTCGGTGGAGTGCTCCTCTGTGGCGAGATACAGTTTTATTTACTTTTTTGTGTCATTATATTATTATTATTATTATTATCCGTTTTATTGCTAAAGTCCGAAACGGTACGACGTTTTAAGTATCGGGTCAATGCTGGGGATGGAGGAACAAGGATTTAATATTCATCAATTTATTTTGTTAGACATTGATGGCAATATGTAATCATAGTAAATCTTTATGCTGGGTTATAGTGAGATATACGTTACTAATTTGTTGTTGGGTTATTATCTGTTTGGTGGGTTTACTCTAACTTGTAAGTTGCGTATTATTTATAGTGAAAAAATGGTTTTTTCTATGTTGAATTACGTTACATATTAAAATAATAAAAAATTAGTTAAAAAAGTTACCAAAGTATACTAATATATCATCAACTATATCAATATGATTAAATAAAACGGTAGTTGTAGTGTAGATAGAGTCCAACTAACTGTTGTGTACATAAGGGATTAGAAATATGTGTTAGTTCGTGGATTTATGTGACGATGTCGGTGGAGACGGGGTGAGCCACTCGTCCAAGTTCGAGGTGCAAACCACGGGGAGGGGTACATGAACGATCCGACACCGAATGAGAGGGGATCCTGAGACTGATAATGTAATGGGCGTCAGGCTAAGAATCGTATTAGACAATTGATAGTACTACTCATATCACCAAGGTCGACCTATCTTTTCGGGAGTTCATCTATGAAAACTTCGAAGTTAAGCGTGCTTGACTTGGGCCAATCTAGGGGTGACCCCCTAGGAAGTTTCTCAGGGTGCATGTGAGCGAGTGCACGAAGCACGCTGAAAAGTTAAATGATGATACAATGAGGCCAGTCTATCGACGGAGTGTGGTGGACCCAACCTCACGGGTCCCGATAGGAACCGATGCTACAGCTACACGCAGTATGTTACGGAATGTTACAAGGAATATGTACGTCTTTTAAATATTATACTAGTTTATTACCCATACATTGCACAGTGTTAACTATATATAATTTTCATTTTGATAAATAATTATTTACAATGGGTAGTGAGATAGTGGGTAATTTTTTATGTTTTTATTATAAATTTTTTTGAATTTTTTTAATTAATTATTATGAGAAACGTGTCAACATAAATACAAGGACACCATTTTCATAATTATATACTCAGCTTAGTATTATTGATAGCCGCCGTTATAAGAGGTAACGTGCCAAGGCGTTATTATTTTATTTGTATAATGTCTCTTTGCATCTTTCTCTGTTTCCTTTCCTTTTTTTTTAAGAATTTAATACATCAGAAAAATTGATTTGTGGCCTACCAATCCAACAATACGGACGGCGGATTCATTTATTTCAGTCTTCTTTATTTCGTCTTTCTGTATAATTAAATAAATGAGAGGGGACCTCCAAAAAAAAATACATGAGAGAGGAGAAAGAGTATAGTACAGCACGTAATGAATCGATATCTCAAAACTTGCTTATGACAATATATAAGGTTAGGATTCTGCGGGAGGCCAATGTGTTAATTTCTAAAACATACGTATTCTAAATTGTCTTTGGCTATGAAAATGTAAACCTAAATCGTGCTAGACTAGGTATGCAATAAATACAATCTATTTTCATTGTAGTTATGGGCTCGATGCATTATTTCTTTTAACATATTGGATGGGAAAAAAACGACACCCCAAAACTATTTCGTCATTGCTTATCAAGGTGATCACCATCCGTGACACATGTTGTGTGACATTTTTTTGCCACGTTAACATGCAAAATCAACCCCCGACGGGTTCACATGTAAATGCGCCGATGTAGAGAATAAGTATATATATTAGACAGCCTAAATATATATAAAAGAAAGGGTCAATTCGAAATCAGGTCCCATTAAGGGTTTCATTTCTAATTCAGGCCCAGTTTGAGAAGTTAAATGACCAATTTTTGGGTGGTATAAAAAAATGGTATGAAAAATATATGAACTGGTATAGAATGATCGTTTTTCATTACAAATTTTGAACATACTGTATGTCAGAATAATAAAGTGGTACTGCAGAAAATAAACTGGTATCAGATGATCATAAACAGGTACCGGATTATGGTTTTGTCGTATAGAATTTCAACATACTGGTATGTAAGAGCAATGAAGTTGTACTGCAAAAAATGATCCTTAAAACTAATTTTTTTACCGAGAGGGCTTGAATCCTAAATAATAGTTGTGAGGGGCCTGAAATGAAAATATCCTAAAATAAATGTTGTCTAATAATAATCGAATGTAATGTCAGGTGGGCACGTGGGCAGGACTTATGGATTACGTGGTGTCTGAGATGAAGGAGACAGCTGCTTCCACCTCGAAGACTGTGCTGAGCTGGCAAATATTTAAACTGTAGAATAGGTAAAAAAAATTATTATTCTCTCTTGCTTTTAATATATTCATTAATTTACCTAATCTTTTTGACTGGTGAAGCTGTGCTGTGGTCCTTCCTTCACTTGTCCGTTTTGCGGTGAAAAAGAACAAAATATCATATATCTCTTTCCTAGTGCTCCTAGTAATATATTTTGACTTTTTGTTACGGCATATAGTAGGATAAGACATGTCTGAGCCCGACATTATAAAATAACAAAATGTGAAATTACGTATATGATGATGTATATGTAACGTCTCCATCGCTTTGTAATCATCACCAACACCGTTTTTTTTTTTGCATTTAGATGTTGTGCGCAGGCGTTGGCTTTGGTAGTCTGCTTTTGCTGTCTGAATCTGATGTCATTCATTACACTGCAGAGATGCAATAATATATACGTAATGTTATATATATTTATATATATATATATATTGAAAGTATGGGAACTGTAGCACGCACGTTTTCACTTATTGTCAGTTCACGCAATATATTAAGATTCTCTTTAATTGTCAGTCTGAGAAAGTACTGTACAGAAGACCACCTTTCATTACTGTAATTTTCTATGTTAGAAGGAGAGAGATTTATGATTGTTAGATAGATCGATGGACTCTAATCTCTCCAAAATTAGAGCTGTCGAGGCCCAATTCAATGGGACCCTCAAGCCCAGGCCCACTTCAGCGTCCATAGTGTAATGTTAATCAGCTTACAAATTGCTGCTATGCTTCGTTTGGATTCACGATTTCGATTTTGTATTTCTCCCAAATATTCCGTTTGGCAATCGAGCGGATTTGAATTTCGATTTAGTCCAAATTGGAGCTTAAGTTAAACGTTTGTTATTTGTCGTATTTGAAATTTCATGTCAAATGACGTGTATTCGAAATCCAAAGTTGAGCCCGTAATGAGTTTTTCATAAATAATAATAAAAATAATAATCATAATACTAATAACAATAAAAAATAAATAATAATAACAATAAATAATAAAAATAAGAAAAAATAATAGGGGTGCACGATGACCCAATATGACTCGCGAGCTCGATGAGCCGGTTCGAGCGCGTTACGGGCTCACGAATGAGCCAGCTCGAGCTCAAGCTCACTCGGGGGTGCTCAAAAGTCCTAAGTCATCTTGCGAACTTTTTTATTTAATAATTTATTATTTTTGTTATTTATGTTTTAAATGAAAATTTAGAAGTCGAGTTCGACGAGCTTCTCGAGTTCGAACTTCATTTTAGAATCCGAATTTTGAAATTTCGCTACAATAAATATTTGCAATTACAATTTTGAAGTCCATAATTCGAGATCATCTGATTCCTTTCGAATACGTCAATCTAAACGCACTTTTGGTAGCTATTTTTTGCTCATCCCATCTCTTTTCTTCTTTTGTCCTCACTTCTTCATTAACGGGGGTCATAAGTTCATATTATCAGTAATGAATTGAAATTGTCGTTTGAAAAAGAAAATTAAAGCAAGATTCATTATCAGTATTACGGCCGACATTACATGCATGTAGGGGTGGGCGTTCGGGTATTCGGGTTTTACACGAACCCGATCGGGTTCGGGTAGTTCGGGTCGGGTAGTTCGGGTTATTTTCGGGTATCGGGTAACCCGATACCCGATAGTTGTTAATCAGGTCGGGTATCGGGTAGTAATTTACTACCCGATCTGGTTATTCGGGTACCCGATATATTTTTTTAAAAAAAAATTACTAGTTTTGTACATACATTAAAAACATATATAATACATATATCAATATATAACTTGAGTGATGTTAAAGTTTTAAATAATATTTCGACTAGTTTCTTATTTTAAGTATATAATTAACAACTGATAATTTATATCAATGCATAGATCATCATAAAAATTTAAAATATATTCTCAAAATTTTTATTAATGTATAATTAACAAGTGATAATTTATATCAATGTATATATTATATTTATTGAAAACAAAATATCCAAATATTGTAAGTGATATTAATATATAACATGAATATTTTAATATTATTGAATTATAATATTTTTAGTCATATTCTAATTAAAAATCGGGTACCCGACTACCCGACGTCGGGTACCCGAACCCGATATACCCGACAAGCGGGTACCCACCGTAAATCGGGTCGGGTTCGGGTATTGAAAATCTTAAACCGAAACCGAACTACCCGAACCCGAACTGATACCCGACTACCCGACCCGATGCCCACCGGCCACCCCTACATGTAGGGTTGCAAATGAACCGAATATTTTCGGTTCGGTTCGAGATTTGATTCGAAATTTAAGATTCGAATTCGAAATAAACGAATACGAATACGAATACAAATACTTTTTCTGATTCGAATAATTTCGAATACGAATAAGAATACGTCTGTATTCGATTCGAAAAATTAACGAATATTCGATTCGTTTAATGTAATATATATTTAAATAATATAATATATTATGTATTTACAAGTGTGATGATCGAAAGCAGGCTAAGAAAGAAATGTTGTGTATTAAGTAGTTCCCTCGTTAGTTTTTCTTCACAATGGAGTTGTTTCTCTGATTTTGTAATTTTTCGGAACTATTTTGTAGTATTTTGTAATTCTAACAGATTTTATGGGGAAAAACTGAAATTTTCTTTCGAATATTCGAATATTCGAGTATTCGCGAATATATTCGAATATCGTTATCGAATCGAATCGAATCGATTTTTAGTATTCGAATACGAATCGAATCGAATACGAATACTTTGAAAAATTAACGAATACAAATTGAATATTATGATATTCGATTCGATTCGGTTCGTTTGCAACCCTACCTACATGTACAATCGAAGGAACTGTAAAGGCTAAAAGGTCATTAGTTCATTTATTTATTTATATGATGTGATTCTTTCTCATCTTTATTCTAGAGCACCACAGCAGCTAGGTTTGCTTGCTTGATCAATTTGCGCACGAATCGAATCAGCAAAGCGAAGCTTCCGAAGTTATTATTTCCGATTTCGGAACAGAACATTTTTTTTTTCGTCGTATAAGGTTCAAAAACGTAACCAAAGAATATATTCCGCAGATGTCTTCGAAAGAACGAAACTTCAAACATTTCATGTAATGAATGTACACGCTCAACTTTATTCCATTTTATCATCTTTTCTTTTCTACTTTTGATAACACCTGTGTAGCCACCTTAGTTGTCATATTCTTTTTTTTTTTTTTTTATAGCTCTCAACACGTCCTATATATATACACGCCATATACGACGCAGAGCAATAAGGTCTCATATACATATTCTCAAACTCTCCTTTTTTTCGGCGCTACAAAAAGATATTATTATTAGCAAAATAATGGCCTCTCATATAACTGCCTCGACTCCTCACCACAAGGGGAAGGACTCCGTGAAGTTCAGAAAGGTAATTGATTATTTGCGGGATATATATATATATATATATATATATATATATATATATATATATTCTCGGCTTATATTAAATTTTCTATCGTCAGTTGAGATTATAAAATTGGGGTTTGTCCTACATCGACTAATGCAAGCTCTTCGAACCGCTATATAAGAGGTTTTCTCCACCTAATACCAATTGGTTTTAGGGAGGACCGATCGATTTCTAATATCGTCGAACTGATAGAACAAAAAACCTTTGCAGGACTCAGCAGGGACGATGAAAATTCCCGCAAAGGATCTCAGCGTTATATGGGGCGAGGACGATCGATACTGGAAGATCTCCCATGATCTGTGAGTTTCGTTCTTCTTCCTCTGACTTATGTAACTTTTCACGAAATTCGTTTTTCGTCCTCTAACTTGTCCATATCCATCGCTAGTCCAAGTATGTTTTTTCGTCGTACATAATCCTTTTTTAATTTTTTTCGTAGCGCAAAACTGATTGGGACAAGATAAGACGACAAAAAGCTAAAAAAAGTAGCGTTTTTAATCCATGCGATCCTTTGTTTGTATAGGAACGAGCCCTCGGTGCTGCACCAGGTGTCGTGGCTCGAGGTCACGGGCTGCGTCGACGGGACGAATCCTAAGAAGGGATACGAAGTGGGGTTCACTCTTTCGTTCACGGAGGACGCGTTTGGATGGAAGAAATATCCCGTCTACCTCATGATCAAGAGGGGCGGGAAATCGCCTACGTGGATCAAGAAGATGTTGAACGCTGAGGCTAATGTGTTTAAATTCGTAGGGCCCGCCGAGAAAGGCGACGGCGGCGGAGATAGTGATAGGATTTACTTTGGGCTCTATGAGGTTTGGAGTGGGTATTGGAAAGGAGGACTCAAGATTCACAATGCCTTTGTCCAAGAGAAGTGAAATAAGATTCAAGAAGAATAAATAGTAATACCAGTACATTTTGTTAGATTTATTGATTGACTTGATACTTTGTTTGATCGATATGTGCGTGTAACATATAAAACATACTCATGTTATTTCAGAACTTACATTGTTTCTTTTTATAAATGGTATCTCATCATCTTCACGGTTGAGACAGATGTTTTAGTACGATGACCGAAAATAAATTACCTTCAAAGACAAGATATGGTCTATGAGTTTAATCAAGCATGTTGATGTGATGTAATATATCCAAGAAATGACGAGGAAGAAATATCCCAAAACTGTGTGTTACTTTAGATCATATTAATTGGATATATATACAAATATATTACAAAGAATCAGAGCAATGGATGCAGTACTTGTTAAGAAGCCTAAAAACAAGGCTATCGGGCTCGGGAATCAGGGCTGAGGTTAAGCCGTTCCAAAGGTGAACGACGACGGACTCTTTCAAGATTTTCTCCAACAGTTCATCTTGTTCGTGCCTTTCGAGCTCTGTTCCCGGCGCCGCAAAGTATCTGTCGAGAAGAATGAAATTTTAAATCACTTTTTTCGTCGTTTCGAGGTGTTTTCAGTCTACGAACGAATCGAAAAAGGAAAAATGGTACCTTGCAATCATATTCCGACTAATAGGGAAGAAGGTAAAAGAAGGGCTTTCGCTGTTAGTCCCGTCGGAGACATCTTTATTCCTCGAAGAGTTGTTGGCTACTCGTGTTAGAAGATCAGCTCCGTTCCACCGCAGCTTCGTATCGTCGTATGATTCGTAGAATTCTTTCAAGCACTCCATGATGAAAGGGCTGATTCATAGATAGATTAGATATAATCAGTGTTTGATTTTGTATTATTATAGGAATAATCAGAGAGCTGAGATGAAGAGCTTAACAATACCTATGTTTTCTAAATGCCATAACAGCCCCATTCAATGTTCTCTCAGCACGGTTGTTCTCAAGCCCGACCGTGTTGTTAAGTTCAGACAGCGCTTTCAGCACCAAAACATCGGAGTCAAGATATATTCCACCGTACCTAAATTTTACCCAAAACAATTGTGATGAATCTCAATAGCCTGTCATAGTCATCCTCTCAATTGGTGTGCATTCTTCCGTGATGTTCGATACAGCTATGTACAAATCTGATTGGGTGGTGATCTCAATTCTCAAGCAAAATATCATCATATTGTATGGGAAATCAAGAAGTCTAGAGCAACTACTTACTTGTAAAGAGATGCGAGCCTAATCAGCTCACTGTAGTGTGTCGGGTAATGTTTGGTCTTCCTCCACTCGTGCCAGAGTGAGGCGAACATGTGGGTTGGTGTGTCTTTCAGAAGCTCGTCGAGGTTCGGCATTGCAACAGCTACCTTATACCTGGACAAGATCATTAGCGGCAACAATATTCTCAGATACGGAAATAAAAATGCTAAACCAAGAATCAGAGACAGAAAGAAATGCCTGAAACTCACCCTTCTTCCGCATATCTACTGAAGAAATTAAGCTCTACCGTTTCTGAGAAAACCACGACGCAAGCATCTTTGTTATGATAGAGAAGGCTATCCAACACCCTTTGATGCCTAACACCAAACATCCAAGCAGGAGAATTCCAAACCATAAATACCCTCAGTTTGCACCTCCCTCTTCGGAAAAACGCATCCAGGAAGTTGCTAAACGATAGCATATCATCCAACTGTGGATAGTAACCCCATCGCTTCCCATCAGCGTAATACTCTTTCTCCACAGCCTCAACACCACCGGGCTTCTTCGATTTGTTACCTAATGGAACGCTATTATCCAAAGTTCTCCTCTCGATACCGCCCTTACTATCGATGTGTTGATCATCGTTCTTAGCCTGGGAAATAGCTAATGGTTTCTTGACCAGGAAAGGGGTCTTTGTGAACTCGTTTAGAAGTCCTTTCAAAACCTCCCTATCGCCTCTGGTCAGGACAGTCGATCCAACGCCGTCTGGATCTTGCAACATTGGATTGCTCAGAGGATTCAAAACCTCGACGTTGGACTTAAACATTCGATCCCTCCTCAAGAAATCAGCTTTCTTCTCAAACCACGTTCCCCAATCTTCCCTCAGTGAGGACCCCTTCAGCAAGAGAACGTCCTCAAATTTCCTCACTCGGCTAAGCTTTTCCCTCAATTTCTCGTCTACAAGGATATCGTCTGATCCGAACACCACCCTGTTGGACTCATCTTCGTTGCTTCTAAACCCCAAATCCGAAGCGAGCTTTGCTTTGAAAGGCACGTAATCCTCCCACTCTTCGATCGACCGCCGATTGAAAGATCTCCTCACGACGCCGGCGACGTGGTCGAAGTAGTAATTTGAGGTGAGACTAGGGTTTTGGGTCTGGATCGAGGATTCCTCGTCCTCGTCTTCGGGGATCACCTCCTCGTTGTTGTTGGACTCCAAAACGACGTCGTCCAGCTCGTCGATGCGGTCCACTCCGTCGCGGTTCGTAATCGAATCGGAATCGAAGAGATCGTCGAGGACGTCGGGGTCGTTGAAGTAGTCGAATTGAGGGTGTTGGGGCTCCGTGTTGGAGGAAGACATGAGGCGGCTGTGGAGCAGCGACACCGATAGCAGGAGGAGCACCGCCGAAATCACGGCGCAGACGTGGGCACCGTAGCGCGGGCGCCGCCGCCCTCGTAGGTGGCGCAGCATTTTACGATAGCTGACTGCTACAGCAAAACTTGCTCGTGTTTCACTCAACTGTCGGAAACTCAACGGCGGCGAAGTATGCTTTGCCTCCGATCAAGGAGATTATGCTTCGCTCAAAAGACAGTATTGCCCCTCAAACTATAAGAAAAGGATATATAAAAAGGGGCATTTTCATTTCAGGCCCCCTATAATTATCATTTAGGATTCAGACTCTCTTGGCAAAAAAATTAGTTTAAGGACTCATTTTCCGCAGTACCACTTCATTGCTCTTATATACCAGTATTTTGAAATTCTGTACCTCAAAACCATAATCTGGTACCAGTTTATGATCATTTGATACCAGTTTATTTTGTGCAGTACCACTTTATTGCTCTGACATATCAGTATGTTGAAAGTTTATAAAACAAAACGATCATTCTATACAGTTCATATATATTTCACCACTTTTTTATACCACAAAATGGGTCCTTTAACCTAAAAAATTCTCAAACAGGGTCTGAATTCGAAATCAAACCCTTAATGGGGCCTGATTTTGATTGACCCTAAAAAAACTCTTGATAAGACTCGAGATAAAAAATCATGTTGGACATAAAACTCTTGTTCACTTTCATGGACAAATTTCTACACTTATCTTGTTTATTTGACTGCTCATATCTAGGAGTGAGCAAAATCGGATATCCGAATTTTCGGATATCGAAAAATGGTATCCGTATCCGCTCCGGTTTTAATCGGATATTCGAAAATCGGATATCCGGTTTATTCGGATATTTACACCGGATATCCGCATCCGGTTTTTAAATTTATTTTTCTTATATTTTTTATTATTTTCTTTCGAAAATCATATTTTTTATTTCTTATCTTATCTCAATAAAAAAATATGATTTAATATAAGAATTTCTACACATAGTAATTCACATAATATGTGAATTTATTATTCAAAATTACATAATAACTAATAAACACAATACCAAAAATTCACATTAATTTTTTAACTTACATCTCAATGTTTTTATGTTTCTTTTTTATCTCAATTCTCTAACAAAGGTTTTTGCAATAATTAAATAACATAAATTTAAATATTATACTTGATGATATTTTTTTTTTTCATTTGAACCTTCATTTTTCTTTTTGGACTATTTTTTTTATTTTTTTAAATATAAAACCGGATACCGGATATCCGAATTTTAGACAAACCACTATCCGTATCGCGGTTTAGTTTAAAATAAATCGGCTTTTTAATTAAAATAGGGTTTTTTTAAGTCAAAATCGATAAAATAGGGTTAACTTGGTGGAAATTAACAAAATCGAGCGAAACGTGGCTATTAGAAGCGACGCCGCATCTATTGGTTGCGACGATGACGTGGAAATTAATAACCATCGCGAAAATACAGGTGGGCCCGGCTGGGCCCGCATGTGGCCCGCGTCGCAGTTATTGGACGCGACGACGCATTTAATAAGCGCGACGATTGACCTAGACACAGTAACGGCCACTAAACCCACCACTAAACCCACTAACGACGGCCCATACGATAATGGGACACCGTCGCTGTTAATGGACGCGTCGTCGCGGCTATTGCCTGCGACGTCGCATTTAATAAATGCGGCTTTCTCCCCTATTTAAAGCCGCTCGATGATTATCAATTCATAAAATTTCATACATATCCAATATGGTGTCTAGAAAAATTCAAATAGTTGTTTATTATGGCGGTGAAATCATACACGGATCAAACACCATACAGTATAGTCTTCAACCCATCAGTTATCGACGAATTCGTCGCGATACCAATTTCGAGCAATTTCTTAGTATGCTGTACGACATGACTTCTGTCGACAGCAATGCTTTCTTTTTAATCGTTCGTGCGAAGAACGAATACTATCAACATTCACAACTGTATCATAATCTCCTGCTATTGTCTAGTGATGCCGACCTGGCATACTTCTTGGATGCCGACAACGAGCTCGATTACATCGAGGTCTTTGTTGAGGCAACCGAGATCGTTCTGTCCGAGCGCAACGTTGAATATTTCTCCCGACGAGTACACGAATACCGCGCCGAGCTTTTTGATTCCTCACATTGCTTCAGTTACTGAAGGATTGACGAATATTTCGTTTGCCCCTGACAAGGATATACCTTCGAGCAGCCGTAGCGTTCCTATTAGTTCGACGGTGGCGCAGTCTGAGATCGATCACGACGCCGTCCAAGATGACGTCAGTGACTCTGAAGCCGATGACGAGGGTGGGGCACTAGACGATTTGCCAGATCCCGCAATTGCCGATGATGAAAATGACGATGAACCAATGCCAGATCCCGCAACGGGAGTAAGGTCATGGACGTCGAGCTGCTGCTGGAGTCGGGGAACAAAACCGATCGCATGAGTAATAGCGCATATGCACGTGCCCGCTGATCGACCTCATAATCTGAGCTGTGATCATCGATCTCGTTGGCTTCTAGCCAGTCTGCAAATTTCCTCAGCGACACCTTCGTCCCGGTGTACGCCCCCACAGCAGGTCTGTAACCAGTCAGCTCCTCCAAGTAATCGAGCCACTGATCCTGCGTCGTGTGCTGGATAACACCACTGACCGAGTGACCATCAACGGGGAGTCCCCACAGCACACCGACGTCCTCAAGAGTGACGGTGGCCTCACCCACAGGCAAGTGGAACGTATGCGTCTCCTTCCTCCACCTCTCTACGAGGGCCGGGATCAAGTGTGGATCTAACTTCTGAGATCCACAATTATACACGCCGTAGAAGGACATAGTATCCAACCTCTCCAGAAGACGACCGTGCAACCGCACCGGTCGTGAAAGCTTACCCCAGACGACACTCTCCAAACCCCTAACGGTCAAAGGTGTGTCGAGGGCACCATCAGCGTTGGATAGTACATCGTTACAACGATGACTATCCTGGAATATCAAAAGTGATCTATCGATCGGACCGTAATATTCGTTCGTATCCATCCTAAATTAGCGTTTCAAAGTCAATATCGCAACAAAAAACAATAAACAAACACATAAATTGACTCATGTACTAACAAACGAATCAAATAACCTAGAAACCCTAATTTCAAAATTAGGTTTCGAAATTAGGGGAAATTTCTAAATCGAATCAATTATGTAAAATTAGTGTGTTATATCAATCTATTAAACAACCCACAATATGTAAAGCACATATTATACCAAAAACACAAACTTAAACGCAAGAATTCGATGAAATTTAACGAAACATCAAAATCAAGATTTAAACAAATTAGGAGTTTCATACCCAAAAAAAAGCTTAATCGAAGATGGCGAGGAAGAATGGATCTATCACGTGGTGTTGGCCGCCGTCGTTCGCCGCTGTAAATCACCGGAATCGGTGGGGAGGAGAAGAGGAGAAATGGGGAGGAAGAAGAAGAGCTCGCGGCCTTTATTAAGCACGTCGTCGCGGCCATTAACCGCGACGTCGCGCCTAATAAGCGCGACGGCCTATTTACTGGGCCAACGATCGGCCCAGGCAATTTTAATTTAAAAGTCAGGCCCGATTTTCAAATATCGGGCCCGATCAGGCCCGCGCGAAGCCCATCGTCGTTGCCACGTCATCGCCGCGGGCAATGGATGCGGCGTCGCTATTAATAATCACGTTTCGCTCGATTTTATTAATTTCTGTCGAAGTAGCCCTATTTTAGCTAATTTGGCTTAAAAAAACCCTATTTTAATTAAAAACCCAAATAAATCGGATCGGAATAGAAACCAAAAATAGTAATTAGATGGCCCATTTGGTTATAAGGGCAATATAAAAGCCCACCATTAATTATTTAGTATGAGCCCATCATAAGTTATCTTGGACTGATAAATTATATTTGTACCGGGCTCGTACTCTAATATCGGGCTAAAATATAAATATCGGGCTGCAATTATAAAACCAAAAGCTGAATTATCCGATACTAACTATGTTATATGGGCTTATATAGGACATCAAACGGACATATATTATTAGGCCTTTTCTAGAAAGCAAACAGACCCTAAACACGGCTGCCATCTCCAACCATTTCTGTATATATAGAGTTGCTACAGCTCCATACCAACAAACTCCAACAATCATCTCTATATTTTACGCTATACAATAACATTCTTAATGTATTTCCTTTTACATTAATTTATATAAATATAATAAATCATAAATAATTGGATAATTATTTATTAAAATTTTGAATGTTTTATTTTTATGGTCACTAAAATTAAAACTTTTGCTTTTTAGAAGGTAATTAACTTATAAGTTCAAGGGAAAACAGGAAGAAAATTGATATTTAAATTGTTAAATAAATACAATCAGAAAAAACAAATAAAGTAAACCTAAAACCACTGAAAAAAAATTAGTTAAATGACGTTTCTCTATCTTCGTCATCATAATCTTCCCCGATTCTTCGCTTCCATCCTTACTCACGCACCCTTTTATACAATTTACTAATTGGTTGAACATATAATAGCAGCATATATCTCTCAGTCCGTTGACATTTAAACGATTCTCCTACCATCGCATCAAAAGAATCGATTTGATTCCCTTTTGTCGCTAGTCTTTAATATAACTCCCTGTTGAGTACATCGTATAATGATCTTGTCTAATTATAAATATTCAGATTCCCAGAAGCTAACACACATAATCTCAAAGCTCAGGGAAAGTCTCGTTGAAATCAACACAAAGCTCAAATGATTATTCCTCTCGTCTGGTGAGATTTCTGTACTCCAAGTTCTGTCAAAGAAGAAGAAGAAGAAGACGCTAGGAAAAAAAAAACTTCCGAAATCAGCAAACATTTAGAGCATTTCTTCGCCCTACTGTTTTCCAGTTTTTCTGCTGCTTGTTTCATTTAGCTTAGGATTTCAGAAGACATCTCCTATGTCTAACCGAAAATTTGAAGTAAAGGAATCAGTTGCAGGCGTTCGTATTAAGACTGAGTTCATCCTCTTATACCTTACAAACATGTTAACGTACGTTACGAAAACCTACAGTGAAAAACGTATTACATAATTTTTTCAGACAAAACCAGGCCTGAGTCTGCTGCGCTTTCGTTAAAACCCCTTTTGAAGCGAGGTGAAGAGGTTATCCCCGAGCAGATTCGTCCCAGAACGCCTCTTAAGCTTGGGGTTAGCGGGCAATGTTCTACCGCGGTTTTTATTATCCATTGGTTTGAAAAATCGATACGCTAAGCGTTAGTTTATATGATTAATTCTGCCACACAGGCTACTGCAGGTCTTCGACTGTTGAAAGGCAATGCAGCTGAAGAAATCTTGCAAGCTGTAATCTCTCTCTCTCTCTCTCTCTCTCTCTCTCTCTCTCTCTCTCTCTCTCTCTTTATGCAAACTGACTTATTAAGATCATCGTTTGTCTGTTTTTAAGGTAAGAAGCTTTTTCAAGAAGGAGAGTAACCTCAACTACAAGGGGGATCACCATTCTCAAAGGCTTCGAGGAAGGAACTTATCAATGGAGGAATCTCTTTCTCTCTCCCTCTCCCTCTCTCTCTTGTGTGTGCGTGTGTGTTTGTGTCCTTACAACAAGCAACGAATTTTCCAGCGATAATTAATGACAACAACTTTGTGTTTTCGTTGTCTTTTCGCAGATGACGATTAACTATCTGTTGGGAAGGTTAGGCAAAGCGAGCACGGTGGGAGTCGTCGATCTCGGAGGAGGATCAGTTCAAATTGCTTACGCCATCTCCGAAGAAGCTGCGGCGAAACCCCCAAAATTCCCACCCGGGGAAGAAGATCCCTACGTTTCCGAGAAGCTCATCATGTCTCAAAAATACCACCTTTACGTTCATAGGTACTTTCATTCTTATGGTGCGTATATGTAGTCGGTTTTTACTTTCTTATAATGTCTGAAAATATTTTCCCTCTTGCCAGTTTCTTGAATTACGGCCTAATGGCCGCTCGAGCTCAGAGCCTGAAGCTCTCTGGGCCCACAAGCGGGAACCCCTGCGTGACTAACGGGTTCAAAGATCTGTGGTCAAGCTTTCATAATCAATACGCGTACTTAAAAAATAGTAGATTTTTTCCAACTATAATTGTTTTTTTATGTTATAATACCGATGATGGTTATTACATTCTGTCTTCAAGGAACCTACACGTATACTGGGGTGGAATACCAAGTGTTTCCCCTTGTTCTGGCACGAACTTGAGGAGATGCAGAGTGCTCGCTCAAAATATGCTCGGCATCGACGCGCAGTGCCCCGACAAGAAATGCTCCTTCAACGGTGTACGGAACGGCGGCGGTGGAGATGGATTGAAGAATCTCTACGTTTAATCGTACTATATTATTAAAATATTCAATTGCTGCCGTTTCCGACTTCTTGGGCTTTATATGGGCCTCTCTCTTTAATGGGCTCGACTTATGTAATCACATGGATGGCTGAAGCCCATCAAAATTCAAAATGGGGAAGATCTTCTATTTCTATTCTAGCATTACATGGTAATGCAATTCAATCTCTCTCGCGATCAAATCCTAAGAACAATACAGGGCTTGTGTTTGCTTTGCGTTTGCTGTTTAGTTCTAGAGATTTGTGAGAGGCTCTAGCAGTTGCGTTGACTTTGACTGTTTTTGCTCCATTCACCCACCGTTGTAGAGTTGTATGTATATTGTATACCTCGTCTGGTGAGTTGAGCTGAGCTGAAGCAGTAAATTTCGACGATCAGTTCAAAATGTCCGTCGCCCTTCTTCTTTCGACAGGCAGTAAGTTGAGTTCCCTTTTATCCATTCAATAGATCCACGCACGCGATGATCCAACGAATGATGTGATGAGTCAAGTGAGTATGTACACATTCTTGCACTGCTACGATAATTTTGGTTATTTTCTTTTTTTTTTTGTCGTGAAGGGCGGTGGCCCAGCCGATATATTTGGATTCGCTATTCGAATGTCACCGAGGAATTCGTAGCCGAATATCCAAAAAGGACGAGCACGTGAATCATGCCATATGAAATGATTACTTTTTTTTTTTCCGAAAGTCCCTTTCCTTGGGGAATGATGCTGTAGTATTATATATGGGAATGGGATTGTATGGAGTTTCATAGAAGTGCTCAGATTGTGGAGAAGAAGAGCTGATGTTGAAGAAGCAATTTTTTCTCTTGTTATCCTTTGTCCTTCTCATCGATTACGCTTCTGCTATTGGTGATAAGTATGCAGTTGTATTCGATGCTGGAAGCACTGGTAGCAGAGTCCACGTCTTCAACTTCGACAGCAGCTTGAATCTCCTTCCTCTCGGCCAAGAATACGAACTTTACGAAGCTGTAAGTGAATATTAGCGTAGGATTTCTCATATGATCAATTGTCTTCGTTCAAGTGCTTGTAAGCAGGCCATAGGAGATGGGATGGAAATGTTTCTTTAACGAATGTTTGTTGCGTGAATGAGATATATTCGATCGTTTACGTAATTCTCAGACAAAACCAGGCCTGAGTTCTTACGAAAAAGATCCCAAGGCTGCTGCACTTTCCTTGAAACCACTGCTGGTTGGAGCTGAAGAGGTTATCCCGGAGCAGATCCGTCCCAAAACGCCTCTTAAGCTTGGGGTTAGTGCGAATATATAAACGCCGTGTTTGAAAATCGATGCGCTAAAAAAAGCTTAGCTTATATGATTCTGCCACAGGCTACTGCAGGTCTTCGACTATTGAGCGGCAATGCATCTGAAGAAATCTTGCAAGCTGTAATCTTATCTTGTTTAATCTCTCTCTCCCTCTCTCTGTGTGACTTCTAAAACGAGTTTCATCATTTTTTTTTTTCCTGTTTCAAGGTAAGAACCTTTTTCATGAAGGAGAGCAGCCTCAATTACAGGGGAGAGTTGATCACTATTCTCAAAGGCTTTGAGGAAGGAACTTATCAATGGGTAGTAACTTCGATCTCTCTATGTGTGTGTGTGTGTTTGTGTCCTTACAACAAGCAACGAATTTTCCAGCGATAATTAATGACAACAACGTTGTGTTTTCGTTGTCTTTTCACAGATGACGATTAACTATCTGTTGGGAAGGTTAGGCAAAGCGTACCCGAGCACGGTGGGAGTCGTCGATCTCGGAGGAGGATCAGTTCAAATTGCTTACGCCATCTCCGAAGAAGCTGCGGCGAAAGCCCCAAAATTCCCACCCGAGGAAGAAGATCCCTACGTTTCCGAGAAGCTCATCATGTCTCAAAAATACCACCTTTATGTCCACAGGTACTTTTTATTACTACACTCATATCTCAACAACGTTCATAGTCGGTTTTACTTGTTATAGATATCAACTCACTGCACTTTCAGTTTCTTGAATTATGGCCTAATGGCCGCTCGAGCTCAAAGCCTGAAGCTTTCTGGGCCCACCAGCGGGAACCCATGCGTGACTAATGGTTTCAAAGGTTTGTGAAGAAGGAAGATCAAAATCATCTAGTTAAAAAAAAAAAAATTCCCAGATTTGACGTATTACGTTCTGTTTTCTTTCTACTTCAAGGAACGTACACGTATTCAGGGGTGGAATACCAAGTGTTTCCCCCTCATTCGGGCACTAACCTGAGAAGATGCAGAGCGCTCGCTCGAAATATGCTCGCCCTCGACGCAAAGTGCATGCACGAAAATTGCTCCTTCAATGGCGTGTGGAACGGCGGGGGTGGAGATGGACTCAAGAATCTCTACATTGCATCGTACTTCTACGACACGGCTTCCTCTGTAATTATAAATCTTTCAGTCTTTCGAGACTCTTACTATTCGCTAATCAACAGTTCGATTCAAATAACCTTTCCTGTATATTTACAGGCGGGCGTGATCAAGCAAAACACGTCATCTGCCATAGTTAGCCCGGCAAACTATTTGAACGCAGCTAAGTTGGCGTGCAGAGGAAACGTGGGCAATATGAAATCGCTCTTTCCTTATGTCGACGATAGAGATGTGCCGTACCTTTGCATGGATCTAACCTACGAATACACACTGCTCGTTGATGGCTTTGGTAATATTTTGAATCGAAGTTGTGACATAAATATATGCTTATCTCCGTTTCTTGACGTGTAATATCTATGCGTATAGGGCTATCTCCCTTGCGAAAATTCACGCTGTTGAATCAAGTTGAGTACAAAGGTTCGATGATAGGAGCAGCTTGGCCGCTGGGCTGTGCCATTGATCTTCTATCATCGCTCGAATGAAAGGCGAAGGATTCGACTCAATTTGCTGTTGCTCTGTGCTATTTGTGTTTATGTAAAATCCATTTATGTAGCGTTTGGTACTTGGTTATTTTATGTACCAAGTCAATAAACTTTCTTCAGTCGTTTGGGAAGTTTTCTGTCAATTTTCTTGTTGGTTATGTTCGAACTCGAGTAAATTCCCTTCACTTAATTGGGAAGGGAAGTTTTTATTAGTTTGCAGTTTTTGGCTTGTGTAATTGTCTATCTTAGACTCTTGAGGAATGAAAAGTAGGGTGCTGTGAATTGGACATGTTTGGGAATGATATTACTTTATACCAATTTCAATATGAAGTCCTTCTTTCAAATAATATATATACTCTTTTATTAAGAGCTCCAAGAGTACTGAGGATAACTGTCAAATGAGGATAACTGTCAAATGTTGGGCTGTCAATTTAAATAATTAATAATAGTATTAGAATTAAAAGAAAATCACCCAATTCATTTTTTATATTCAATTTTATCACTCTATTTGTAGGATACATTTATATATTCTATAGCACACGCATTTGAGTGCGCAAGAATACTAGTATCTATAACTAGTACTTTTAGCACACCTTATTTGTGTGCACAAATATAAATTTTTTACTGAATGATTTTAATAATTATATACATAGAAGAATGATGTGGTTATTATGAGTTTTGAAGTTACGTGGTTTAATAATTTTTTTTAATAACTGATATACTAAAAATAGAATTATGTGGTTATTATGATTTAATATGTCTTTTACTTTTTAGTAGTAATTAAGTAAAAAAAAATTTTGATTGGTCAATCCAATTTATAGTTTTTATCCCCATATGCTCTTTATATAAGAGTATATATAGCTCATCGTGGTAAAACTTGTCATCCGTCAATTTAATATGCTTAATTACAATTTTACCCTTTGTTGTTTTTTTATATTTTTATCCTTAAATTAAAATTTTATTTTTTTTAAATAAGTTATAATCTAACTAAAATGTTCAAAAAGTATTAATAGTTTGTGGATCCGCTAATGGCCTACGATAACCGTCAATTTGGGATCATTTCGCTAATGGGCCTACGATACAGGCCGCGGAATGGCCCAGTATGATAGCATCGGTTACTATTATTTTATTATCGTGAAATCGGTCATGTCTTCATCGTTTCATCCTCCTGAATTTTCACAGACACGCAAGTGGTCGTATGTTTGCGAATTTTTTGAGATGGGCAGAGTTGTTGTGCGGTTAAATTAAGAAGAAAATTGATTTTATGTTATACGGAGGGGCGCGCTAATTGATCGTCGTTTGTGTATTACTTTTTTTTATTTGATACTAGACAATCTATTGGCCGGTGGCTGAGGTAAGAAATCAAGAAAAAAAAAAGTTCCGCTGTGGATTGGTGGTGATATTAATCGTCAGATGGCGGCCACCTCTCAATCCCAACAGCGCTGCGTTTTTGGTCAGTGGCCAGCTTAAATATCCCTCCTTTGCTTCGGTTAATTGTATGGTTTGCTATGATGAATTACCCACCCCTTCTAGTTATGAATGTATTGGGCGTATAATGCTTTTCATTAATGTTTTCATTACTGTAGATCTGTTATTCTGCCTCAAAGCTCGTGTTTTTGCCCGATTGATGTTTTTTTTTTACAACTTTTTATCTATATGTGTATAGTTGGAAATATACCGTATGATGTTACTGAAGAACAGCTTGTCCAAATATGTGAGGAGGTTGGCCCGGTTGTTTCTTTTAGGTGTGTTCCTTTGCTCCTTTTTGTATCTTCTTCTGTGCTATCAGTTTTGATACTCTTGGCCTGGTTCTGCTACACTGCTGCTGAAAGTTTGTGTTCGTCTGAAGATTACTGTTCTTATAAGATTGCTGCACTATCAGACCGAGCTTGGTGATTCCGTGATTGAAAGATGAATGTTATTTGAGTTGAGTTTATATTTGAATATTTTCTGAAGAGTGTATGCATGATTAATCATAATATGTTAGAAGTACTTTGAAAACTTCCAATTTGTTGAGGCAGCATTAAGTGCATTCTTACTTATGATGAATCTTTGGCTAGTCTTGTTATGTACATGTAATGCATCTCTGCAGGGAAGAAATTGAATTTGCCTGCTTTGGCATATTGCACCTTTTAAAGCCGATCTTCTGGAATTATAGTTATACTATATACTAAGTAAAGTTTTACTGGATGAGTATTGTTCATAGCATCTGTAGTAAGCTTCTAAAGTCCTTTTTTTTTTCAAGTGGCACATGTTGCTTATCTTTATGTCTTTTACTCAGATTAGTTGTTGATAGAGAAACTGGGAAACCAAAGGGTTATGGATTCTGTGAATACAAGGATGAGGAGACAGCTCTTAGTGCTCGGCGTAACCTTCAGGGTTACGATATAAATGGTCGGCAGCTAAGAGTCGACTTTGCCGAAACCGGCAAAACTGTTGACAGGAACCGTGAACCGGTGAGTCATTTAGTGAAAAGTATGGAAAGATTATATGGTTTTCGTCTTCACGGAATTCAACTGTACCTCATTGGTGAATTCCATTATTTATATGCTCGATCGTTGTTAACTTCTTATTTGAGCTGTTTTCTCATAGGGGCGTGGTGGTCCTGGAATATCCTCAAATCCTGGTAAGTGCGTGTTTATCTTCTGAAAACACATTTGCCCCACGTTTCTTTTCAGTGAACAGATGGAAAACAGGAACTTTCCAAAATAGTGAACTCACTTCTTTTGCTGAATCCACCCCAACTCAATACATCAGTGACTGTTTGCGTAATAACTCCTTTTCAGATCCTCAAAAAAAGCATCCTGGAGGTTTTCACCAACCGATGGGTGATTCTGTGGCTACAGCTGCTTCGACTGTAATGGCAGTGGCTCTTGGAGCTACTCAGATCTTAAACGATCCTCTGACTAATCATTTGGCAAAAATGTCCAAAAGCCAGCTGATGGAGGTCATTTCTGAATTGAAGGTTGGCTTCTGACCACGGTTTAACTTGAACAAATAAATGATGTTTGACTAGCCATTTACAAGATAAGTTGGATTGATCTACGAAATGCTAATCATAAAGAAAGGAAAAAATTGTGAATCTACCAAAATTGCCGTGATACCTGACTTTGTAGAGTAATTTAGATCTTGCACGAAGTATAAATGTGCATATTCGTGTTCTCGCTAGAGATCCTTGTTCAATTTTTAGCAGAAGTTGATATTAGTCAATGTTGCAGGCCATGGCTTTGCAAAATAAAGAACAAGTCAGGCAACTCTTGCTTGCCATTCCAAGCTTGCCAAAAGCTCTACTTCAGGTTCTCATCAATTTTTGAGTTTGTTATGGATGTTTTGAATATAGTAGTAGGATTATTACTCCAGGCCTATTAATTAAGTTACTCAATGCTTGCCTATTTTTCTTTTAACCCCGTATGAGAACTATAGTGTGCTCTTTAGAAAAACTGAAAACTGTGTGATTTAATATGAAGTGCAGGCCCAGATTATGCTTGGAATGGTGACCCCACAAATGGTTTATTTCATACTCTTCATCCCTTTCGTTTGCTTTTCTATCTATCTTGCAGTATTGTAAAGTTCTTGATTTGGACTTTTCATTTATACATGGCAGTTGCAGACGGCAAATATCCGCCAAGCTTCAGACCGCCATGCTATGCCTGCTCAATCTCAAATCCAACGCCCGCAGCTCCACCAAAACCAACTGCTTCAACAATCCAAGGTTTCATCTTTACCTAATGCTCGGGCCCAATCAGCGGGGGTTGCTAGACCCTACGTAGAGGCATCGACATCCTCTTCTGTTCAGCAACATGAACAGTCTTTGTCGTTACAAAATAGGAGTCAAACCCCAATTGCCAAAGCTAGCGTGCCAATGCATTCAGCTGGTCCGTCAAAAGGAGCCATGAATATGGCGAAGCCTACGTCCGTACCATTCCCAGCTTCTAGTGTCTCGATAAGACAAGTTCCCATGGCGGATGAAACTCCAGGGCAAGTTTCACAGGTACTCAGAACCCATCTTTGGCCTGTCACCCTTGAGATATGTGTTCGTTTCTTATATAGCTTTTCTAGTAGTCGATATATAGCGCTTCACATAATCTTATACTGTGCCATGAGTTTTAGCGAATACGATGATCATCCACGTTTCTGTTTTATTCGATAGCTGCAACTGCCATCTGGCGTGGATTCGACGTTACTTCAACAACTGCTGAGCCTAACTCCTCAACAGATAAGCTCGCTCCCGCCAGATCAGCAGCAGCAAGTGATTCAACTGCAGCAGATGCTTTCGAGGCCTGCGTAGACCATTTGGTAACTCCACTTTCTTAGTAACAGTCGAAATCGTTAACATCACATCTGTACTGTTAAGTAGAATAAAACATAAAAAAATATGTAATCTGCCAAAGGAAAAAGCAGTTTTGAAGTTTGGTAACGCCCCTTGAACCAGCCTTATCATTGCCATTGAAGTTTTCATTCATCCCAAAAACATTAGCCATGTATGAGCGACAAAACATCGTAACATATCTATGCTGTCTAAACTTGTTATACACAGAGAGAACTCGGCGTAGACTTCGTCAGCACACGCCTGTGTGTGTTTGTGTGTGTATGCATTATATATATATGTTCACATGTGTACTTTAAACCGAAGAAGTATTGTGTTGTGTTAGGGGCTGTTCGGCCTGTTCGTGATGGACAAGCTGATTCTGATGCCCCTCCAATGGCATGTACTGAGACATGATGGCCATGATCTCAGCATCCATGTAAGACTGTTTATATGAACAAACATACATATTCAGACAATATAAGGATGAAAAAACAAAAAAAAAACAAATGATAACACTTGCCCTTAGTCTATATTTATAGAAGACAAAGCCCGCTGTGCCAGCTGTCGCAACTACAGCTAGCACCACTAGGGTCAGTAAGCCACCGAGCTTCGCATGGCTTCTCTCTGCATGGCATTACGTCGATTAAAGAAGTGCTATTTTTTTTGACGGACGATGATGAGAGGATTTAGGGTTACCTATGCAAGTGTCGTGCTCCATTATGTAGAGCTTATTTCCCTTGCAGCTGCAATCGAATCCTCCCCACTTGTTATTGCAGTTGCAACTCTCGCACTTGCAGCCTAGGCCTTCCTTGCACTCGTCGATATCTGCTTACTATGTTCCATTAGGATCTATTTTCTTGCAAGAATTGTCTGAAGACGAAGAAACCGAAGATAAATCGGTAGAATCCGATCTTCACCTTCGCATTTGTAACCGTCTCCCTTGAAACCAGGCGGGCACTTGCATCCCGAGAGATCGGTTCCCTGGTTTTATCAGCAAGCGCGGAGTGATGAGAAAAAGGGCTCCATTATATATCCGTAAAAAAAAAGTTTTAATGGAGAAAAAAGGCGCAAAACAACGGCAGCTGCGACTTAACTGAGCATGCAGAGAACTTAACTCCTCCTCTATCTTCGGACCAGCAACCTCCGTTGTTAAAGGAGCATCTCCCCGGGCCCACGGCTGTTCGAACCACCAAAATTCATCACTCAACACATAGTCAGTCGATGAAGCAAATGATCGAAGAAAAACCTTCGCAAGAGGTGTAGCCGTCTCCCCGATACTGAACGCCGCTCGCCATAGGGCACTCGCAAACCCTTCCCCGAAACGTATCCTTTCGTCGACGAAGAAGAAGGTTTAGCTTATTCGTTGTGTTCTTTATACGGTTCTTATTATTTCGGCTATGGAGTAGGAGTAGTTGATCGATCGTACCTTGCAAGCCGTTACGTTGGCGTTAGGATCTTCCCAGCAGCCTCCGTTGTTCTTTAAGCACTCGTTCGTTTCTAAATCTGTTCATTCGTTGGCCCGAGTTTATTAATCAGTGTAGCTGAGGAACCGTCTTAAATGGCTAGTATTACCTCCGCTCAGGCAAAGAGGGGGATCTGTCGTCTCCTTGAAACCAGCGCATATGGCTTTAAGCACGGCACTCCTTTCCAATTTTCCTAACATAGGCAGAAATTTGACCATCAAAATCACGTACCTTATTAGGAAAGCAGCAACAACGGCGCAAAAATATTTCGATATGTGTCTAACCTCTGTACTGCACGTCGTTTATCACCAAGGTCGGTAGGATCGTAATGTCTCCGCGAGAACCATGACCAACCTATATACGAAAGTGCATTATTAGGGCCCATTTTTAAAATTTTCATGGCCCCGTTCTCGTAACAAAATGAAACCCTCAAGATGTTATAAAACTGATCTATTTGACCAGAAAATTTGGCCCAATGTGATACTAAGCCCTAAAAATTTTATGACCCTATTCAATAGACCAGTATGCAACTCCCAAAATTTGGTCTGCACAAAATCGATAAATGTGATATAGTGAACTAGCGAACTTCCACCTTAAAAACAACCTGAAGATCTTGCTCGGTTTTGAGTACGTCGTTCTTCGCATCAGCTTCTGGGTCACCCACGCACTTGTTTATCTGATCAATCGGGAGACCTGACGAACCGATCCAATCGCGCGTTATTACAAGGAATTACATGCATACGTACATAAAAGACGAAGTTATTAATACCGAGCGATCTCATGACTTGCTCGGCGCAATCCCTACTATAACGCCCCTCCTTCATCGAGCACCGTATGTGAAAATCTGAAACGTAGTCCCACCAAACCCAAGGCCGGCCCATCGTTCCATTCGCAACCCTATGCACGCAAAGCTGCCTCAAGTTCTCGAAGACGACGTCCTTCCCTTTGTACCCTTTCCTGAAGTCCCCCTCGGGGTCGGGCGCGCAGTACCTCCCGTGGTTTATGCACTGAGAACCACACTGCTCGCTCCACATGAAATCCCGAGGGCAGTACCAAGTCACGTAGTGGGGCGTGAATTTTACGAAACCGCCCTTCTCGAGTATCTGCGCGTGGCCCTTGAACTCTTTCACGAACCCCACCTGCTCGTCGCACCGCGGACCGCACTCGTCGTTGCCGCTTGTCCAGAGCTCGTACTCGACCCTTCGGTCGGGGTGGGGCACCGACTCGGTCCAGTCAATCTTGACCACGAGTTCCTCGTTGGCTCGCCTTCGGAGGGAGTCTTTTAGGGTTTCGGCGAAGGAACGCTCGATGAGGGCCGAGGGGACGGTGATCTTCTCGACGTAGTCGGCCGCCGAGGAGCTCTCCTCGGGAGAGTCCATTGTGATGAGTGGCTCGTCGATTATGTCGGCGATTAGAACCGCAGCCGCGCCTGCCTGCTGGCCGTTGTACGCTTTTAGGGCGAAATAGCAGTCTGAATGAGTTTAATGGATGGAGAATGTTATGTCGACGACTCAAAATCCTTTTTTTGTCATGTAAACTTAGAGTAGGTTGTGTTTGGTTCGTGGAAATTAGTAGGGAACAGAAAATGAAAAAGGAAAAGGAACAGAAATTGAAAAAGGAAAAGGAACATACGTTTTCATGTTCAATTGATCGGAGAAATAAATAAGGAAAAGAAAAGAAAGGAAAATCGAGTTAATTTTGACGTAAAGCTAGTGAAAACTGATTTCCTCACCAGTTGAGGAAAACGAAATAAAAACTATGAAAATCACTTTCTCTTTTATTTTCTTTTCTCCGTACTTTCCACCAACCAAACACACACGGTGTTAGGGGTTGTGGCGTTTTATTAGATAAGCATAAATTGGAGCGTGAGAATTTTAGGATAATATGTTTCGAAATTGAACCAACTTGAGTTGCGGTCACGTAAATTGAATATTACAATTTTAGGACAGTAAGCTTAAATCGATTATTACAATTTTAGGACAGTAAGCTTAAATCGATTAGAGCACGTTAAGTTTCAGAATTGAAGCAATTAACCTATGTGTCGTATCATCGACTCAAAATCAGTATATATTAATTATTTTTTCGTCCAGTTCATTATGGGAGTAGCATTCCAACAAAACCTAAATTAGAGCGCAGCGATTTTAATAACAAATAAATTAAACGTTGCGATTTCCGACAAATAAGTTTCGAAATAGAAGCAAAGTGCGTACCTCCACGGTCGAGGAGGAGAATGGTGGGACGAGAGGAGTTGGACTTGAAAGGGCGATCTCCGGCGAAAGGGGAGCAGCCCGTCGTCGTCGTGCCCTTGCCGGGATAGACGAGCGTGCCTACGAGCGATCCGCCGTAGTCGGGCACGCCGAAGTTTGCTATGGCTGCGTCGTGCTTAGACCTCTGATCGTAGGGAGATAGTACGCTTACGCTGCTCTTCTCCACAACAAATCTCGATTCTCCGGCGCCGCTCATCATGGCCAAAAACGCCGCCATCATCGCCGGTATTAACATAATGCTTGCTTGCTCGCTCGTCTTCTTACTGAGAAGTTGAGTAGTTTAATATATATATTACGAGGTAATAATTCTTTGCAGTAAGGTGCGAAGAAGTCGTCGTGTGTGGAATATAACAATAATCATTTTTGAAAGAAAGGAGACTTGGCTTGTGGGACTAACTAATATTCTATTAGTTGCTGTCGTTTTAGTTGGTGTGTGTATTAGTTGGGTGTGATGGCATGCTATAACGTGAAGCTAACGGTAGAAATATATAAAGTGAAGAACAATTAAGGAACAACCTCTCCTCAACTGCATTCACCTCTCTTCTCCACCTTTTTTTTTTTAATTTTGGTACCTTAATTTCTCCCAACTTAACTTATGTCTTGTGCCTATATATTATATGTCTTGCATATTAAGGAAGTTGGATCATGGATGAAAACAAGCTTGGTAAGTTTTCAATTGCATTGTTTATTGGTTCTACTTTGATAGAACAATTATCTTGTGATTATACTCTATAATATCACATTTATGTAATATTGCGGCTGCTATGATTTACTTTGTGTTTTTTTAATTCTCGATAGTTGTAGCTAGGTCAACTAACATTGAGAAAGATGCAGTAAAACCTGTTACAGTCATTTATCAGGGGAAAAAACAAAATTTTTAAAATTCAAAGTCAACTTCGCCAAGTCGATCGATCGTGTGTCATCTAAGGAAAATATCCAAGGAAATAAATGGATGTGTAAAACACTACTCAATAAGGTTTACTCCATGTACCGTAGTCCAAAATAAGTTTAGGTTTACTTCAAATTAAAATTAACCTGAATATTATTTGGAGAATATCCATCAAGAAAATTATCGAGGCAGCAAGCAAGCATCACAGCGTATAAGGAGATCGCTTCTTCCAATGCATATTCAAATATTCGGTGTGTCAACAGAATTGAATAGATAAATGGGCCAAAGGCCCATTAGACCCAATCAATGTATTAAAGTGAACTTTAAAAGATATTAGTGGTCCAGGTTTGTGATAACTTTTGTTTTACGTATGAATAATTTCATATGAAATAAATATATTACGTTCTGTATCATATATAGGTTTTTAACAGAATGAGTTTCACGTTTTGAAGTGTTATAAACGTGTCGTGAACATATTGTCCTGGTTATATACACTTCTAAAAATTAATTGAAGACTTACATGCTATCTACGTCAACAAGACTATATTAACAAATTAAATATGATAGATATATATATTTGATGAGCTGGATGTTGCAGTCCTTATGCTTTCTTGAGAAAGCCCATCATCACTTTCACAAGACACGACATTTATTAGTTAAAAGTAATTTGGACAACATGGTTAT
Source organism: Craterostigma plantagineum (assembly GCA_027422505.1). Classification (NCBI taxonomy): domain Eukaryota; kingdom Viridiplantae; phylum Streptophyta; class Magnoliopsida; order Lamiales; family Linderniaceae; genus Craterostigma; species Craterostigma plantagineum. The sequence continues at coordinate 1,417,437 of JAPQWV010000011.1, read as the reverse complement.
TTGGATGTTTAACTTAATGATTCTATGAGTTACTCTTTAGATTCTTAAATGATTTCGTTAAAAATCTAGGGAAAAAAAAGAACTGAAACCTTGTGTTTATTATTTTATATTATCATTTGACAAAAGGGCCAAGGAGATGATAGCAAGATATTGTCGGCAAATATACGTTAATCAATCAACCTTAGTCTCTAAAGTTAATAAAAATATGAATCTATGCCCCATTTCATATTAACTGATTCAAAAATTAATGATAGTGGTGATTTTCTCTACTCTCTCAGTTTCTATATTTATTTTATTACATAAACTCGCAGCAAACGACCATAAATGTAATTATTAAGGCGATGTTTTTCTTTATGAGGAATCTGTAGTGCATGCTGATATCATGATTACACCTACAATCAACTTAAGGAGCGTATGTAATAAAATAGTATATGAAGAGATATAATTAGATTGAATATGTGTGTGTGTGTGTGTGTGAAGTTCATAAAGCAGTCGGCAGATTGCACAACTTTTTTACGTGATTTTCTCGAATAATTATATCAAGATTTTGTTAATTATGTATGCTTTTCGAAAATAGTGATAACCAAGGACGAAAAGTCAATTCAAATATTAAACATTTTAAAATAAACATGAAGTTCTATTTACCTATCAAGAAAGAAACGAAATTAAAGTTCCATTTGAACTCATATGAAGTTATTAACAGAAAATGAAATCATCCATTGTAGAGTTTTCAAACTGCAACGTAATACGTAGAATTATCATCAGCTGTCTCAGTTATTATGATTTTCTTTTTTTTTTGTGACAAAATTATGATTCGTTTGATGAATTTAGTTAAATATATGGTATGACTATCTTTCATTTCATCATTAAAAAGAGGCGACTCTCTCAAATGGAGAAATGATGAAGGAGCTATTCAAAATAAGTAGGTTTCCCTTAAATGGCGATAACATCATTCAGTCTCATCATGATGACAATTTTTCCCCTTTGAGGTAATACACATTATACAATACTCGATTAATGTTCAACAAAAATATTTTATAATAATAAGAAAAAAAATCATGCTACTTTTTTTTAGTATAGAGGATGAGAGAAAGTAATTTATATAATATGCATACGGGTCATACTATTCACACCCCCTTTACTAATTACATTACACCCCAAAACACTTGAAAGTTGTTACTTAATCACATAAATCGACAATAATTATTTTATTATAATTCTGTCTGTAGATTTTAACTAAGTTAATTGAGTAAGTTATTTAACAATATCAATTCAAGTTATTTTATCGATGACACAACAATACAACATTTAATTTATTCTATCGTATCACTCCTTATATTAATCCTACAATTTTCCATTAATTTGAAATATTAATATAAATTTATGATTATAAAATTAGCTTCACATTACATAAATATTACTTTTTAATTATGCTACTTAAATAAGCACAAAATTTAACTAAGGATTAATGATGAGACATATGTCGGAAATAAGTAATTCAAAAAATTTTATACATGCATACAAGATACATATATATTTGATGGTAATTGATAACCGTCACAAAAGATTTGGAAACAAAATCTTCATCGCTACAACTCCAATACAATCAATCCTACTCAAGATATCCTTTATTTAACCTTTAATGATAAGTAGTTATAGATTTAGAATTGGTGAGTATTTAATGGGTTAAAATATTATTGGTAAGTATATAATAGTTTACTTTACATATTAAGTAGGGGTGGAAATAGAAAAATAGGGGGTGCCAATAGTATTACCCTATACATATATATTATATATATGTGCGCAATCTTATAATTGAAAATAAATTATTAGCTTCATATGTCCAAATGAACTGTAGCATTCGGTCCTTTTTTTTCCTATTTCTCCAATCCATTTCGATTTTCAAATTATCGAATGGAGAATAGGAGTTTATGAAGTCAGTCACAAGTCACATATATTTACAATCTCAGCAAAAAAACTATAATTATAACTATGTACTTCTTTGTAATTAACTTCATATATATTTACATAATTACTGGGTTATTCATATTTGATATAGTTGCGTATTTGAATTTAAACTAGACCGTAATGTATTATTTCTACACGTTTGCTTATTTTTCCTATTTCTCCAATCCATTTCGATTTCCAAATTATCGAAAGGAGAATATGAGCTTATGAAGTTAGTCACAACTCGCATATATTTACAATGATCTCAGCAAAAAAAAACTATAATTATAACTATGTATTTCTCTGTAATTAACTTCATATATATTTACATAATTTCTGGGTTATTCATATTTGATATAGTTGCTTATTTGAATTTAAACTTGACCGTAATGTATTATTTCTACACGTTTGGTAAAACATAAGCAGTGAGATTGTCTGAACAGTTGCATATACGTTATACGTATGACATTGGTGAAAAGCGCAAGGTGTCACATTTCTCGTTATATAACTTCATACGACATATAATTAAAAATTTATAAAATACGGACTTTTCTTGTTCTTGACCTATATGTATGTATTCAAGATTCGTGACTATGCAAGAATGTGACGTTTTTTATATTCAGTTTATTAGATTTATTGTACGTGTAATAGAAGATGCTCATCAAGAACTAAAATCTATCTTATCTATCTATATGTGGACCTCCACAAAGAAACTTCTCAAGAAAATATATAACTTAATTCGTCACCCTGGTTGGCTTAAATACTTGGTGATGGATGTATCATCCTATTAAATCTATATAAATGTATACTAAAATTATATGATTTCGTACACTTCACCAACAAAGCACATATCATGGCATTATGTATACAATACTAGGTTTGCCAAAACTAGGGTAAACAGTTTCCCCTTTCTTTCTGCGTAATTTTAACCAGCTAGCACCTCAAGATTATACATTAGTATTAACTAACTACACACACATACACACAGACACAATACACATACATGAGAAATATATAAAAACTCAATGCATCTATATTATATATATTGTGTGACAAAGGGTTTGTTAACAACGTGGAATAGCAATAAAGTGGTACTGTTTTCGATGCATTGAAGTATTCTTCTTAAAGCATATTGAAGAGACACTCATCACACATGGGTCACCATTGTTGCAGCAAACAGAAAGTAAAGAGGGGACTTTGGTCCCCTGAAGAAGATGAAAAGCTTGTCAAGCACATAGTTAACTATGGCCATGGATGCTGGAGTTCTGTACCTAAGCTCGCAGGTTTGATTTTAATTCAACAGATTTTTTCTAATTAACGAGAAATATGTCGAGTAATATCATTATATTTGTGTGCTATGATCACAATTAGGGTTACAAAGGTGTGGAAAGAGTTGCAGACTGAGGTGGATAAACTATCTAAGGCCCGACCTAAAGAGGGGTTCGTTCACCGAGCAAGAGGAGCGAACGATCATAGACGTTCATAGGATTTTAGGCAACAGATGGGCTCAGATAGCGAAGCACTTGCCTGGGCGTACCGATAATGAGGTGAAGAATTTCTGGAATTCTTGCATAAAGAAGAAGCTCATTGCTCAAGGCTTGGACCCAAACACTCACAATCTCTTAATCTCTTCTTCTTCGACGAATTCTATTCAGCGCCATCAAGCACCTTCTTCCTCTTCTTCGTCGTCAGATAAAAATATTACAAACCCTAATTCGAATGGCGATGTTATTACCAATTTCACCATAGACATGACGAATAAGCAGGCGACTATCGAAATAATGCCAGCGCCTGAGGAAGAAGCTCTCGACACTATGATGGAGGTGATGATGAAGATGATCAATAAGAGGAGTCCAATTTCAGCTAATGCGCCGAAAACTGATCAGATTCATACCAGCGATGATCGTGATCGGTATTACAGTGAAATGAGTGGTAATTACTATGATCAAATGATGTCCTTGGAGTTTGCGACTGCTAGTTTACCATCTTCTTCGTCAGCCTTGCCCAAGAATCATTCAGTCGTGGATAATAATGGAGGAAATTCGTTCGGTAACTGGGATTCATCCGCGCTCATCGATTTGCCATTCGATCGACGATCTTTATTAATGGAAGATCATCATCAGCAGCAGCTAATGGCAGAAAAAGCTGAGATTAGTATAGATGGAATTTCTGCTGCTAATGTTATGGAGTTTGCTGATTCTACTCTACTGATGCCTCACTCGGGGATATTTAACTCCAACTCGTCGGGTTTTCTTATGGACGACGTGGCACTTGCTTGGGATTGTTAAGAGTTAATTCAACCATTTCTTCATTAAGCTTCTTCGTTGTCATTTCATCTTCATGTATGAATTTTATACTTTGAACGGATGTTTCAGAACAGCATGACATGTGTAGAAATTCAGTTTGTTGCCATGTTGACAGTAAGTTTAGAAGAAAAAGGGAATATCTGTATCTATCATGCATATGTCTATAAATCTTTTTTAAGATCAGTTGGTTGAGAAAATAAAATCTTGTTGAAAAGAAAAATAATTTATTAATTTGAAAAGAGAACATGTATTATTTATCCATTTACAAGTTACTACATATTGTTGGTGAGGGTTTTGGCCAAAGAACATATTGCAAATCTTTCTCTAATGAAATGATCATCATTTTTCATTGAGGCACATAAAATATTTCCGAACTATCGGATACGCCCGATCTGAGACGCCTTTAGAACGTACTTACAGATATAAACATATTCAAGTTAGTTATATATAGCCCAAGAGTTATGACTTATGCGTCGATCCCTTTTAAGTTCTAAATGGCACAAACAAAACCTCCATCAAAACTAAGTAGACCGGTGTTTCTATGAGATTTCAAAACCTCTTGCCCCCAAAAAATACAACATTAAATTCGTCATATACTTCTTCGAAGATCTTCAGCTTCGGGCGTTCGAGGTGCGCCATCATCATAATTCACGGTGACTCCGTAAATCATCAGGCAAGAATGCGCTAAACCCGAGAATCAAGCTCGGGTGATTGTCGAACAATTGCCCCATTTGTTGCTCGAGGACATTTGTCGCAATTCTAGTAAAGAAAAAAATGAAAAATATCAGGCGCTTAATATACATCGATTCATTTAATCGGATCAATATTATAACCACTTTTGGATATCTGTAATCTTCTAGTATTCAATTCGATCCTCGAAAGTACACTCGGCCACTCGCATTAAATAACTCCATGCGTCGTCGAGCATCTTTCTTCGTGTACGCTCCACATACAGATCGCTTTTTTGCGCACCTTTTTTATCATCACCTTTCATGGCCAAACTAGAGTTGTACGAAGACGTTTTCCCCTTTCTAAGCTTTAGAAGTGCTTTATTTAACGACATTATTCATATCCTGAAGCTCGACATCGAGTACACCTCATTCAACGCCCTGTTAACTTCACATCGTTCATAAAATCTTCGACTATATATCAATGAATTGAGTTCCAAGGCCACATTCCTAGTTATTATAGTCATTCGAATAAGGGGTGAGGTTGATGATAAGGAAATGGTAGCTCACTCATTCTCATTACAAGATTTAGGGTTACATTGGCCCTTTGACTTTATTGAAAAAGCACAATTTCTATCGATTGAGATCTCTAAGACTATTGCATTTATCTTAGCACAGTTAATTATTGTTAATGGGAACTTGGTTAATTCGAGAATCAGTTCCTCTGTCGAAGATCCAGCACAAAAAAAAAAGTCAGAACTGAACGCGATGATGTTTAATTTTATGAGATTATCAAAAACCTCTAGCCCAAGAAAATAAATACATCAATTTCGGCGCGTACTTATAACATCTTCGATCTCAGGCGTACGAGGCGCGCCATCCTCATCCGTGAGTACAATTTGGTAACGCTCGGGAATGTACTCGTTGAACCCGCGAACCAAGCTCGGGTGGTCGACGAATAACTGCTCCACTTGTTGCACGAGGACGGTCATTGAGATTCTAGAAATGGGGGGCACAAAAGAAGTGTGCAAAGCGCTTAATATATTTCGCTTTTCACGTATCAAAATATTACCATGAGAGGATGATCATCAATAGTAGTCATTACCTTTGATCTCCGAAATCTTGTATTAATCTAAGGAAACGACCATATTTCCTCTCGTCTTGAAACGTATGCTCCACTCGCCTGCAATACCTCGATGCGTCGTCCATCGTCAGTTCCCTTCGACGATTCGCATTAGCGCTGCTGCCTCGTTCATTGCCAGCAGTGGGAGGATTTGCCGATGATTCGTACCTGTTAATGAAGAAAAAATAGCGCTTAGGTTATGTCGAAACCTACGACATAAAAAAAAAAAGCGTTTTAAGCGCAACCATATACAAGAATGAACTGATAGGTATATGTATTGCACTTGCTACGATATTTTTAAGGAAAAACTTGTTGGTTCTTGGGTAAACCCTAACCTATCTAATTCCAAATATTTTATCTTTCGTGTTTAGTATATACGTAAGCGTGGCAAAATAAAATTCATATATCTAGGGTTTCCTTTCCAGCAAAAAGGACCTAATTAGACTCCTAAGACATGCTATCCAGCCATAACTAGACCTCTTAGATCTCACATAAAAACAGTTCATATATCTTACACATGATGGTTTTTTTTAGAAATCAGTAAACAAACAGTGAAGGTGTAAAGAAACCAAAAAAATAAAGTCTTACGTTTCTCTCGAAGAGGAAGAATTAAGCCTATGCTGCTGCGTTCTAGGGTTTTCTTGAGAATCCTCGACCAAACGGTTCATGTTTCTACGCACAGGTATCAGCTGCAACACCCGGAAAGTACAGATAAATGATATCATAATTGAGTCTGAGAAAGAAAAAAGAACAAAAGTCAAGAAAAAAGAGGACAAAAGTCCGTAGCGTGAGGATGAGCAAAGATGTCCAGGTTCATCATCAATTAAAAAGCATAGAACTCTAGAACGAAACAATTAATCAGTTGTATACAGAGAGATCAGAATCATACAGGGTTCTTGTCATTCTTACATTTTCTCAAAGAAGTTTCTTGCTATTTTGACAAGCCGCTACCTTAACCTTTTCTCGGTGTAGGCAAACAGCGAATGAAGTCCTTAAATAAGTGACTCATGAAAATGAGGTAATGCTGAGCTGTAAGAATCAACTTATCATACCTTTGACTAGTGTGGCTGGTTGTGGTTACTATTCTCCAGAATCAACATATCATAACTTTGTAATAACTCTTTTGAGATATGAAAGTAATGATTAAATATAATTTGTACGTCACATTTTTCAGGAAATATAATAACCAGTATTTGTGTAATTGAGCAAATTTAAGTAAATATTTAATTTCATGGATATACACAATATACACATTTGGTCAGCGTTCTTGAATTCAATATCATTTCATTAGAAAAATTTTCGATGTATTGGATAAGTTTTGTTTTAGGGCTTTATATGGTATTTCAATAAATCTAGTTTTTAATATATATCTGGTTACCATTAATCAGGTTGTGAAGACTTCAACTTCTCCTGTGAGATATCAAGTCTTGTAATCTTTTTACAAAAATAGGCTCGTGAATTGGACGCAAGAACTTCGATCTTTATCAAAACACTTCAACCGAAGATGAAAGGAACTAACAGAGAAGGGAAGCAGAACTTATGGCGCATGGCGCGAGAACCATAAATATTTTAGAAAAACGAAAATAGCGCCAATATAGATCGTTTATTGACGCAGAGGCCTAATTAGAGTTGCGCCGAGATTTTTTCCCCTTGGAAAGTTCCATTCCTGATTTACCGACATTCCATATCTCATGAAGCTCTAAACATTGCTTAATATTTCATTCCCCATTTTCCTCGCGTTTTCAAGGGTAATTTTGGAACCCTAATCTTAGGCAACAGCAAGTTAATTGAACCTGATAATCAAACTCGGTTGTTGTCTGGATAAACCCTAGAACCACCTCTTCATATAGTTGTCTGTAGGAGAAGAATGTGAGGAAACATTCTTACTATGTAATGAAGAACTCATACGACAAAAAACCTATAAAATAAACCAACCATACAACAAATGGTATGGGAAGTTATGTTCTTGATATTACTTTCCAGGAAAAAAAATAGTTCAATGATATAACCCCTAATGGATCTATGTTTCTCACATTTCATTTAGAAATTAGAAATTTTTGAAAAAGAAACACATGTAACTTAAGATGTCAAGAAAAACGACGGAATGTCGACGTTTATGTTATATCTGAAAATGTAATATAGTTGTCGTCATGCTCATGTGCATTTATGGCTATTTTCAATTTTCATCCTCCGAAATTTCGTAATTATTTAATTTTGGGCTGATAATATTGGATAAATCAACCAACCAACCATGCAGATATTTTGCATCTTCAAGACATAAACAGTCGGTCAATTTAACCGATGGGAAACACATCAATATATATATTACATATCGACAATTAAGGAACTCGTGGGTCTCATATCTCCTCCATACACTAAACAATCAACCATTAATTTCTATCTTCTCTTTTCTCAAAACTCACCCATCTCCATATTTATTCTGTGTTTCACGGTATCGTAGAAAGAAAAAAGGCAAATACATATACAAAATTTTCCAACCCCATCATCAAATCAAACCATTTCTCCCCATAAATGTCGATCTCACGTGATCTGCCGAGCGAAATTGAAACGTTCAAAAGATGGAATCGTTAGGCTACACCGTGTATTATCATGATCAAATGATCATTGCATGCATATATATACACACAGACATCAACTAAATTCTCATATATATAGATCGTGTGGATTTATATATACAGATTCATAAATAATACTTAGCCGCCCCATCGGCGAAAATGGCCTCTTCCCAAGTCGAAATAATGGCGACCACCTTCGGTTGCGGGGCCCACAACACCGCCCAGCAAAATCGGCGTTTGCAGAACGACGTCGATCTCACCGATCTGTGGGTCCACCGACCCCGATGGCAATCCACCGACTCCTCCGACGAAGAAAACAACAACAGAAAAGCAGCGCAAAACCACCACCACAATAACGGCAGCATAAAGGTCGATAAATGGGCGAGGGCCCGAGAAATCGTCTTCTCCGGCGAAGATTCTCGCTCGCCGGAAAATTCCACCACCACCATAGGCGGCGGCGGCGGTGGCGGCGGCGGCGGTGGCGGCGGCGTGTCTTCGTTGGTCCAAAGGTGGAAAGGTTTGGAAGCCAAGAACGAGGGCGCGAGCAATAGGAGCGCGACGAATACGAGCAATAACATAATTGCAGTACCTGTCGTTAACAGCAATATCGTTATTACCAACGAGAATAATGAAGGCGTTGGGGTTAGTTACAGTACGACGTCGTCGACGCCGTCCGAATACTTGGAATATTATTCCGATAATTCGGGCCCGCCTTCGTCGTGCCTAAGCCAGAAATCGAACAGCTGCGACTCGGATAGGCTCAAAGTGGCCGACATAATCAAGAAACTTACGTCTGAGTATCGTTTCGGCGAATTGTGCTGTGGGCCCGAGTCACCGTCCTCCCGCCGTTCGTTGGACTGTAGTTCGCCGCGAATAAGGGGACGCCAGGCGTACCTTGACATGTTGGTACAGTTGGAAAGGGACAGGCAAGACGATCTTCAGCGCCTTGTGTGTCGCAAACTGGTTTCTAAATTTTCTCACCGCGGACGTATTCAGGTCTGTATGTATATTATCTCTTTGCACGATCAATTTCCAATATGTATAGATGTGCGTGTAATTGGCAAGTAATAAATGAACTTACTTCCAGGCGTTGCTTAGAACGAGGTTCCTTCGAAAGGTAATGGATCTCAGCAAATTTTCCAAGCCCACGCCATCAGAAACGCTCTATGCATCATCACGAGTTCATGCCAGCAAGAATTTCAGGTTAGTTGAATTTGTAACATGCTTTTGTTTGATCATTATACACACACGAGATGGTAAATTACTCAATGATGCATAAACATATCTTACTGTGTTGAAATAAGGGAAGGAGTCTTTCCGCGCTCTTCTAATGAAACAGCTGGCTCAGAAACCTCCGTTGAAGCGAAGATTGAGGACACTCAGGTGGTTTCCAAATCGGAAGGCGAAAATCTAAATCTCAAAATTTCCTCAGAAGAGACAACTCGCTTATCATATACAGAAGGCACTCCTGCAAATGATGAAACTCAAGGGCAGAATGTTCATCAGTTGAGTAATTTGAATGCTCCCCATCTTCCCAGTTGTGAAGAGAGCCCACCATTAACAGCTATGGGGGAAGACGCCAACTGCGAAAACAATGGTAGCTTTGTTAAATCTTCAAAGACTAACAAAATTTCTCCCAACACTCGAGGGACAGCCGAGCTCCTCGACGAAACTGAAACGAACATGGACAAAACAGAAAATGAAGAGCTGTCTGGCCATAAAGTTTCAGGAGACAGTCATGCATTAGGCGGTGATGTAACTCATCCAAAGAGTTACGATATTGAGACGTCGGTCAACATCTATAATCCATTGGGTACTGCGCCATATTGGGCAAGTAACGGTTCTCTTTACGAACTTGCTGACGAAGAAGCACATGACTATGAGCTACAAGAAGGAAACAGCAGTGTTTGGATTGCAGAGGTGTCCCGCCCGCAAAGCGACTGGGAAGACCTCAGGCAAGAAAGATACCAAGAGATGCTCGATCCATTCTATGGCAATGATGAAATCCGTTCGTTGCTTCAAAGGTGAAACCCTGGCCATGAATCAGATAAGACAGTAGCATAAAGCGTTGACCAACATAAAAGCTAGTAGAAGCAATTGGTCCCAAAGAAGACTAATCGCTTAAGCAAAACTCATCGGTTCAGACATAGTAATTGTTTAGGCTGCATCATACTATCAGTTATCACCCATTTAATAGTCTAAAGTGCTGTGTATGTCTTGCAGGAAAAGCGTCTCAGGTTTCCTCTCAAGCGATCTAAGGGATCAGATAGATCGAGTGATGATATGCCGCCAAGGCCAGCAAACCTTCAAGGAAAGTGGAAGACAAAAAGCAATACATAAACAAGGGTCAGATCATGAGGATATAGTTGAGAAAAGAGAAGAGGTGAAGTCAGATAAAGAACTAGAACATAAAACAAGAGAGGTTTATGCAAAATACTACGATGATTATGACGAAGATGAGAGCTTTGTGGGCCAACAGTGCAACGAATCTGACGACTGTATGGATCAAATGGTGTCCTCACCGTTGATGTCGTGGCCTCAAGATGAAGTTCATGAAATCGGGGACTGTTCGAATCAGGTCGAGCTACTATCGGCTCAACGATCATCGTCCTCCAATTGTCACTCCCTGGAAAATGGGCACAATGTTTCTTATAGTAGCCACCCAACAACTGTAAGCTAATCACCTATCCTGATATAATGATTATCAAATTTTAAGTAAATGCTTAGATGTCAATAAGATTACTTCTGGGAAAACAGGAAATTGAACTCATATACGACTTGAGGAGGCATATGGAACAGATACATGAAGAGGTTTCGGAACTTAGAAAATCCATTCAATGCTGCATGGATATGCAAGTAAATTTACAGCATACCATCACAAATGAAGTCACAACGGCCTTGAGTCGTTTCGGTAAAACTTTCAGTTTTTTAACATCTTTTCATTAGACGTTTCACCGTGCACATCTTACGATATACGGATGATGTATTAATACAGGGGCAAGTGGCCCAGATAAGAGTCATCTTACTTGTCATTTACAGCATAGATTAATAAAAACCACTACATATGTTTTATGCAGGCGAAAGAAAAGGAAAACGAAGTTCACTTACTGGTGGAGGAAGATGCTGTATTTGCTGCGAAATGCAAGTCGATTGTGTTTTCTACAGGTATCAAACAGATTATATCTTTTTAGGACATCACAGACCTGTCATAAGTAGATATATAATGCAGACAAAAAAGAGAACTTAACCTTAAATAATGGTTGTTCTTATTTCAGGTGCGGGCACATGTGTACCTGTTTCAAGTGTTCCCATGAATTGCTGTGGGGTAGCGGGAAATGTCCAATATGCGGTGCTCAGATCATAGACATCGTCCGAACATATTCGACGACTTCTTGACAGACTTGGCTAGTTCTCACTTATGAGGACCATATGAATCTGAACTACTAACTTTTTTCTTTATATAATTGCAGTAGTTCAGCCATGTCTTTGGTAGTTGAGATTATTAGAACGATACAAAATGTAACACAGGTGAATTCCGAAAGGGCAAAATATTTATTGCATGATGATCAAACAAATCGTAACAAGTAAACTCAGACTCTTCTATTATCTCCTTTACTGACATTGAGCCAATCCTCATTGTTCAATAATTATAACTACGTACACCAAATGCACAAGGAATAACATATATTACACGAAAGTCATGAGAAAATCAAGTTAGCCACCTTATCCTTCTGCAGCATGAGTATGATCACCACTCTATACTTAGCAAAAAGGTTAGAAGTTTAGATCCATTCTTTGGGGTTTATGCATGCATCCAAAAGCTTCCACTCTTCGGTTCCTTCTTCTGGTTTCTGCAAAATGGTGAAAAAATGAGATAAATCAAAGCTTTATTATTCTAAATGAAAAGAAATTCATGCGAAGAAAATAGTAGCCTGCTAGAAAGCTCACGTGATCATACTCCCACCGAGCAGTTAATGGGAGAGACACAAGTATACTCTCAATCCTACCACCAGTCTTCAGACCAAATGTTGTTCCACGGTCGTAAACCTATGATTTGAGGTGACAAATAAGACCCAACTTGAGTTTTATAACATGTAATCAAACATAGCTAGAGCATATTACCAAGTTGAATTCTACATAGCGCCCTCTTCGAAGCTGCTGCCAAGCCTTGTGTCTGTCAGAAAATGGTGTATCTTTTCTCCTCTCTATGATAGGAATATATGATGGAATCACCGAATTTGCACATTCTGAATAATTGAAAATCGGTAAGTGAAGGAAGCATCAAAGCTTGTTTTGATCAATCAATCACTAAAACCCATCATATTTGTTGCTTCAATAGTTACAACAAGTAGAAACCAGCATTCCACCAACGTGATTCGCTTAGGTAAAGATTTTCTAAGAACCATTACCTGTAGAAAAGGCAAGAAGCATCTCTTGATCATAGGCGTTCAAATCGTCGAAGAATATACCCCCAAGACCACGCCTCTCCCCACGATGCTGTGTAAAACATTTTGTGAAAAATGAGTCAGAGCACATTTACGAATTCTGTAGCCTATAATATATAGAGTTTCCACGTTTGTTAGAGGAAAAGAGAGCCAAAGCTGAGTAACTTTTGAAGTGGGAGCAATACACCCTTGTAAGCAATTAAATTAGTTCAAACAGATTATAATCAATTCACTGTTGAAGATTCAGTCATCCATAATCAAGATTAATATGGCAGGCGCATAGTATTCTAAATTGGAGAGTCGTAACGCAGATCTGTTTTGTCATTTAAAAGCATCACAAATATGCAGAAAATTTAGAAGACAACGAAAGAGAATGAAAAGAAATATGCAAGTTCTTCGATTCTAATAAGGTGCACCAACTTGAGGCTTCATTAGCATGTGAGGAGAAGAGCCAATTTTAATACCAATTTGTCGAATCTGTACCTTAACATAAAAATAATCATCACACCACTTCTTGAATTTCGGGTAGAAGTCAGGATTGAACTTGTCGCAAGCATTTTTCTGGACCTACAATAAGGAAAAAGATAGATATAGATGTTAAACCTTTGTCTTCCAAAAATGTGAGGCGAGAAAGAAATGCAAATGATTTCCCCACAAATACTCCACAAAGGACGCATCAACATTTCGTATCAAAAAGTGTATATTATGACCAAATAACAAAGTATATTGCTCACACATTTCTAAAAGAGCAACTGAGAAGGTAATGGGCAATCAGGTGTTTTTACCGAGTGGAAATGCTTGACATCATCTTCAAAAATGTATGCAGGAGTTAGATCTGTACCACCACCAAACCACCACTGTTTTGGTGCTCCTGGTAATAAAAACAAGATCAATGGTGTCAACTTAAAAGGACATCAACAGCAATATTCACGTCAACATTTAGCATGAATGAGAGATTGGGAAACACGTAATGGGAAGTAAAACTGTGCTAAGCTGAAACTGATAAAAGAACAACAGTTAAACTTACCTTTAGGAGCATCAGTCTCAAAATAACGATAGTTGAAATGCATAGTTGGGGCAAAAGGGTTCTTTGGATGAATAACCTGGAAAGAGAGAGACATAGAGAGAGATAACAAATCCAAATCAATGATAAAGAATTAAAAAAAATTAAAAAATAAAAGGATTGATTTAGGGAAATCGGAGGCATTCATTCTTACGGAGCTTATTCCAGCAGCAAAGAAAGGTACATGGCCTGGCTTGGCTTCGCCGTCGTGCTCAGACTCGGAGGGTTTCGCCGCCCTATAAGCGTCAGGCGGCATAACACCGTAAACAACAGATACATTGACGCCGGCTTTCTCCCAAACGGCACCGTCCTGCAAAACCCTGCTGGTACCACCTCCGCCTCCCGGCCTCGACCACACATCTTCCTGGAACTTTCCGACTCCATCCACGGCCTCGATCGCCGAGCACACGCTGTTCTGAACTCCTCTTATCATCTCCTCAAACCTGCTCCTCACCGAAGAAGAAGGAGAAGAGTCGGCGGAGGAGGAGAAACTGCCGTCGGTTTCTCGTAGAAAAGTAGGAGGTCGCTGGGCCTCGTTGTTTTCCTTTTCGATCGTCATCCTAGTCGTCCGTCGCCCACACGGTACAGGCACGGCTTGGAGTCGACGGAGTTGTATACGGCGTATCGAGCTGGGATGAGACCGTACTGCAACGGAATCGGAGTAAGGCAGCAAGCTTGATGAAGAAGACGACGACTGTGTCGGGCTGACCACTGCTAATTTCAGCATTTCCGATATCAAAGTGCCCGTTGATTATTTATTTGCAGCAGCTGAACTGAAACAGAAAAGGATCGATCAATCTACGCGAATCTGCAGTAGTTTCAGTTCAGCTCCATGAAGTGGATTTATATAAGTGGATTGAACCCATGAAACGCCCTCTGTTTACAAATACTCACTCCGTTCCGCTAATTTTATCACATTTCTCCATTTCAGGCGTTCCACTAACTTTATAACATTTCCTTTTTGGGTAAAAAATTATCACAAACAATCAATATAATAATATTAAATATTCTTAAGAGACGTATCAAAATATACACTTTTTTACTACTATATTATTATAATAATGTCACCTTAATTTCCGTGCCCGCCAAAAAATGTGATAAGCTCGTGTGACGGAGGGAGTAATTTACTTCACATTCACAGATTTTGACCCCGTTGACCGCCACCCTTTGATTTGGTTCAATCGTTTTCGCTTTTGCTCATGGTTTTCGACCTTGTAATTTCCCTCGAAGTCAACTTCTACTTCTGATATTAACTTTGCTAAAACCAACTTTCCCTACCATTTTTACATTATTTGAATCCACAAGGATTTGAAAAGTGAAACTTTTTTCTTACAACAAGCAATTTTGTTCAAGAAAAAAGCAGCACTACTGCACTTATTATTCCCAAATCTCAACATGATGCAGAGACACATTCTCAAGTTATATGCCACATGATCAAGTACCAGAAATGAACAACGTTTTCTTTTTCTTCTATAAATATCACATTAATCAATCAATCAATGGGTTATCATTATATTCATCGATCGATCAACGACCAGCTAGCTCGATAAGCTGATCGACCACGCCAGGCTCAGCGAGGGTGCTCGTATCACCGAGTTCGTCAAGCTGCCTCGAAGCAATCTTCCTCAAAATTCGTCTCATTATTTTACCGCTCCTCGTCTTGGGCAGCCCCGGCGCCCAGTGGATAGTATCCGGCGCTGCAAAAGCTCCGATCTGAAAATCAACCACAGCAGATTAGCTTAGATTCTCGGTTAAAAGAGAGAATATTTTTTTTAGAAAGAAAAAGAAGATAATTCGACGTGTTATTTACCTGCTTTCTCACGGTGAGTATGAGGCTCTTACGGAGTTCTTCGCTGTATGGTACGCCTTCGACGAGCGTGACGAAAGCGTATATGCCTTGTCCCTTAACCTATATTCGAAATGTGACAAAATGAAATACATATGTATTTATTAATGTGCTATTCGAGGAAAAAAAAAGGTACCTCATGCTCGACGCCGACGACAGCAGCTTCAGCACACTGTGGATGTGAAACTAACGCTGATTCCACCTCAGCGGTGCCAATACGATGTCCACTGTAATATATAAATATATATATATATACACACACACACACACGTCAAAGGCAGCTTTAACTAAGAAAAGAATCAACTTCAAAGGAAAAAGTATGCTATATGTCATGGGGATGAAGAGCGAATCGTCTACGAGTTAGAAGGCAACAAATACCTGACGTTGATGACATCATCGACTCTGCCAGTCAGCCAATAGTAACCGTCCTTGTCTCTGGGAAATCAGAAGAGATAATGCCAAACCATGAATTTTTAATGGGCAGGGAGAGGGTATTTTGGGAATTCAACACTGAAGAATGAAGACGAACTATATACCTACTGCAACCATCTCCACTGAAGTAATAGCCAGGGAAGGGGCTGAAGTAGGTGGTTTCGTATCTCTCGTGATCGCCGTAGAGTGTTCGAAACGAGCCAGGCCACGAGTTCTTGATGCACAGATAACCACTGCACTCTCCTTCGATTTCTTGGCCCTTTTCGTCAACTATCACGGGCTGCGCATAGTTCAAAGGGTGGTTTTTCCGAATGTTCGACTACTTAGTACCATAATATGTACTAAAGAAACACTCTAAGAATACCTTCACTCCGAAGAAAGGAAAGGTAGCAGAGCCAGGCTTCTGTGGCCAAGCGCCAGGTAAAGGAGTGATCTACAGTCATCAAATATGAACACTTTTATGTTTCAAGGAGCGATCAAAAAGATAAATGCCAAAAACAAGAGAGAGAGAGAGAGAGAGGGAGAGAGAGAGAGAGAGAGAGAGAGAGAGAGAGAGAGAGAAACGTATGCACCATGAATCCGCCGGTCTCTGTCTGCCACCAAGTGTCGGAGATGGGGCATCTTGAATCTCCGATCACATTGAAAAACCACCTGGTGATAAAGAAAAAATAACAGCTATGCGTAAGCATAGAATCCAAATTCAACACAGAACCATTATTAATGGTTCCCAATAATAGGGATGTCGATATCTAGGCGAAAAGGTGAAAGGAACCTCCATGCACTGGGATTGATTGGTTCGCCGACACTCCCAAGGACTCGCAAGGATTTGCGCGAATAACGGGTCACATTCTGCAAGGCTTACAAGTTTAAGCATTTGTTCTCTCGTATTGCATAAAAACATTGGGAGTATCAGATTCTTGCCTCGTGCCCCTCACGCATCAAAGATCGCACCAGCGTAGGTGCGGTGTAGAATATAGAAACCTTATATTTGTCAACTATGTCCCAACATCGCCCAGGATCAGGATAAGTAGGGGCCTATATGAAGCAAAAGTCAAATTGTTTGTCAGAAAATGTCATGAGGTTCTCCAAGACCAAAGAATACAACACAGATTACCCAAACAAGGGACACGCTTTTCATCAAATAATGTCAGAAAATCCTATCAGTGACCAGTTTTTTTTTTCATATAGCACAAAGTTACTATGAGTTTTTTCGAAAATACCCCTTCGAAGAGTACAACTGTGGCTCCATTCAGCAGAGGCCCATACGTAACGTAGCTATGGCCAGTGATCCAACCACAGTCAGCTGTACACCTGAACATGGACGTAACAAGTGAAAAGAACATATATCAGAATTTTCGATCGATCAATGTAGCGGGCGATAGTAAGATAAAGGCGTACCAATAAATATCTGTAGGCTTGTAGTCGAACGCATATTTGAATGTGGTAGCAGCGTACACCATGTATCCTCCAGTTGTATGCAAAACTCCCTAAAATACAAACGAATGGTTAAGATTTTATTGCCTGGCTCCTTTCTTATAAAAAACGCGAACTCTTCTATAATTTCAAGGCCTGAAGTTCACCTTGGGCTTTCCAGTACTCCCGCTAGTATACAGCAAGAATAGTGGATCCTCAGCATCTACCCATTCCACATCACAAGTATCTGGATATTTAGGTATAACATCCTAGAAGAAAACTGACATTAGAAGTTCGCTTTTCAGTGAATTACAAGTTCTGTGCTTCTATTATGTATAATTCCACCAACTCTCCATAAGTTATGACCTAACCATGTAAGCACAACAAAGGCAAAAAGGGATGTGAATAACCATAAGAAGCTTTATGATAATTTTCTCCTGGAAAACAGAGTGTGACGTATGACAAATGGCACCATTGATTCCTGGTTTTTAAAACAGATAGTAAACAAGGACAAGTTGAGCTTCCACCAAGTAATTTCAATGGATTCACCATAATCTCATTTCCATATTTTTTCTTCAAAAGACAAGAACTATAGAATACTTAAGAAAAGGTTCACTTCATCGAACCTGCCACCAAATATCTCTTCCATCCACCCATTTAGTGTTCTCCTTCTTCAAGGCAGTCTCATTGTTGTAGGTCAAACAAACACCTGAATAAAAAAAAAGGATCCGTAAGAACCAAGAAAAAGTTAAAAAGTGATGAAGATAAATTGACCCTTCTTCGCAATACTCCACATAAACCACTAAAAGAGATATAAATATCTTGGAGACCATATCTTTCACAACCTTCAACTTCTAATACAGTAACGTTTAAACAGCTAATTGTGATATGCCTTTCACAAGCGTACCTACGGGGACACCATTCTGAGCAGATTCTATCAGTGCGGTATCTACAATGTCTTTTAGATAGATGACTTTGGGCCCTCTCCGAACAGCATTGCATGTTATTACAATCTTCGGTTTGCAATCAATGATCCTCTGTGCCAGAGACTCAGAAGAGAATCCAGCAAAAACAACCTGAAATACAAACATCAACATGGTACTTATAAATTGAGTAGCAACCCATCCAAATATATCACACACACATATGTGTGTGTAGAGAGAGAGGCTTCTAATGAAGCAGAAGGAAGCATTGTATTCACAGTACCGAGTGAACGGCTCCAATCCGAGCACAAGCAAGCATAGCTATAGGAAGTTCCATGAGCATAGGTAGATATATAATAACAGCATCTCCCTTCTTAACCCCAACATCTTTCAAGTAATTTGCTAGCTGGTTGTCCACGGAAAAAAAAAAGACTCAGCTTCAATTCGCACGAATTTATCAAGAACGAAAGAACAAATGGGAAGGGGCTCAACAAATTTGTAGTAGGATGCCATACCTGGCAAACTTTTTGCAGGAGTTGGTTGTAAGTCAAAGTAGCATCAACACCCAAGTCATTCCCTTCCCAATATATAGCAATCTTATCACCATTTCCAGCAGCGATATTTGCATCCAAACAATTGTAGGAGATATTGGTAATACCCCCCTTAAACCACTGATGAGTGATGACCACAGAAAGAAGACGTTGGCAAATAAAAATATAGTTTTAATGAGAGAAACTGTAAATATTACGGACCTCAATGTGGATTTTTCCCTTACGAATGTCAAGATTTTCTTTTTTGGCAGGCAGGTCCCATTTCTTTTTCCAGTAAAAGCTTGATGATGCTATGTCAGACCAAAATCTTGATGGGTCTTCAATGGACCTTTTGTACATTTCCAGATACTACAGCACCAACCAAATTTTATTAATTCCTTACATCAATCCTAGAAATCTGTGAGCTAAAACTAAACATTCGGAGAAAAGATATATTTGAGCAGTAAAC
Organism: Craterostigma plantagineum; assembly: GCA_027422505.1. NCBI lineage: Eukaryota > Viridiplantae > Streptophyta > Magnoliopsida > Lamiales > Linderniaceae > Craterostigma > Craterostigma plantagineum. Next base: position 1,397,696 of record JAPQWV010000011.1, on the reverse strand, counting down.
GGTTTCTTGAAAAAGAAATATTCTGGAATCTCCACAGAGACCAAGTAATCTTTTCCAAAAAAATTGAGAACTTGGATCTAAGCAGGGAAACAAGGGAATTTAGAGAGGCGCCTGCTTCGATCCTAAGGTGAAAGGAAGTGAAAGACGAAACCTTTCGCAAAATTCAAGAGATGTAAATTGCTATAGTAAAAAGGGTTTGACCTTTTCAGGGGAGGAGACGAGCGCTTGCGCCGAGAAATCTTGGCTGGGGACGACGAGATCATCCTCCTCCGACGCCAGGGCCTCCCCAAGAATCACAGCATTCAGCTTCGAAATCCTGCCGGCGCCGGAAGGAAGGACTGACATAGACTCCACGTGGCGCAGGTGATTGGACGTGGTCAGGTTACACGGCGCCGCCGCCGCCGACGAGCCATTAGTGGCGAAAGGATCATCCATGGGAAGCACAAGATCGCGTCTGTAGCTGAAATTTGGGGAAAAGGCAAGAGCACCACTTTGGGACCTTGAATATCTCCTCGAATTCAATGAAAATATTTCTTTCGTAGTTTGACGCGAGAGAGGGTAAGAGCTGTAAATGTAATAATAGCATTGACCCGAAACAATATTATAATCGCCACCAACCCTGCAACCTCCAAGGCGCTGACCTTGTCTATTATGGCAACTATCGATATTTTTACCATAAAAGATCCCATCTTTAAAGCAGTTTCTTCTTCTGTCGAGCCATTGATCACTACCTCGATAGACCACAAAAGTCGAAGCAGCTATAGAACGATGATACTTCGTAGGAGAAGCAGAGCACATATGGTCCATTTCTACTATTGCAGGCCACAACTTATTTTCCTTTCTCTAGAAAAGAAAAATAGCCAGTTATAAACAGATCACCGTCGAGACAATCGATGTGCATAATCCGATCATCTTACACAACTTTTTGTCCTTTTCTAAATTAATTTCCACCCCTCTTCACGCATGTGGACCAACATCGAACGAACCCAAGACTTTCCTCTTTGATCAATAAAACAGTGACTGAAATTTCCTCAAGTATGAGCTCAATTGCTTTCTGCAGCCAAAGAAAGCAACCCACGAAGTGAAGCCCGTCTGTAATATAGTTGTTACTGAGCTTCCCATATTGGAACTTAAACGTACGAGGTAGTCTGAAGTTGTTTAGATCAACCAAGTTACATGTAGGAGGAGATCGCCGGTGAAATGACGCCGTTCATTTGGGTGGTTCGCACTTGTGTATAGAAAGGAGAGTTTGGAGACTTCCCATAACTTGATATTTGGATAAGCTTTCTTTACAAGTCTTGATTATTCATTTATTCGTCAGCTCAGCTTTGAGGTCGTCGAACTGAAAATCCCAAAAAGAATACTGTCAAACGGTGAAATTGACACAGATTGAAAGATAAAGGACTGAATTGGAAACTTAAATTAACATGTTGGATAAAAAAAATGTAAAATCGCTTCCACGAAGGGTATATATTAACTTCAGTCCGGCGAAGTTTTCACCGTTTGTTGCACTGCACCGCCGAGTATCACTTGCTCAGCTCATTTACTTACTGTCTCCGTTTCTCTCCATAATTGGATCTGTAGTTGGAATTTGGATGCCGTAAACCATAGGATTCCATTTGTTTGGGAAGATATGAGAAGTGAACCTACGAGAAAGGGCCCTTCTTCGTCGTCGCCAGCTTCTTTCTCCGGCTACCGTATACCACCCTTACTCCATCTGCTCGGTGCTGCTGCAATTGTGTCTCTACTCCTTTTCGCATTTCGTTCGTCTTCGATTTTAGGCATGTGAGCTGAATCAGCTCACATCAATGATCTTTAGTTTAGTAGTTGTTGGTAGCACGGCGAGAATATGTTAAAAGACTGTGATGTGCATTGATTTTGCAGTATACGACCAATTATCCGAGGTTAATGCGGAGGATATCAAGATTTTGTCCGATTTCCAACACAGCCTTCAGCATTGCGTGGGACTAATAGCACCTAGGTGTGTGTTTCTTTCAACAGCTCAAATTTAACTCTACAGTTTTTCTTCAGCTGTGCGCATGTTTGTTCCATGTGAGGGTCTCTAGATGCCATTTATAGCTTAGATTGATTACTTGCAGTACAATGAGCAGTTTAAAATCTTTGAGCCTTTGGAATACAAATATGACTGTTTGCGAAGCTGTACGATAAGTAGAGTAACGAAAACAGGATTGGTCTGAGTCTGACATACCAAGTAGAGAAACGATAAGCAGTGATTGGAGCAATTCTGCAACTGCAAAGTGTGGGGAAAGTCGGATCCTTACGGTGGCGGGCCGCGTCTGGTTCTGCTGATATGAGCGATGTGAGGAAGAAATCGAACTACTACAAATGGGGAAGTGATGCCTTTCGAGGGACTAAGAAAAGCAGCTAGGGATCATTTCGTTCAGATGGAAGGTGTGTCTCAGTACAAGATGGATGGGATCAAATTAGATGATTAAGTCTGTGTGAGGCATTCTCTAAATCAGAAGCCTGATGGTACCTGAAAATCTATGACATTGAACATCATTTCTTAACCTATGAAGAGCGACTGAGAAAGATGTGCTCGAGGTTTGGTTCGTTGGCGGGCGGTAATGTCTTTCCCCATTAGGAATTCATTTGTATGTTAGAGATATTCTGATGTACAGTAGCAAGCTGAGTTACTTCAACCTGGATTAGCAGTTTTCCATGAACCTTCCCCTTTTCTCTTAATCGGAATTTTCTTATGTTTTTTTTCTTGTTACTAAGTTTGCATGCTTAAGTTTGGCTAGCCGTACTAAACTAACACTGCAACGACGTATACTTAGCAGGAAGAACAACTGAATTCAGACAGTAATATCAACCAGTAAGGGAATTGCTGAGAAACAGAGAGCAGTACGCATACAATGTCACAAAAGGTTGTCCTCTCATGCTTTCCTTTTATTTCGTCGATCTATTTATATATGTATGGTGGTGTTATTTTACAACATTTAGCCACTCACCACCACAATAACCCTGCAGTCCCAAAAAAAGAGCAGCAGCAAAAACTTTATAGCCATGCGACCGAAGCTTACAGATTAACAGGGAAGTCCTTCTCAGTATAGTTGTCGATGGAGTCGAAAGCCATATCCACTTTGGGCCTCAGTAATAGGTTGATGGGCTCTCCGAAAAACTCAAAGAGCGGGTAATCCCAGTTGTCAATCGACATCTCTAAACTGTTATCCGAAGCAAGAGACGTATCCTCCGTAAGGTACCATTCTGTCCCTGACTCGTTCTTTACAGCAGCATCGTTGAATGCCAGCGGTGCAGAATATGAAGAGTGCTCTTCTTCCTTACGAGCTTCTATCACCTGTCATGTTTGTGGGGAAAAAAAAGACTTTATATAGCTGTGATTGTTATTGCAGCAGCGTAATAACGATCAAGGAATCTCCAGGATCTGCTTACATAGCGTCCATCCTCTGTATTTTGGTAGATCAGAATGTAGTCACCTGCTATCAAGCCATGAGCATGCGAGAAGTCGCCTGCAGCAAAAGAACAAATTGTATCAGAGATGGCTCTTTCATTACAAATAGATTATGAAGGATTATAACGCAGAGAATTTCGAACCCGTCCCCTCGATTACATACATCCTGCTACTGTTGTTCGGCCAGTATCTGTCGAAGAACAAAGATTCAACAAATAATGAAGCAAGCCCACAAGTTCATATTATATATGGTGAGTTATTACAATTTACAATTATGTTTACATACAAATGGAATGTGTTTTCAATTCTATTCTAACTCAGACCTGAACCTAAACTCCCACTCATGGACGCCATCCATGTCGAGCATGGCGATGTCTACGCCTTCCTTGGTTTCAAGAGCTGGGAGATGTTTCTCAGCCTCCTTCTGAAGATCGATTAGTCGCAGAAAGAAAGGACAAATGTATGCTTATTACGATTGTATTAACGTATTATCATTTGATAAAGTTGTGCATATTTCTTAAAAGCACATATACCTTTGGGAGGACCATACGCCGGAGGCTGCTGACGTCACTGTTCTTGAGCTGCTTCTTGAATAGAAAGCTAATCTTAGTATGATCGATTTTCTATATGTAATAAAAAATCACTTTCATCAGTCAAGCTTTCAACTACTCTTTAAGACTCCAAAGGAAATATATGTTATATATATATGAATCAACAAAAGGCCACGTGAAAAAGTAATGATAGAGACGGCGGAGGAGATTTACGGGCGGTGGTGGTGGTGGTGGTCGGAGGCTGAGGTTGATGCGTAGATTGGGCCTTTTGGGCCTTGAAACTCTGGGCCTTCTCTGCACATTAGCGAATCCAGGCCCAGAAAAAAGGTCCATCACAGTCGTCTCCTCCTCCACTCGTCGGCGGCTGCCCATGCTTGTTCTTGCACCATCTCCGCCGGCAGCTATTACATGTCCATTCCCTTCACTTCCATTGCACCCCTCCATTTCCGTGTCTTCCTAGTGTGTATGAGAGAGATAGAGAGAGGAGAGAGAGAGAGAGAGAGAGAGGACGATGAGACGAGGAGCAAAGTGATGATATTGAGGATATTGATGGGGTTTTGTTATTATTACTACTAGCTAGCTACTGCCTTGGAGTGAATGAAATCTTCCAATTTTAGCAAAGGAAAGAGTGATCAGAGATTGCTGGGAAAGGAGACATTTGTGCAGCAATCATTCATGGGAAGATTGGATACACGCACAAACACACACACACACGCAGATAGAGAGAGAGAGAGAGAGAGAGAGAGAGAGAGAGAGGCGCACGTATGTGGTTGGTTGTTGGGTGCAAAAGTGAGGAAGAAAAAAGGGAGTCCCATTTTGCATTGAAGGTGGTAAAATGATCCTCGTAGTGTGTGAGACTGCTTTGAGGTGGTGAAACTCTTACAGGTGTTGCAATAACTCTGAGGAACGACTTGTTTCATGGCACCTCATATGACGACCTCCTCCACTACGTATATTTAATAAAAGAAAAAGAGATCAAGAAAGAGAGATGCTACAGTTTTCTCTTTCATGAGCTTCAGCACAACACACGACGTCGTGAAATGACGTACTACTGAAGAGAGAGATGTTTGTAATGTAACGACGATTGGTTTTTTGTATATTTTCAAAGATGGGTTTGGGCGGAAATAAAGAAAACCTGCGTCCGAGTGCGTATGGACAATGCCATGCAGCACCGTAAGCTAAGTGCTTGCCACGTGGATTGATGGGCTCCACTCAACTCAAGACGCAATTTATTTTCATTGCATTTCTTTTTTTGAGACGATTGTTTATTTATTGTAAACAATGATCACATGCTTATATAATTTATCAACCCACTGGGCTGGGATGTGATGACTGGTTCATTCTTGAGGCTGTGACTCACGTGTCAGAATTCATTTTTTGTACTTTCTCTGTAAAAATTTGTACTAACAGACATATACTTCATAAAAATATATTAACTTTCTAGAGTTTTTTTTTTATGTCTCGAACGAGCATATGAGAAAGAAAGGGAACAGAATAAGTATTAAGTAATAGAATATAGCATATGAGTAATGTATGTACATACAGACGACATGTATTAGTAGGCTAGCCATGGCTAAACAATGTCAGCCCAGAACGCAAAGAATGGAACATACAAAACTCATAACACGGGCGCAAGCAAACGTACCTTATTCATCTCCCACCTGCATTCACTGCAATATCAATATATATTTTCAGAAACATGTCTCATATCATTTGGATAAAGCAACTTACTAAGCAGATGAGAAGAGCTAACTGCTACAATCAAAGTGTTCGACTTTATTACCTCTTATCTGCCCAGTTCTTGGAGACTTGATCTCCGATAAGGACATGGGTGTCAAAGGAGGAGAAGCAGCTTCTTCAACCTTCTCCATAATCTGAGAAGATCCAAAAAGCTTCCTCGACTGCAAATCGAACTCTCTTGGACTACTCGACGGTATTGAGAAACTTCGTGAAACAGTTAGCTGTGGCAATGGAAGGGGAGAGCCCTCCTTCGATTGTCTCGGCAGATGGTTCCTAATGCTAGTTGGGGAGAGATCTCGACGATTTCTATTACCGAGCGGAGCAGAGTGTCCCAAAGCCCCTAACGATCTCCTTGGCCTATAAATTAAAGCATCGGGCGGTCTAGGGAGTTCATGGAGCTCACTTATCTTAGGAGATGGCAAGACAGTAGATGAATCTTGTGAGCCCGATGATGGTAACAGCTGCTTGCTTGAAGATGATGATGATTTGTTAGCCAGTGGACCAGAGAAAGCTTGTCTCTTAACTTTCTGAGCATCGACTGCGTTATTATGCGAATCAAACTGCTGCTGCTGAGAGGCCCCGTTGGATAAAGGAAGGGGCAGTGGAAGAGATTGCTTGTTGCCGCTGCTCTCTTCGATTTCCGTGTGAGATCTTGCAACTCCCGTTTTGGGCTTATCAGCGTTCAGTGGAGATGAGTGCCAGAGATTTTTTGAGCTTCTAGTAGGTTGAAGAGGGTTTGGAATGAATGTTACCGAACTAGCTGCTGCTATTGAAGTCCTTGCATCAGCTGGAGTTGGGAGGACGTGTGTATTGTTGAGTTTGTGCACACTTGTCCTTAGTTCTCTCATTCTATCTGCCGGATCTGACTTCTCTGCAAAGATTGGGGCAGAATGACTTCCGACTCTGTGTGATTGAGTTAATATCTGCTGCTCGCCTTGACTTTTGCCCGCGTCTTTGGTTTTTAATGCGTGCGAACTCAGAGCACCTAATTGGTCCACCTGTGAATTTCAAGGGAAAAAATGATGACTATGTCTTCGAGAAAATGCAGATGAATCAACAGACAGCTGCATCAACTATATAATTTGAACTGAGGTCCACGACAAAGAAATATATATGATTAGAAAGTGCAAGGAGTAAGAACACATAAAAGAAGTACACTCGAACAATTCGTGGCAGAGGAGTACTGTTACTGAAATCAGGGTGTATACATGTCGTCAAGAGAGAAGACTAATAAAAAGACTTGCACACTCAAATATGGGGAAAAGTTCGATGATCAATGGATGAGTAAAATGTATTCTTTTGTAGCCAAATGATGCAAAAAATTGAACAACAATAAAGCTATCTAAGTACTACGATGAACCACATAAATCATAGAAATGCAATCACTATATTTAAAAAGCAAGGCAATCAACTAGCAAACAGAATTCACCTCCATCGATTTCCTTAGTTCCCCATCCATATCCTGCTTGCCCCTTTTATAATCAAAACTTATATCTTCATCGTTGTTGGTCTCAAAACTGTTTCCTCCGTCGACTACTTCATTCACTTCACCTATCTCATAGTCAATACGTTGCACTTCTGCAACACTTTTAATGTGTGGTTCAACAGATTCAAGAGACTGAAGTCCTTTCCGGAAAAAATTCAACTGTAGTAGGAAAATCAAAATTATAAGAAGGGAAGGAGACTAAATTTATCAAATTAAACTTCATAAAAACATCTCAAGACCTGCGCAGCATGGTGACGAACAGCCTGAGTTAACAGACTCCGACTTTGCCCTTGCTTCAATGACTCCACTCGAAAGATGCAGAGTCGTGCTGCATCATCATATTCATCGCAAACAGCCTGCAATTGAGGTGATGTAAAAGTGTCCCCTTTTCCATGTCTCGATTTCCCCTTTTCTTTGACTTGTCCCACCATGTACTCGAACATCTCTCTGAAAATTATACATTCAGTGAACCTCATCCCATACAAAAGAACAAAAGAGAAGTGCAGTTAATTATGGCTTGACCAAATACCTTTTCTCGTCACATTGAAGCTTCATTTCCTACAGTATCAACAACTAGATCATCAGAACAAGTGAGATATAGATCAAGCAACATATTACTGTGCTCTATTTCTTGTCAGCCAGATGAATTGTGGAAACTTATTATTGGTGACGTGCGGAATAAATACAAACCTCAACTTTCCGTAGCTCACTCAATAGAGACTCTGATGGGTTTGTTATTGTCATCATTACATGAGACCTCTGAAAAGAGAAAAAACAGTCCTTTCAACTTCTCCGTACATTGGCAAACTAGAAGAACAAGGTGGGACAAAAACACTGACATATGAATCAACTAGTTTCTGAAGCTCAAGCTGCACCTTCCCCAGCATTGTCAATGGCCCTGCTGCATGAATATACAATATTATGGCAATCAACATTGTTCACAAAACATTCAGCAAAGAAGAAAACAATTCAGTAAAAAAATGCAGTCCGGGTGAAAGAAAGCCCACGCTGCTATTAAATACTACTTCTTTCAGAAAAGCATGACAAACTCGCGGCTTGTTAGACTGGAACTAAAAGCTCGCACGAAAATATAATACTAAAATTCATAAATTAAAGCACCAGAACGAGAAAACCAGTTTAGCAACGGTGATGGGATGGGATGGATGTGACACTGCCTCAAACCATTTTTCAGAGTACAGATTGACAGAAACTAAGGAATTCTTATCAAGAGAGTTCCCCTCCAGTATCCATATGAATATTCCACTAACACTAACACTAATATGCTCGATGCCATGAATCAAATTATAATAGGTAAAGACATACAGGGGAATGTTATTTTTGCTTTAATCGATTCTATCACAGGTATAGATGTAAGATTAATTCAGTCAACAAACCGTGCATATGGACCACAGTTGATAAACTAACAGTAACAAATACTGCAAAACTAAAAATCAGTAGACTTCATATCACACAAACATCAACTGAAATCAAGAAACCAAGGGCCGTAAATTCTTTGGGATTGCTGGAACCAAAGTCGGCCACGAGAAAGTTTGCAGTGGGATGTGACATAATTTGACTCCAGCAGCATAATCTAAACAACCAAACAATGACAATATTTGCAGAAACATAGTCAAGCACACTGACCACTTTCTCCATCCTTATATGTGGCAGTTTTCTCCAGAAGGCAGTTCCCCATCTCCAGCAATGACTCCGATAACTCTGTAAGGAAATGCATTATCGCGATAAACAGGGTATCTCAGAAGCATATTAAGGAGAAATTATTTAAGGCACGCACCATAAGCACTATTTGCAGTTGCAGCAGCTGCGGAAAGTAGGCTGTCATAACATGTTCTCATGTTTTTCATATCCTGCAGCCCAAACACACAAATCAGAGAATCAATATAGATAGAAGCATTGGCAAACAGAACTGCGCAAACTACTTAGCTCGTCAGAAAAAAATAACACGCATTAGGTAACAAAAACTGAATATCAACAATAATATTCAATTCATCATGAATCCGTAATCTCGGACTAAGTGTCCTAATTGAGCATGTCATACTCATACTTAAAAGCCCTTTCTTTCCTTTTCCTACCAATTAGCATTTCCAAATTAAAATTCAACCCCTTCAAACTCCAAAAACCTCAGCGCAACATCAAGCGACCCAAATGTCGACCATAAACCTCAGCTCATCACACATTAAAAAAGACAACGAATAATCATGCAGAATTAAGATCACAATTAACCAAAAAAAATCAACTGCCCAGAAGTAGTAAACAACCAAACCAAGATCCACCTTCGATGCTTGAGCCAACCCGTCCGTGTGCACCGAAATACGCTGATCCCAATTCTCCTTGGGCTCGCTCTTATTCAGAGCGATTTTCCTCAGCTTCTCCAGAGGCGACTTCATCTCCGAGGGTCTAGGAGAGCAAAATCAAACAATTGAAGCCCTAATCAGCTCGAAATACCCGTCCGACGATCAAAGTGGCAGACGAAGATATGCAATGACCTGAGCGAAGAAAAATCTGAGCTAATAATGATGCGCCGAAACTAGAAAAAAAGGAAGGGGACTGACTGACCTTCGATGTCCTTTTTCGTAATTCTAGACTCGGTCAGACTCAAACTGAAACCTCCCTTCCTCTCCAATGTCAAGGCGACGCCGTTTTGCTTATTTATATCTGATAACTCCATGATACAAACGATGTCGTACGAATAATTATGTATCAAATTACATCACAACAATTCTCATTTTCAAGAAAATCGAACCCCGTGTTAGAAGCGTTACCTCCTTACCGTAAAGATTAAACTTCTATGATTAATTAATTTAATTAATTAACGTAATAATGGTTGTGGAAAGGGAAAGTCAAAATACTCATCCAATCTGAAGGGTTGAAATAAAGCCAGATGCTCTTTGACTGTCTTGCCCTTGGTTGGTCTAAAATATCAAATTGGTCAAACACATTGGCCCAAAGTGATGGAGATTTCTGTATATTATATGTTCAATCAAAGTTTGGTAAATGAGATTGTAATGAAAGGGTCAACAGTCAAACATACAGTGAGATGATAGTCTAACCTTAAAAAAAAGTTAATCAGTAATAAAAAAAAATGGGTAATTGGCTATAGAAGGACTGATTCGTCATTTTAGTACATAACCAACAGTATTATACTAATCCTAGTCAGCCTTTTGACAAGTAAAATACAACAATAATCAAAGGCAAACAAACTCATTCAAACACGTCGTTGCCCAAATTGTCAACACACTCCGTGTAAGTAAATAGACAAAGGTGGAATTTTCTTTGACCAATCAATCTTATGTGGGCTGGGCTTGTTACTTGCCTAAGCCGTGAGCCCAAGTGTTGCAACTCTTTTGTTCCAAAATCAAGATAAATGGTTGCTACTTCTTTCCTTTTATTATTTTTTTTTCTTTGCCTCAATCAAAGAAGTTAAACACATCGTCCAACTTCTTAGACATCCCATTTCATTTCAAAAGAGATATTATTCATAAAAAACAAATTTAGGGTTTATGTTTTTTTATAGAGATGAGAAAATTCGTTAGGGAAAGAAGGGGTAGCAAGTTCTCTTCTAATCAAAGAAATTCCACTCATCCTCCGAAAAAAAAGAAATTCCACTCAAATGGAGATGGATGACGGTACAATTGATAAAAAGGAGGGGTCAAAAAATAGATCTTCCTTACCAACTGGGTTGGTCCAAGTGGTAAGCAGCTTGGTATCGCTTAAGTAAGGTCTCGAGTTCGAATCATTGTGTATGCAGCACTCCCTTTGAAAGCCTCACCTGCCGTTACCAGGTACGCGACGCGTGGCGAACCGGATTAGTGGGGGCAATCCGGAAATCGGTCGGTATCCGAAAAAAGAAAAATAATCTTCCCTCAATTTGAGTTCCTCAAGTAGTGGTAGAAACAGACGACCTAAATCCTAATAGCCAAATCGAATATTATACACACCAAAGTAACACTTACACGACAAAGTAAACTAAACAATTTCATTTCTCTAACAATTCAGGAATGAGCTTTAACAAGAACGACAGCTCTCTGTGAGAGAACTGAGGCCTACTTCCCTGCATTTGTCCCTCGACATCATCTCCTTCGCCATTAACAAATGGCTGCTTCTTAACCATTCTTGAAACGGCTTCGGTGATTTCTTCTACAAAATCCACAATCACTCCTTCGACTCCCATCAAATGCTGCATGTAGACTGCTTCTGCAACATTACTGAGAGAAAAAAGAATTCATCAGACCAGAAGTTCACATCATAGGAGTTAGGTAATAAGATAAAAACTTGCTCATGTAAAAGGCTCACTTCAATCTGCCGTAGGTCAATAGAGAAAGGTTCAAATCCTTGATGGTTTTCACCAACCCTGGCCTTCGAAGAAGGGCTCTGACTTCAGAAACGATCCCCTGGAGACCTCCATCTAAGCAGACTTTAATGGCTTCCTCTAACGAATTCCTTCTTACATCCTCGTACACCTCATTTCCCCCATTGGTAAGGTAGAAAACCTGAACTGATAGTGTTAGCATATGATAGATAGAGCACAGCGATTCAATATCGACTGTATAGGAACTCACGGGGTAGACGTTCTGAAGTTTCTTGACGATCAAAGCAGCGTCAGGGTGGAAGCTAGAAAAGATGATTCGCCTGTCTCTGGCGTGATGGAAGACAACTTGTAGGATCGCTTGCAACGTATGCTTGAGATTTTCATGATCATAGACAACGTAATCGTCGAATTTCAGTTCGATGTTGAAGCCGACGGAATGGTTCACTTTTCCGAAAGCTTCTTCCAAAGTGCAAGGGGAGTCATCGGATTTGACGTCCCAGTTAAGTATTGCCCCTTCCTTTGTTTTCCTCAAAAGCTTCTTTCCAGCCAAGCCGCCTTCTTTCTGGGGACCATAGGTGAGGAACTCAGATAGGGACAGTTCTGTTACCCTCTTTCCATGTATTGTCCCCTGAAATATACAGATACAAAGCTCAAGGTAAGGAACAAGGCATTGATTACACTTCAAATCAGAAATTATTATGGCTAAAAGGGTGTAATAAACTTACATCAATATCTTCGTGGTAGATGAAATTGTCGTGAAAAATGATGGGGCAGCCGTCCTTTGTGACCTACAAAAATCAAGACACAACAGGTCTTTTTCACTCTCCCGTCTCAAGCCTTTCGCATACGGAGTATTTCGTACAGTACAATTCAAGAGCAAGGCCACAAATCATCATAGTAGTCCTTTACATCCGAGGATGAAAGGAAAACAAGAGAAACCGCCAAGAGCAAAAAAACGACTTTAATCAGTATCTTATTCCGATTGATCAAGAAAAGAAAGAAATAGTACAAACCAATAGAGTTGTCTATAGATCGGAATCGGATAAGGCGGAGGGAAACGTCCAAAAAAGTAATAGCTGTTGTAAGTTTGCTAATTTATCAAAACGTTTCTTGTTTCTAGTTAAGATATGGAATTAAATGGGTTTTAGGCGGAGCTGACAAGATACAGCTGTCAATTTCAAACAGACAAGGAAAAAGGACGCGGCGAATAAAACGGCATCGAAGAATCGGTTTCCATTTAAAATAGTAGTCGATATGGTGAGAATCATTATGAAGGTTTAGAGAAAACGCCATGTAAATCGCCGGCGGTCAAGCACCGAAAATCGGAGTTTCTACGTGAAAAACGACAAAAGATGTATACCTGAACATCAAACTCGATGAAATCGATCGGAAAAGTAGCGGCGGTATTGAAAGAGCGAATGGTGTTTTCCTTCACAGCTCTCATCCTCAAATCCGACGACTGCAACATGTTCATCCCATTCCCCCTGTGACCGATCACCAGGAACTTCGGAGCCTTAAACGACGTCGCACGCCCAAATTCAACGCCGCAGGCTTTTGGATTAAAAAATAAATAAACATCAGCTAGCTAACTCGACGCCATGAAAACAACAAAAAGAAAACATAACAAAAAAAGTCACAAAACTCAATCGACGTGAGAAACACACCTTTTACAAACCGCGGCGAGTAGAGAGAGAGAGACGCATTCTCATGAATCTGATCAAGATTAGGAACATCGGTGATGTGAACGGATTTAAGAGCCATTTGCTGAAGCAGCTGCCTTTGGCGGGGTATTCTAGATGATGATGATGAAGTAGAAGAATACAGAGGAAAATGAATGGAATTCTTTGAATTTACGTTGACGATGCTTTGCTTGCTATGCGTGTGAGTCGAGGCTTTGTGCCTTGCCCTTGCGCTATTTATATATGCATACGGAAAAAGGTTTGATGCCATTCCATTAGAGTTGGAATATTCGCCTAATCGTATTATCCCTTTGGATATTCTCTCTTCCTTCAAAAAAAAATGTGGCGCGTATTTCCTTTGCCATGAATAATGATTAATATTTATTGGGGAAAATTATAAAATTAGGTAACTAAGTATACATGTTTTCGTTTTTGGGTCACTATGTTTAGTAATTGCAAAAGTAGGTCACTAACTTTTCATGTGAAAACAATTTTGGGTCATATTTTCGATGTCAGGTCACTAAGAATATATTTTTTCGATTTTGGGTCACTAAGTTTACATGTTTTTCAATTTTTGGTCACTCATTTGGTACTGTTATAAACATAGTGATTCAAAAATGAAAAAATGTAAACTTAATGACCCAAAATCGAAAAAATATATTTCAGTGACCTAAAATTGAAAATATGACCCAAAATTGTTTTTACATGAAGAGTTAGTGACCTACTTTTGCAATTATCAAACATAGTGACCCAAAAACGAAAACTTGTATACTTGGTGACCTAATTTTATAATTTTGCCTATTTATTGTCTATTATCACATTAGGATGAAAAAAGTAAAAAGTTTGTGATCCTTGGAGAAGCATCGATTTAGGTATTGATTCTGCTTAAAAAGTTAATAATCTAGATATTTTAACTGATTCTAGTGATTGGTAATGGTAATATACCATACCAAGTCCTAAATTGGGAGGTTGAAGAGGCCTAGACAATTTTCGACTCAATAATTTTATTTAACGGTGTTGAGAAACAAAAAATAGAAAATCCCATATGGGCGACTTGTTGACAAAATACGAATAGCAAACAAATATCTAAAGGCACTAGTAAATTAAAATACATAAATAATGCGACTTTCTAGACGATATGAGAACATTAGTAAAAAAGGTGAATGTAGGATATGGACATGCATGTTCGGAACTAATTGGCGGTATATAATTAATTAAACATGATGGTAAACAACAGTTGAATTATTGGATAAGATATTGAAAATAACATGGCACAAACAAACATGGATATAATTAACGAACGTAAAGCTTGTTTTCCTGATAAATAAAGGGTGTTGCTATTCGCACCCCCTATAGGGGTGAAAAAAACCTTGAAATTTGGAAAAGTCATCTTACTCATCCTTCAAGAACAGTTATTTTATTAATCAATTATATTTCGCGCATTAAATGACCATAACATTCAATACATTAACAGTAATACTAATATAGAATTTTACCAATAGCATTAAATGATCACGATAAGACTAAATAATACCCTATTGATAAGTAAAAGGGAAATTCTATACTAAATCTGATCTGCTGTTCAAAAATTTTCTTTTCTGTTTATTAATTCCTTTTATTCTTTATTCCACAAAATCATAAAGTCATTATTATTTCATGTGATTTATAAGATAAAAATAAATAAACACAACAAATTTATTCATTGTTTTATGATGATCAATTTGATATATCATATATTTTCGATAATCATAAAAATTATTTTAATGGGACAGAAATTGTGGGACAGACGATTTCAACCGATCTACAAGTTACAATATACAATGTTTGGTCATTTTCATATTCTGACACGTAAAAAAAATACATATTTCATCTCCATGACATACAATTGTATAGTTAACTAAACAAATTTTAATATTCTAACATTATCAACATTTATATTTAATTTATTTTAATAAAAAATTTACATATAATATAGATACTTATGTATATGTCACTTTTTTTCTACAATATACACAAGAAATTGCATGAAAAAGTAAAATAAAATAAGTATAAAGTTACGACAGAAAAAATTTGTTGTAATAGAATTTTATCTTCTGTATATGTTTTTATAATTGTTATAATAGATTTCATGTGTTTGTAGAAATCTTTCGAGTTTATATTGAAAATGATTTAGTTTATTTAATTAAACGTAACAAATAAGTATGGGAAAGAACATTATACTCTAAATTACGTTCTCACATTTATATTGTGTCTGAAATTAAAATACAAATAATATTGTGGAACTGGAGATTTGCTATTGCCCTTAGGTTTTCTAAATTATACATTATTATTACGTGGGACATAATTATTTAAAAGGATCTGGTTAACATTAAAATTTGAACTATTTAATGAGGGGGTCTAAATAGAATAAAGGGGGTGCATATAGAATTTCCCTAAATAAATAAGGAAGTATATAAATCGCCGCTTCTTTGAACCGTCTGCCCACGTTCCTTATTTGACCGCCCGCAATATGACGTTGATCCACATGTGTTTTAACCATAAATATAGTTTCTCAAGATTGAAGTTGGTCTAAAATCGTTGGCCTAGACTAAGCAAGTTTTCATTTTTAACGAATGTAAATATGAGTAATTACAAATAAATTAGAACAACCGACCACATGCCTTCCATGTTTGCCGCGTCGCATTGTAGTCGCCAGCTGTTCGCTAACATCTCTCAACTCTTATCAATTTATTATGTTATTATTATAATCTGATAGTTTTGTATTTCTTACCAAATTGGTTATAACTCAATTCCATACAGAAAATGACACAATGTTTTATTTGCGAGAGTTTGGTTACACGGATACCCAAGTGAATAGGTAAGCCTAGGTATTTGATTTAAATTGATAAATTTCACTTTGTTATGAAATTTTTATTATTATTTAATTTATATTATGATTATTTGATAGTATATAGAGAGAATTTAGAGGGAGAGAATATATTTTCTATACTTGTGATATATTTACAATGCAACTCAATACACCTATTTATACTAAAATCATACACTAAAATACAATTTAATCATCTATACAACTCATACAAAAATACAATCTTTTTTATACACCTCATCTTATCATAATTCATGAGTCATTAATATTCCAAAAATATCCACATTTTATCACAAAATTTTTTGATGATTCATTATGATGAATCATGTCTTAATTTTGATGATTCATTGATGAATCATGATTTATTCATAATACTCCCCCTTGGATGTTTTCAAATAATACGTTTAGCTTGTTGCCTCATTAAAAACCTTACTGGGAAATCCTCATGGAAAAACCACAGTTAAGGGAAAAAGAGTGCAACACGTATTTTTCTCCCCCTGATGATAACATCATTTTAAATCTCGAAGTTTTCGAACTCCAATTGAATATACTAATTTTCTGAAAGTTATAGGAGGAAGTGCTTTTGTAAATAAGTCTGCGAAATTCTCGCTAGATCGCACTTATTGTACATCAATATCACCATTTTTTTCCAGTTCGTGGGTAAAGAAAAATTTTGGTGAAATATGTTTTGTTCTATCACCTTTGATATATCCCTCCTTTAATTGGGCAATGCATGCAGCATTATCTTCATATAATGTTGTTGGAAGTAACTTTTCCGATAATAATCCACAAGTTTGTTGTATATGCTGAATAATCGATCGCAACCAGACACATTCTCTGCTAGCTTCATGAATTGCTAGTATCTCAGCGTGATTAGATGAAGTGGCAATTAAACTCTGTTTAACTGACCGCCATGAAATAGCAGTTCCACCATATGTAAATAAATAACCCGTTTGTGATCGTGCATTGTGTGGGTCGGATAAGAATCCAGCATCTGCATACCCAATTAAATTTGATTTTATCTCATTAGAGTAGAACAATCCCATGTCAGTTGTTCCTTGAAGGTATCGAAATATTCGTTTAACTCCATTCCAATGTCTACGAGTCGGTGAAGAACTGTATCTTGCTAATAAATTTACAGCAAATGCTATATCAGGTCGCGTATGACTTGTAAGATACATTAGCGCTCCAATAGCACTAAGATATGGTACTTCAGGACCAAGTAGCTCTTCATCATTTTCGCGTGGTCTGAACGGATCTTTACTCACATCTAAAGATCTAACAATCATTGGAGTATCTAATGGATGAGATTCATCCATATAAAATCTTTTCAATATCTTTTTAGTGTAATTTTCTTGATGTACAAATATCCCATTCTTTAAATATTCAATTTGCAATCCCAGACAATATTTTGTTTTACCGAGATCTTTCATTTCGAACTCCCTTTTCAAACAATTAACCGCTTTCGACAACTCTTCAGGAGTTCCAACTATATTGATGTCGTCAACATATACTGCTATAATGACAAACTCGTTTTCATATCTCCTCATAAATATACACGGGCAAATTTGATCATTTTTATACCCCTCTTTCAATAAATATTCACTTAGGCGATTATACCACATTCGCCCAGATTGCTTTAACCCATAAAGTGACTTGTTTAGTTTAATTGAGTACTCATTTCGTGGCCCTGAATTTTCAGGTAAACGAAATCCTTCTGGAAGCTTCATATAAATGTCACTGTCAAGTGAGCCATATAGATAAGCAGTGACAACATCCATTAGACGCATATCGAGTCCTTCACGTACTGCCAGACAAATTATATAACGAAAAGTTGTTGCGTCCACCACAGGAGAATAAGTCTCCTCATAATCAATGCCAGGTCTCTGCGAGAAACCTTGTGCGACAAGCCGTGCTTTATACCTCACAATTTTGCCATTTTCATTTTTCTTTCTGACAAAAACCCATTTATATCCAACCGGCTTTACATTTTCTGGTATGCGGACTACAGGTCCGAAAAATTTTCGTTTCAAGTGATTTTAATTCTGCCTCGATTGCATCTTTCCATTTTTGCCAATCTTTTCTTTGTCTACATTCATTTATCGACCTTGGTTCATGATCCTCATTCTCATTCATCTCATTCATGTCATGTAGCGCTACATTAAATGAAAATTTATCGTCAACGTTGACTTTATCTCGGTTCCATCTAATTCCATTCTGGGCGTAATTGATTGAGATCTCTTCATTATTATTATTTTCAATTTCTTCAGGTACCTGAGTTTCATTCTTATCATCATTTAAGCCCACCGACTCTTCTCTCGTCGATAAATCCTCGATTGGACCATTCTTATTATTTGCTCATTTTCTTTTCCGAGGATTTTTATCTTTGGAACCCGAGGGCCTACCACGTTTTAGCTGTGGTTTAGCCTCAATATTATGTTCGCCAGGAACATTAATTTTCACAGGAGCATTAACAGCTGGTATATGTGACTTAGTTACTCTCTTTGGGTCAGTAAAGCTGTCTGGCAATTGGTTTGCTAAGCTTTGTAAATGAATTATCTTCTGAACTTCTAGTTCACATTCTTTCGTTCGAGGATCATAATGATTTAGTGATAATTCATTCCAACTAATATTCCTTTCCAGCTGTTTCTTTTCTCTCCCTAATGTCGGAAAATTTGTTTCATCGAAGTGACAGTCGGCAAATCTAGCCGTGAATAAATCTCCCGTTAAAGGTTCTAAATATTTTATTATTGATGGAGATTCAAATCCGACATATATTCCCAACCTTCTTTGAGGTCCCATCTTTGTGCGTTGTGGTGGCGCAACTGGAACATATACCGCACATCCAAAAATTCTTAGATGGGAAATATCTGGTTCCTGACCATAAACCATTTGCAACGGGGAGATATCATGGTAACTTGTTGGCCTGATGCGAATTAGTGCTGCTGCATGTAATATTGCATGTCCCCAACATGACGAGGGAAGATTTGTTTTCATTAATAATGGTCTCGCAATTAACTGCAGACGTTTAATCAATGATTCTGCAAGACCGTTTTGCGTATGAACATGTGGCACGGGATGCTCAACATCAATTCCGATAGACATACAATAATCGTTAAATGCCTTTGAGGTAAATTCACCAGCATTATCAAGACGTATTTTCTTTATCGGATAATCGGGAAAATGTGCTCTTAAACGAATCAATTGAGCAAGTAATCTCGCAAATGCCACGTTCCTTGTAGATAATAAGCATACATGGGACCATCTACTTGAAGCATCAATTAACACCATGAAATATTTAAATGGTCCACATGATGGATGTATCGGCCCACAAATATCACCATGTATACGTTCCAAAAATACAATAGATTCATTCTTTACTTTCATTGGTGATGGCCGAATAATTAGCTTCCCTTTAGAGCAAGCAGCACATGCTAATTCATTAGATTGAATCCTCTGATTCTTTACTGAATGTCCACGTGAGTTTTCAATTATCTTTCGCATCATAGTTGAACCGGGATGGCCCAACCGGTCATGCCAAACATTAAATATACTATCATCAGTAGACTTCTGATTTATGATAACATACGATTCAATTGTTCTCAGATATGTATAATATAACCCAGATTCGAATGAAGGTAATATTTCCACAATTTGTTTATCATTCGAAATTATCTTTGTGATGTATAAATGTTCGACACCACATTTTATCGCTGTTTCGACATGATATCCGTTATGTCGAATAGCTTTAAAGCTTAACAGATTTCTTTGTGATTCAGGAGAATATAAGGCACTTTCAATAACCAATTTGGTTCCTCTGGGTAATAAGATACTAGCTCTTCCGGAGCCTTTAATTATATTTGTGCTACCCGATATAGTGATAACACTAGCTTCTTTCATATCGAGATGATCAAAGTATTTCTTATTCTTCAGAATCGTATGAGTCGTTGCACAGTCTGCAAGACATAGTTCTCCAATGCATACGCCCATATCCATCAGATAAATATCCTTTTCACATAAACATATATTTATTTAAGAAACAGAACGATATATTACAAGCACATATAAGTTTATACAACCTTTTAACACATAAACACACAATAGCAAAATATATAACATATAGAACATTATAACACATCATTCCTCATCTGCGACGAAATCTGCAACCTCCAAATACACATTATTTTTATCAACACCAGAAGTAGATGCAATGTCACCTTGAACAAAATTCGTTTCAATCTTTTTTCCCTTTTGAGATTGCTGATACAGCTCAACAAGATGCTTGGGCGTGCGACAATTTTTCGACCAATGGCCCATACCACCGCAACGATAGCATCGTTCGTCGTTATCCTTTTGTTCAATGGGCCTCTTTTCATCTTTATTATCATAAGATTTTCTCTTCTGTGGAAGATTTTGATGTCCACCACGATTGTTATAACCACCACGGAAGTGTTGATAACGACCACCATAATATCCTCTGCCATTACCACGGCCTTGACCACGACCTTGACCACGTCCACGTCCACGACCACGATATCCACCACGACCACGTCCACGATCATTGTTTCGATTGTTATCATTATTACCTCTGACTGCGTTCGCTTCAGGGAGCGCAGCCGCACCGGTTGGTCGGGATTCATGGTTTTTCATCAACAGTTCATTGTTTTGTTCAGCCAACAATAAACAAGAGATTAATTCAGAGTACTTGGTAAATTGCCTCTCTCTATATTGTTGCTGCAATACCATATTTGATGGATGAAAAGTACTGAATGTTTTCTCAAGCATACTAGCATCAGTGACCGTTTCCCCACACAATTTTAGTGTGCATGTAACTTTATGAACGGCCGAGTTATATTCAGTCACAGATTTAAAATCTTGTAGACGTAAATGCATCCATTCGTACCTTGCGCGTGGAAGGATAACCGTGGTCACGTGGTCAAATCGATCTTTCAGATTTTTCCACAATTCAGCAGGGTCTTTAACATGTACATACTCGTTTCTCAGATTTTCATGAATATGGTGACGGAGAACTATTAAGGCTCTTGCCTTGTTTTGAGTAAGTGTGGCTTTTGCAGCATCAGTGGTGACACCTGCATCTGTTGATTTTTGTGTGACAACAACAGTATCACCTGCATTTGTCGTTGTTTGTGTGGCGACAATAGTCTCACCCAAGCCTTTTGCTTTCAGATGAATATCTGCATCTAGTGCCCATGCTAAGTAATTTGATCCAGAAGTGTCAAGGGCAACAAATTCGAGGTTTTGCAGATTTGCCATACTATTATGAAATACAAAATATGCATATTACTAAAAAAATAAGAACAATGTCCACATAATAATAATACACATAAGCAAATGTTCTTCTAGCATATGCTTCTATAATAAAAATCATAATATTTTTATAAATTTGATAAATAAAAAGAATTTTATATTTTGTAAATGTTGTAAAAAAAAATTTCAACTCGCCACCACTGGGATTCGAAATCTGGACCTCTCATCACTTGTAGTGACGATATTCCGCGAAACAAGTCGAGCTAAGGCGTTTTTGGTGTATACATGTTAAATCTATATAGTTTTAAATGGTTTGCCACGTGTACGAGTATTATAAATAATTTTACCGTATACAAAATAAAATTACCATACCCTGATTATAAAACTTGAACGGAGGTTGATCTCTGCAGGAGAGCTTCGATGAAGGTTGATCGTTACCGAAGAGCGCTCGTGCTGATAACGTGTTATGAAATTTTTATTATTATTTAATTTATATTATGATTATTTGATAGTATATAGAGAGAATTTAGAGGGAGAGAATATATTTTCTATACTTGTGATATATTTACAATGCAACTCAATACACCTATTTATACTAAAATCATACACTAAAATACAATTTAATCATCTATACAACTCATACAAAAATACAATCTTTTTTATACACCTCATCCTATCATAATTCATGAGTCATTAATATTCCAAAACATCCACATTTTATCACAAAATATTTTGATGATTCATTATGATGAATCATGTCTTAATTTTGATGATTCATTGATGAATCATGATTTATTCATAATACACTTAATTGAATTTGCAACCTAATCCTATTTGAGGCCCATTTCTAAAGCCCAATATTTGGATACTAATGACGATTCATAAAGGGCCCCATCAATATTTGGAGATTGATTAGATAATATTTAGCCATCGTTTGGTTACCGGGTTTAGCAATTTTAAACATGGGTTTATCTAATGTTGGAATGTTTGGTACTTATGTTTAAATAAAACATAGGTTTATTAATAGTAGCTTTAAACTCAAGGATATAGGTTTTCAATAACCCACCTCAAAGGTGTGTTATTTTAAACCCACCAATTATTTTACAATATTATCCTTAGATCTATAACTCACGACATCACACCACACCCTTTCAACCTCTGTCAACTCCATTCGCCAAGATAGCCAAGATAGCTGTTAGCAAATCATCCCTCAAGTCGCCAAGATAGCTGCAAATCATCTGTGAGTTAATTTTCTCGCTTTATCTTCTATTCTTGATCTGCGATTTCACAAGCTTTTGCAATTCCCATTTGCGATTTCACAAGCTTTTGCAATTCCCATCTATGTATCTGGATTGCATTCGATGAATTTGTTTTATTTCTAGTTATGCTCAAGTGGGTTCATCGTTTTTGTGCGTTGATTGCAAAAGGAAATGTTGGGAACTATCATAAGACCCTAATCCTAAAGAAGTGGCCCCCATTAATAATTACAGCTTTTAGGCTAAGATCGAATTTGGTCCAGCAAATTGAGTCCAAGGCACATATTTGATTTCTTTATTTATGCAAAGCTATTGTGCCGATTTAATTCTTTGGCCTATGTTAAACGATTCAATTTTAGCTTGTTGATATTTGAGTGTTTTAAAGATTGACTATCGCACTTGTCCTTCAATATCGTTTTTGTTTGCTGAAATTCGTTTTGTTTGTGATCTAATGAAGTGGCCCCCATTAATAATTACAGCTTTTAGCCTAAGATCGAATTTGGTCCAGCAAACTGGGTCCAAGGCACATATTTGATTTATTTATTTTATGCAAAGCTATTGTGCCGATTTAATTCTTTGGCCTCTGTTATAAGTATATTGTGCCGATTCAAGTTTAGCTTGTTGATATTTGAGTGTTTTAAAGATTAACTATCGCACTTGTCCTTCAATATCGTTTTTGTTTGCTGAAATTCGTTTTGTTTGTGATCTAATAATTCGTTTCTGCTTACCTAATATTGAGGGTATAAATGTATTTTTATCAAACATCCATTAATTAAACCCATGTTTATCCAAACATATAGATTTTGCTTAACCCCACTAACCAAACACACATTTTAGTTTATACCCATTAATTAGGTTTATATAAACCTTACTAATTTAAACCCTCCTAAAAATAAACCCACCTACCAAACGAGCACTGGTCCAATATATTTTATATCTACATTGATATTGATGAAACATTAAAGGTCAACTACATAATGAAAGAAGCATTTAAAGGAGAGAGAGAGAGGCATTAACTGGCGAAGGCAATAGACAGAAGACATCAATATCCCTGCCGAGTGAGATCTAAATTTACAATGTTGCAAAACTCGTTGGGTTAGTTGTGCGCCCGATAGGGGCCTAGCGCGTAGGCGACCTAGGCGAGGAGTAGGCGGTTCCTAGGCGGAAATTAGTCGGTACACCTATTTTTTCATTTACTTTTTATATTAATATATTTAACTGACATAATGTGGTGTAGAAAATCCATTAATAAATTCCACATGCTTGAGAATTTCACTTGCTTCATAAATTTGTAGGTATTTAATTTAGAAAATCCATTTGGGTCTTTATAATAACCATATATTAACAACCCAATAAATAGAATAGCTCATTTAGTATAAGAAGCCCATTTCAACTTCATATTCCTAACCTAACGTTGCCACTTAATGCAGCTTTTCGTTCTTCTTAGCTTCACAACTAAACAATGGAGATTAGCTGCGAAAAAAAAAATCAATAGAGATCGGGAAACTCGGTTAGATTTCAATTTTTTTAACACGAATGGGCGGACTAAAACTCGGAAAACTCGGCGACTAGGCAGCCTCGGCGCCGAGTAGGTGGCTCCGGCGCCCAGAAGGGCCAATTAGCAGGTTCTCGCCTCTGGACAGCCCGCCGAGCTCCTAGGCGGCCGCCTAGAGCGAGTTTTGCAACAATGTAAATTTAAGGGTATATTTTCAGCCCCGTTAGGTTTTTAAGTCGGATTTAAGGATTCGATTTCTGCAGTACCACTTCATTGTTCCGCAGTGCATGAAGTGATACTGCAGAACAATGAAAATGAAGTGGTATTACAGAACAATGAAGTGGTACTGCATAACAATGAAGTGGTACTGCGGAACAATGAAGTGGTACTGTAAAAGAATGAAGCGATACTGCGGAACAATAAAGTGTGCTGCAGAAATCAGGTCTGTTATTACAGAACAATGAAGTGGTATTGCGGATCCTTCTAAATAATTCATGCTCTAACAGGTGCCAGTAGTACTGTCAAAACGGGCCGGCGGCGGGCCACCCCGTAGCCCGCCAAAGCCCGCCAGTGCGGGGTGGGTGCGGGTAAGCCCGCCTCCTGGCGGGCCTGGAAATTTAAGGCCCGCCCCGCCTGCGAGAGGGTAGCGGGCCTCCCGCCAATTTTAAAAAATAATAATAAAAGAAAAAAATAAGAAAAAGTAAGAGAAAATAATAAAAAATTAGGAAAAAATAATATAAAAATAGTAAAAAATAAACAAAAATAAAGAATTTAAGTTGGAAAAAAATTTCTAATTTTTATAAACTTTTTTAATTTTAATTATTTATGTTATTAATTACCAAAGCTAAAAAAATATAAAAATTATCATAATTTATTTAAATCTTATATTTTAAAATAAAATATAATATCTAATTTTCTGGTGGGTTGCCCGCGGTAATTTATTTATAAATCTTATATTTTAAAATAATAATATAATATCAAATTTTCCGGCGGGCCTAAAAAAGTAGAGCCCGCCCCGCCATTGGCGGGGCTGACGGGCCTTTGACAGCTCTAGGTGCCAGACGATAATTGCCTCTAATGTGTTTGTGCTTTTATCATTCAACCATTCCCTCGTCTATCTCTATCCCACCTTCTCCATTTAATGCTCTCCCATTTACCATCTGCAGTAATGCATTTATTGATCATGGATAGATATTTACATACATACGTAGAGACATTGTACGTATATTGTAGTAATGGATGGATACAAAAACCCGTTCATTAATGCGCCTCATCTTCCCTTTTGTCTGCATCATCTTAAGAACTTCGTAGAGTTTTTTGAGCTAATAGAGAATTTAGTCGAGGCTGAAAACGTGGGCTAATAGAGAATTTAGTCGAGGCTGATTATGTGGGCAAGCTCTGTTCTTGATAATGATGACGTTGATTGAGAAAACGACTTGAGCTTTGAGGATGGCGACGGCCTTTGACTTAGCGGCGGCGGAGCAGCTGCGCAAACTGGGATCACAGACCTAATCTGAACAGAAGGTGCAATCGTCGGCGAACCGACGCCGTAAGCCCCACCGCCGGTCGAGGTTGCCGTCGACCACCTTCCCATTTGACTGGCACATGTTGAGGGTGACGTTTGTGGCAATGACTTGACAATCTTGATTCGATTGTCGGCGGCGAGCATTGGGAAACTGCATGGAAAAGGGTTGAAGATTGCTGATTTTCCCTTTTCAAGAATCGAACTTGAGCTGCTTGATGAACTATCCAAGACGGCCTTTTTGAGCTCGAGGGAATTTGCTCCTTGGGCCACCACCTTCATCGACGGCGGAAGGATTCTTGACATGGTTCTCTGCGGCGGCGGAGGTAGCAAGGAAAGGAAGCTGTTTGTCTGAGTCGACGAGCTGTTTGGCTTATTGTGACCTCTGTGTCTGTGAGGTGGTAATCTCTGATGGTGCTGATGGCCTGTGATGTTCACTCCGCTCTGTTCTTTGGGTACGAGGTTTGAAAGCAATTTCCCGACAATCACATGATCTTGAAGATCCTCGCCTTGTCGTTGCTCTGAAGAAACCACTGTGAAGAAAGAAACGTCAGAAACTGACAAATTTGACGAAGACGACGGCCCAGAAATCAAGATTTAAGTTTTTTTTTCACCTACTTTTCTTTAACGCAGACCATGCAGCGATGGCGGCGTTCTTCTCGGCTTGTTTCTTGGTCTTCGCCGACTGGCCGGCGAACTTCATGGCAGCGAGTTCCACGGTGCTTGTGAAGACCGGCGCGTGGCTCGCACCTGATCTAACCGTCGTGTAAGAAGGAAGCTTCAGGCCAGCTCTGTGAGCCGTTTCTTGTAGCAGATTCTTATACACGCCTGTCTCATCCTAGGCAAGAGGATGAAAGATGAATGAATATATGAAGTATGAACAACTCAAATGTACGAAGAAAAGCTCTGATCTTCGTATGTAAATATGATACGATAAAGAACAGAAAAGAACTTACGAGGACCCTTGCTGTTAGAGACTTGGAAGGTCCCCTGGCGGAGAGTGAGTTCAGCGCCGCCTCGGCGGCGGCGTGCTCAGCCTGCCTCAGCGTGGAGGAGTAAGTTGGGCCGTCGAAGATTTCGCCGTTGAAGTTGACGGAAGCTTTGAACCTCGGCGCATGGTCGGGCCCTTCTCTGACGCAGGCGTATGAAGGGAGGTTGAAGCAGCTTCTCTGAGCAAGCTCTTGCAGCTGATTCTTGAACATTATTACTATAATTATTCTCTGTCATCATTTGAAAAAAATACCGTTAGCTCATCAATTTTCATCTTTAAGTCTGTCTGTAAATTAACGATAAATGAAGCTAAACAACCTCACCTACTTGTCCTTGAGAGAGAGAGAGAGAGAGAGAGAGAGGGAGGAGAGAGAGTAAAGGCTTCTAGTCTAGAAAAGAAGCTTTGAAGAAGGCTACTTTGTGATATGCTATATATTTTTCTCGGTCCGACAATTAACATTGAATGTCTAATATCATAAATGTTACAAGTTTTACAACTACCCCTCAACTATATTGTTGGTGCAAAATGCTCGAAGAAAACGGTAATAAATGTAGAGTAAATGAAGCACATGACATAGCAACGATGGATCAAATCAAGCTTACAAAGATCAATATATTACAAACACAAGGGATTGATTAAAAGCAAGCAACCATCACAAAACATAGTTATTAAAAAGAGCCAAATTTCCATTCCTCACCAACAACACAAAGCCAAAGCCAACAAATTACAGCAAACCCAAATTAAAAACAGCACACTTCCAACAAAGTCTCAATCAAACATGTCCCAATCCACACAAACAAGAATCCGAACAAACGGGCTCGGCCAGGCCCACATACTTTTAGCCCTACGTCGGCCGAGCGCTGGGCCCACCAACTCGATTCGATTCGCCCCCAATTCTTGAGGCCAACGCAAGAACTTCGGGGGACATCTCCCAATTCCCGCTAGCCCTTCCCCAGCTCGAACGCCTCGGGTGAATAGCCAAACGGTCCCCCTCGTTGACCCCCGTCCTCACGTCGGGCGACGATATGTCCCCAAACGCTCGTTCATCCTTGACGTTCGCCGACCCGTCGGGTCGATCCAAGACCGAACTCGCATCTCCCCACACAGCCTTCCGACCCATCTCAATGTCCTCCCCGGGCTTGCCCATGCTCGGGCTCACAAAACCGCCGGGCAAGGGCCGGGCCGGTTGTGGGGCTGGCCCTCTCTGGACCTTTGCCCGAAAATTGTTCTTCGACGAAGGGATTGGCGTGCAGAAAAGCTCGGCGAAGTTGTGCAGCGCTCCTTTGCTGTAGGGATTCTCTCGCCTATCATATCTGTATCTGAAGTTCTCATACGTAGTCTGCATTTGTGCATTGTTATCTCATAAGCATTAGGACAAAAGAACGTAGTAAAAACTTGTTCTTGGGTAAGAAATTGCTCGCCTGATTCGTACTGATGAGGTAGAGATGGAACGCTGTGAGCCCGCCGACGAACCATACTGCAATAAATGTGTATACGATTAGGGCAATGGAGGCGGGCGTTTTGATCATGGCCTTCCATATAGTCGTCTCCTCGGCGTCCATTATCCTTATGATGTAAACCCAGCAAAAAGCGAAGACGTATAGACATAGGAGAGTCGTCGAGGAGACAAACATGAAGAAAAAGCGGTAGTTTCTCTGAAAAGAACATATACAAACATGTCGTCAACATAAAAACACTTACAATGTTAGAAGGAGAAGATGCAATTCTTGCTTACCAAGCCAATGCACTGTCCGACCCAAGGGCAGTGATGATCGAATCTTTCTACGCAGTTATTGCATATCGAACAGTGAGAGCAGCGAGGTGGTCGATAAAGCATGCATGTGTCGCAGTACTTGACCTTCACCGTGACGCCGTTGACTTCGACATCCTTAAAGCGGGCCAGGCGAAGCTGAGGTGTCTGAGCGCCTTCGGCGCTTCCTTCGTAGGCGTTGGGCTCTGGTGGGTGTGCGTTGCGGGGAATTATCCCGGGATCTCGACCAGAAGTTAACAGGAGAAGGACTAAGTCCTGAACATACATAGATGAAATAGAGCAATGATTAAACCAATCGACTTGAGTACAGTAGAGAATAGAATGAGAAACTAACATTCAATTTTTAGATGAAGAGCACAAATTATCTGAAAACAACATTGAATGTGAATATATATATATATATATATATATATATATATATAGAGAGAGAGAGAGAGAGAGAGAGAGAGAGAGTACGTAGAATGTGAAAACAACAGCAACGACCATGATTGATATTCCCCAGTTATTTGCGAAATCGAGGAGCTTTCGTGCAACAAAGGCGCAGAATACAGTGACTGGGGCGACAATTAGGAGGATAGTGAGAGCCAAAGACCTAACGTCAGGGCCGAAGATGAATCTTCCTTGAAGGAAGAATTTCTGCAGCGAGAGAAGGAAACCTGATATTAGAAAAAGAAACGCAAAAGGCGAAGGAAAAATGATGAACATTTAGTCCTCTATATACTGTAAACTCATTGGATTATAATCTTAAGATGATTCAAGAGTGATTCGACAAGTAGATGAGAATTAACCGATTAGGATGACCGTAAGACAGAAACCTGATATGACCTTCCAATCCCTTCTTTTATCCGAAAGTAATTAGGGGCTTGATGGGATCGAAACAGAGACAATTTCAACACATAATTGACGGCCTAAAAATGGATTTATTGGAACCCATTACTTCCTAACTCAATCACGAGCTCCTAAGCACGGCTTGCAAATTAGCTTTAATTGATTGAACTCAGCCAACTAAAGTTCTATGGAGCAGATATTATCAACTAAAACTTAACAAGTTCCCTGTGGTCATATCCTTTCGCATGTCATCTTACGCCAATCAAGTAACTGACCATTAAATTCCTAATAAATTAGATAACAACATCTACAGCAGTCAAAACCAGCAACTGAAGATACTTCACAACCCACAAAAATGTCTTAGATCATCTTTGCCAGTCATCATTCCCCTTTGCCCATGACATAAAGAACAAACGAAAACGAAAGCCTTTTCTAAGACAGACCAATCCAGCACAAAAACCACACTAATCGACTATGCAAAATATAACAGCAGCTAATAGCATTCCCACCTTACTCTTCAGTAAAGAACGCATTACAGAGGGAAAAAAATATCAGAAAAAGGAGCTGATTAAAATTAAAATTAAGAAAACTGACATTGCTGCCTTTCCAAGCCTGGTAAACCATGAGCTCGTCCGACCCATTATTAGATCCAGACAACGAATCAGATCTATTAGGAGGAGGAACCACGTACATTTCCCCCTTTTCCTCTTCACTTCAAAATCGAAACTTTAGAATAAACCCTACTCCCCTGCTCAAGCTATACCCCCAAACCTCCCTAATTCGGACAGCCCATCGAATAATTCCTCACATCGACGACGAATCGAAGCAGTAGCAGAAGAGAATCAGAATACTAGCAGCGCATTTGAGGGAAGGCGAAAAAAAGTGACTTTTTGAGGTTTCTTTCTGCCCTTTGTGCTCTAGGACATTGGAGTTGAGATCCAATGCGAAAGGCTCAGGCTTTACAGAAAACAAAGTGACGTGGACGCATGTCATTGGTCATAGATATCTTGGGTTGGGGTCAAACCGTCAAACTCAAAACCATATGGATAGTTTGGTAGAAGTAGACAAGTAGTAAAGCAGTCGTTAGATGTTCCGTTAATAGCCATCTTTCCTTGACTTTGACTACGATAAAATTAAAAACATCCCTCTATTAACTTATACTTTTTCCTCTTACTGTATTTTATTGTTTTGGACAGCTCAAAATACACACAAGGCCAAAGACATATACTGGAGAAACTCTATAAATTAATACTCGATAATTTAATAAACTCTTTAAAATAATATTTCCGGCCGGTCCCGACTCAGGGATAACGTATTAAATTAATAATTCTCTAAATTTATAAGATAATAGACTTTTGATAATTTCTATAGGTCCCGTATAAATTATAAATTTATAATTCCATAGAACATTCTCATAGTGTATTATATAGAAGATATATTTATTAATATTACTTAAATGTACATTAATACCATACGGATTATAATAGACTTGGGAGATTAGAGGGTTTGATCCTTAATTTGACGTTCATTAAGGACATAAGAGATTTAAGGTTATCTGATGTTTGGGAAGTTTGAAAGGTAATATACACTATAAATTAATAAAATATTAATATCGATAAATTAATAATTATTAATTTATTGATTAATTAATAACTCTTTTAATTAATAAATTTGGCAGGTCCCAACTGTATTAATTTATAGAGTTTCTACTGTATGTACTATGACTCGATGTTAAGGCGTGACGAGACAGTAATGATGGTAGTTCGTAATAGCATGTCCAACCCATATAACCCAGTCTCGGCTCAAACGTAAAATGCAATAATTATTCTCCAACCGCTAAACTCATTTTCAAACTCAAATGACTATTTTTGAAATATTACTCTAGACCAACTATTACAATTTTTCAACACTGCCCACCCTTCAGAAAAAAAAATAGTAACATATTAATCTAAATAACTAAAAAAGATATTGTTGGCAAATTTTATAATTCAAAAAAACTTTTTAATTACTTTTCTATATATTTTATTTATTTTTATTTTTTTATAAGAATACTTTAATTATTTAAACAAATAACAGAACATTAAATGAAATTACTGAACATAGAACACAATTATGCGTTCAGTCACATCTATGCGTTTAGTGGAGGAGAGATTAGTGGAGGAGAGACAAAGTACAAAATTCATTTTGGGATTGATTTTTTTGGGTTCATTTGGTCTAAGATTAATGCATAGATCTATCTTTACATATAAAATTTATCGGTTAAGAATTTTCCTTGGGCCAGCCCATTACTGATATGTCGAACAAGGCCCGAGCCCATTAAGAGTTTCATTGGGCCGGCCCATAAAAGCAGGTCAAGGGTTTTAGGTCTTGCTCCTCCACAGTGTGGTATATAATCCCTAGCAAGACTCTCATCACTGGTTACGATAGGATAGCCGCTCGACAGCTGAACACAAATGGTGAAGTAGATGCTCAAATCGTTGATGTTAATATGGCTATTTTGTGTTTGTTCCAATCGCTTGTTGACGAATTTCTTATAGGCCCCCAAGAAAGGCGTTAAGCTTCCGGCGAAGAAGAAGGCGGAGAAACAGGTGAACCCCCTTTACGAGAAGAGGCCGAAGCAGTTCGGGATCGGAGGTGCTCTTCCGCCGAAGAAGGATCTCCACAGGTTCGTGAAATGGCCGCAGGTTGTGAGGATTCAGAGGAAAAGGATGATCTTGAAGCAGAGGTTGAAGGTGCCGCCGCCGATTAACCAGTTCTCCAAAACCCTAGACAAGAACTTGGGTAATTCCCTTACTCGTTTTCCTTCTTGTCATTTCTGTGTTGAAATTCGTTTTTTGTTCAGAATGCTGCTAGTTTGAATTGCGTATCAAAAGCTGATCTGAAGTTTGATATCATAGATTTACGTAGGTGACATACGCATTTGTACTTTCTTGTCGTAGGCTTTTATCAGTACTTGGCTCGAAATGTAGTAACTTTTATCAGAGCAAAATTGACGCTATGTCTCAATTTGTAGTTTAAGTATATACAGTATCATGATGAGAATTTCTGGATTCGTTTGTCAACCAAATATTTACTCAAGTTCCTATGCAAGTTTTTAATACAATGAGCTCTTCACTTGACTTCTTCCAGCAACTAGCCTCTTTAAGATGCTTCTCAAGTATAGGCCTGAGGACAAAGCACAGAAGAAAGAGAGGCTTTTGAAAAGGGCTCAGGCTGAAGCCGAGGGAAAAACTTCCGAATCAAAGAAACCCATTGTGGTCAAATATGGCCTCAACCACGTCACCTATCTCATCGAGCAGGTTTGTACATGGTGCTATAGTTTTTTATTCTTTTTCCCTACTATTAGCTTTGTGATATAATATAGATGCTTTTGGTTTGCAGAACAAAGCTCAGTTGGTGGTCATTGCCCATGATGTTGATCCGATCGAGTTGGTTGTTTGGCTTCCTGCACTTTGCAGGAAAATGGAAATTCCTTACTGCATTGTGAAAGGGAAAGCTAGGCTTGGAACGGTAAGCAGCCATCAATCCTGGTAGATTGAGATTTGTAACGATAGAACTCTAATGGGTAGTTGAAATCGATATAGATTGTCCACAAGAAGACAGCGTCTGTTTTATGTTTGACCTCTGTCAAGAACGAGGACAAGATGGAGTTCAGCAAGATCCTTGAGGCTATCAAGGTAATACGATTTGCAAAACTTGTGGGATATCTACTCTACGTATTTAGCAATGTCACTTAATTCCATTCTTGTTTTTCCATTTCAGGCGAACTTTAATGACAAATATGATGAGTTGAGGAAGAAGTGGGGAGGTGGTATTATGGGCTCTAAATCCCAAGCGAAGACAAAGGCCAAGGAGAGACTCCTTGCCAAGGAGGCTGCTCAAAGGATGACATAAAGGACAAGTTTTTTTGTTGGTTTATCTATTCTGAGGCAATATGTTGGACTTGTCTATCCTTATTCTATCAAACTTGGCATTTTACATGGATGTCGCTTGTTGTTCTAAAATTTTCAGAAAGGATCGACTTTCATCTACTCATGTATTGGTCTGTCTGACTCTTTTTTGACATCATTTTGATTATGGCAATATCTGCCAGATGGTTTCTATATAGTAAGGCAATAGTTTGTAGGATCATTCAGCAGCAGCATGGTCAAAATGGGTGGAATCCGCCCTACGATTTGATTCACTTCAATATGTCTTAACCTTAAATATCAACTAAATTTAAGCAATTGATGTGTCATGAATTCCATTTCAGCCACAACCCACAGACGTAAATACAAGAATCCATAGATTAAACTGATAAGAGAGAGAGAGAGAGAGAGAGAGAGAGAGAGAGAGAGAGTAACCTGAATATCTTTCAAACTGGGAGACATTCCCCTGTCAATTTTCCACCCATTTCCATCCTCCAAGATTCATCTACTAGAGGTGCCAACTCTCTGAAAAACATGATTAAAATTGTGAGAAAATAACGGAATGTGCTTGATTGCAAGCTGATTAAATGCATTGGCATGCTTTTTCTCCATAGAAACTTCAACGTGTGTGTAGCATAGTAGAGCGGTACTATACCCAAGCAGTTAGTGTTTGACGTAAGTATATCTAGAAATTCAATCAAATATGCAGCTGTAGACTTACTTAATGTCGTGGCTGACAACAAGCACTGTAACCTCTTTCTTCAAGTCTTCCAGCAATTTAACAACATCGGCACGGGCTTTCCAATCTACAAGAGATTTAAGTTTAGAACGGTAAATGGAATATGGTATGAAGAAAGCAAAGATGAAACTCATCGATGACCCTTAGAAGCTAATTAATGACACTATGAAGCGTACATAGGCAATGCGGCGATCAAAACTCAAAACTAAAGACGAGCTATAAAATAATTATGTACGATGGAAGGGCATTCCGCTCCTTTTCTATGAAGAGACTTACCTAAACTGAACTGTAAACTAATCAGACGAACAAATCCATGAGGGAAACTAACAAGGGGAAAACTTCATCTAAATAGCGAAGCACATTGTCAGAAGACATAGAACAAGGCCTCGACATGACAAGGTATATCATTTTCAGAAACTAATTAAAATAAAAATAAAAAAAAACATAATATGATAAAAGGGATAATAACAAGTGCCGAAAACATTCTACCTAGACCAGCAAGAGGTTCATCCAATATCAACAGTTGGGGAGTTTGCACCTGATAATAGTAAATTAGAACTATGGAACCATACGGAGAAATTAACAACTAAATTTCGAAAAAGAAAATAATGTGTTCTAATCCAGTTGAGCTCTCAATATCAAACGGAGCTGCTTGAGGCCTTCGATGTAGAGGGTTAAGGCCTTACTAGAAGAAAACATTTTTAAATAGTGGTAGCAATAATAATATGCATGGCATCACCTGTTTTTATGCCCGAGATTATAACATAATTATGCACATTTATCACGTCAAAGAAAGGATCTCACTAACTGAATTGCTAGAGCAAGTCTTCGTTTGTATCCTCCACTCAGAGATTGTGGATCTTTGTCCAAAGGAATCCCAGTCAGACCAACCTAGAATGCATGCAGTACAGAATGTCAAGAATATAAATTGTGCTATCCGATAAAATAATATGCCGATAAAATAATATGACGAAAAAGATTGTGACCAAAATTCCTACTGAGTGGCCTCTTTGGTATTCAAAAAATTCAGTACCAATGTCATAGCTTTTTGTAGCCTTGAAGCAAGAATCTCTCTCAACTGGATTCCTCCGCGTTGTCTGGGCCAACCAAATATAATTTCATCGAGAACATTGTCTGCAACAAAATATCTAAGCCAATTTATCTTAGGCAGCTAACTAGCATGTGTATTAATGGAATTTAGAAAGATAAGAATAGAGAATAAAACAGATTTAGTGCCACTTTTGGCAAGCGAAGCTACTCCCCAGATCAAACAAACATGAAAGTTCGCTGTATTTACGGATACTACGGCATAACTAATTGCAACCACCATATAAAAAAAAACATAAAATCCAGAAAAGTATTAATACCTTTCAGGAAACTGGAAAACTATACCAACGGTTCCCGGTTGCACAAATTCGGGAGGATGATTTGGACGACCATCATCATCAAATCTTTGGACATAAATGGATCCTGATGTTGGCTTACTCAGTCCTGCAATCAACTGCAAAAGATAAAAGAGAATTAGAGAAAACAAGGGGATTACTGAACATACGGCTATAGCTTATCGAAAAAAAGGTCTTACGAACCTGCAATAGAGTAGTTTTTCCACTTCCACTACGCCCAAATATCAGGCCAAAACTAGTATATCAAAGACATTGATTTAGAATTCTATGACCTCTTCGATCCATGAAAAAAAAATCTCAAGAATAAATATAGTTTGCACCTTTTCTCGTTGAGGGACAAACTTATATTATTCAAAAGATCAATCTTAGTTCCTGGAGGTCGATAACTGACGTCCTTGACCTGCAAGGAGAACAATGTTTCAATATGTTGTTACAAAATCAAATACAGAACGTAGACCTGTTAGAAATATCAGTATGCAATAGCAAGATGAATCCAACGAATCAAAATTGGCAATATTAAGAATCAAGTTGAGGCAATGAGTATTACACCAATACAGTATGAATCGAGAGAAGAGTCTGAAGATTTATTTAAGGAAAACGAACGGACAACCAATTGTACCAAACCAAGCATGATTTAGAATAATAATAAACAAAGTACCCAACAGAAATATAGCTGGCTCAGATGACAGCTGCCCAGTATCATGAAACTGCTAAAGACAAGCTCGAAAAAAAATCCTTCCTTATGAGCGAAGAACAAAAACGAAAGACCAACTTACTTCGAAGCACGAGTAATCACATACAGTTCTGCTTGCTCTAAAGGATTTACCATTTAACCTGCATCAGAAATAATCAACAATCCAAAAACATCAGTCGCAATCAGTTCAATGCGTCATACGAATAATTTGCTATTATGGAGTCCAATAGCAAAAGAACTGAAAATTGCAGACCTGAAAACGGCTGGCAACGGGCTAACAGTCGCTGATTTGAAGCCACATATAGAAGATAAAGAAATAGAGGTAATCGCCATAACAAGCGAGCTCAATCTACGGCGTTTTCATGAACTCAGAAGTGTCGAATGTTGGTGGTAGCTCTGAGGATGAGTGGGAAGCTGGGCGAAGTCGATGAAGGTGTTATTAGCAAAGGAATTGCAGTATTATTCAACCAACTAAAGCAATATTATGCAAAGGAGAAAGAAAGGATCGAATGTCGCTAACAAAGATGGTTGGGCTGAGACTAAATTAATTTGGGCCTAACTAATATTGATATTTAATGGGATTTGGTAGAGACAAGATTTATGGCATGCTTATATTTAAAAGATCTTTACACATAACTACCCAGATATATAAAAATTTCTCAAATCAGACCCCTGTCAGATTTTTTTTATATGCAGGTACCTGTCAGAATAAAATTTTTGCACATTGCTACCCGTTCCGCCGCAAGTACGTCATGGAACACATTTAAGTACCATATGGAAACATATTGTGGTACATAATACAATGAGAAAATGGTACATCAGTAACACACACTAAAAGGACCATATAGACCGTATATATGTACCATATATGGGTACCATATATACGCGTGGCATGGTACTTAGTACACATACAGAAATTTACGTCAAGAATGGGAAAATGACACACACAATCGAACTCGTACTTATATGAAAATTTTTCTGACAAGGGGTCTAACATGCAATTTTTTATATAATTAGGTATTTTCTGTAAATACACCTATATTTAATTAAGCACGTGATTTTCTGACAAAATAGTTTGGTTCAACCATTGAATTATGTGTTCGTAAATGAGCTTTTAATTTTATTTTCTTTTATTGTTAGATTTTTGACAAAATGGAAGGAAGAAATTTTAAAAAGGGATTAAAGGTTGTTTCTCTCAAATAAACTTATAGTAACTTATTTTGAAAGCCTATCTCAGATTGTTTAGCAAATTTATTCTACTTGTAGACTTTTGGATTAGAAATCCATTTCAGAAGTATTTCCAAACACCTCATATATTAGCGTAATTGCACCTAGTGATAGAGTGAAGATGCATAACGAAATTTGAACTCTGTTGTAGTTACTCCAAGAAGGCGGCTGTGACCATTATTGGAGATTCCATTTCAGACAACAAAAAAAAAGAATAATGTAATGAAGTGGAAAATGGCCAGATATGTTGGATTACGAGGGTTACCAAAAACAGGAAAGGCGATATAGAGAGTGGCAATTACTTGTTAAATTTATCAAAATTAATTTAATACCAACATGGGTGGGTATGTATCTCATATTGTCTGAAATGTTGAAAAATCAGGATTAATTATGTACTGCCGTCAAAAGGTCGGGGGCTGCGTCAAATCTTCAAAGGGTTTTCAACAATCTTGCTTTTTCTTTACAATTTCTTAATTACGCACACTCACATCAGCAATTACGAAACATAATATTATTTCTGCGTCATAGCTGCTTGGTACATATAACTATGGCACAATGTAGTGCTGTAAATTTGGTTTCGATTATTACATAAAGGAAATATCAGACCCCTATCTTGACTATAACAAAGCCGCCATCTCTTTTATCTTGCTACTGTCAAATCCGAGAGGATGCATATAGACGCAATTTGACCCCTTATTTTCTCAAGATTTCTACCATCTTCCTCCATTACGAATATCACTATTGGTGAAGCCGTATATATATCAACTTACATCAGATGCTTTCAGAACATTTTCTATGCTCCTCGATATAAAAATCGTTTCTCTTCATCTTCGTATAAAAAGATGGAAAATATAAACCCTATTGTTGATCAATTCATGACCTTATTGCCAGCTGCTTCATCTCTTGCACTTCAAATGATGATCAGCAATTCATTTATCAACCAAAATGCATCGAATCAAGAAATTTTCACAAACAAGAAAGAAGAAGCTACTCATACGAGTCAAATGGAGAGGAAAAGCGTGTCTTATCATGATAAGATCGTCGAAAACATAGACAAAGCCGTCCAAAGGACTGCGGCCGATAAATCACTAGGGGCGGCAAGCGTCGGAGGTAAAACGAAGGCCGAGAAGAAAACTAGAAAGCCCAGATTTTCTTTTCAGACTAGAAGCCCAGTCGATGTACTCGACGACGGTTATCGCTGGAGAAAGTATGGTCAAAAAGTAGTGAAGAACAACAAGTTTCCTAGGTACATATCTATGTCAAGATTGTATATGCATGAGCATGAGTATGTATGTATATACACCAATTGCAACTGATTACATTAATGTTGCTTGCAGAAGTTACTATCGATGCACTCATCAGGGATGCAATGTCAAGAAGCAAATTCAGAGGCTGTCCAAAGATGAGAGTATCGTAATCACAACATATGAAGGCACGCACACACACCCAGTGCAAAAACAAGCTGATAATTTCGAACAGATTCTCCATAAAATGCAGATTTATCCTCCTAACAATTGAACCCAGATCCGAACAATCGCATGATAGTAACATATTAATGATTCTCACAGATGGTTTCTAGGAAATAATAGTAGATTTACTGATAATCGAATGGGTGCTGACAGAATAAAGAAATCAATCATCATGCATGTATGTTGCTCAGGGACGTAACAAAGAGGACATGTGACGAATTATTCTTTTGTTTCGAATTTGTTCTCCTTAAGAGTTTTAGTGATGCCAACGCAAGTCTTCAATTTGTTTCAACCAGTCATTTTCTTTTTTCTCAGATTTCAGCAATTGTATTACAATATCTTCTTTTCCTTCGAACAAATTTAATGCTTGTCCACTACTTCCCATGCACGAGACAACAGCACTTATCCATCAAACTGACTAAATTTCAGAGGTAGTATTTGATCAAGAGCATCCACTATAATAACAATCCAATGTCATACAAGTGTTAAGCTGTTCCAAAATATAAAGGAATCCGTTGAGCTGCAAAAGACCATATACATGAAAAATAACATCTTCAACAATCTACTTGCAAAACAACAAGATATCTCATATCTGCATCCTGTTGAAAAATAACATCTTTCAACAATCTACTTGCAAAACAACAAGATATCTCATATCTGCATCCTGTTGTTCTGTTCTTACACAAAGGCAAAAGGAATTATTTAACTGTGAAGGGACGAGTCCTTTCATTACGACAGCAAAACTGACTCTAAGCTTTTTCATCTTCATAAACTGAACTGAAAAGTAGAACTTACATTCAGCTGAGCACGTTTTTCCAAATAACCATCTAGTGCTTGTCCTCCTTACTCTTAGGAATGTCTTTTTCAGGTATCTCCTTTGGCTTTGCCTTCTCCATTTCCCTGTAATAGAGACCAATCATGCATCAGGCTCCCCAACGGTGAAACAATCAACCGAACTCTCAATACAGTGACATCAAACATCAAATGCCACAATAGTATACTCGTACTAGTCTCTTCCACCACGAATTGCAAGAAATCACAACCATTCATAAGACACTGCACTTCAAAAGACTCAGAATCTGATTTCGCCACCAACAGTCTAAGTGAACATGACAGCATCCAAAAGCACCAAATTCATGAAAGAAGCTGAATATGGAAAAAAAAAACTAAACTACAAAGCCAAAACAAAGCGATAGAGCTAACGGACGTACTTAGCGGCGGCAGACGACTCTTCTTCCAACCAGTTGCGTATGTGGCGGACGTTACGGCGGAATATGGCGGCAGATTGTTTCACATCGCTCCTCAACAGCAGTACTACTGCGCTCACACCAGCCACCGTCAGTATGAAATTAGTCAACGCCATGTTTCCTCTTCTAACGTCGATCTAAATCAACGAAGCTGCCGAATTAAAACCGAAACAAGAACCAAAATCAGTTCCTAGGGTTCTAACAGGGAAATTAATTAGCTGGAAAAGGATGCGAACGATTCTATTTCTATTTCCGATTATATTGGGCCTGGTGTGGCCTAATTTACAATTGGGCCAACAAAAAATTTTGGTCCAAGTAAAGAGAGGGAAAGTACAACTTCTATTGCATGTAGTGCAAGCATTGTAGATAAGAATGTTTGATGAGGAGGCCCAGCAATAGCAAATGCAATGAACAAGAAAAAGGAGAAAACTTTACATAGCAATGTGTAAGATCCCGACCTAATTTGAAGTGGTTTCCTACTTGAGCGTTGTGTCGAACAGTTGGCGCGCGTGATTGTGTTTAGTATCGAAGAAGAAATCTGAGAAGGAGATAACGAACAGATACTAGAAGAAGAATGAGAGCTTAGAGAGGGGGGAAGAGATACAGATTGAGAGTGAGAGATTAAGATAGATCGAAGCATAGAGGTGATAGCTTAAAGAGAAGATAGAACATAATTCATATTTGCTTAATTCCTAATACGTCGTACAGTGCAACTTTTATAGTAGAAAGTAATAAATTGGGCTTTACATGTATTAACCCAAGTAGCAAGTAAATATAGATAATTCTTGGCCCATAAGAGGTTAGCCCACTCCCATGCGCACCGGCCCACTCCCATTTCGGATCCTAACATTTCCCTCCCGTTGAAGACATCCTCGACCTCGAGGATGTGCGAGCCGTAGTGGGATAATGTCTGATACAATCGCACGAATATCGCTATTACCTTACTAGTGCATCTGTTTCCACGATCGAAAGGAAAGAGCGAACTCACAGGTATCACTCTGCTTCCTCCGTCGATCACTTCCTCGATAATATGCCATCGATCTCCGTCAAGCGCCTTACTATGATCTTTCCCGACACCTAGCTGCTCGACATAAACTTGAGCTCCCTTCACACAACCGCTTTTATACACTACATAGATCACCAATGTAAGAATGATCGGCCCTTCGAACTCCGACCACATTTCAACCCTAGCAACATTATTCATCACACTAGAAGCATCAATCCACACTAACGAATCCTTCTCGAAGTCTTTGGAGCAGAACACTTCAGCAGCAGTAACCTTACCTCGATCGAAGGGTAGGTTTAGCTTCATGCTTTCGATAGCCCACCGTCCTCGATCAAACGACATGTTTTGATCAACGAGAATTATACGATGCTCTTCAAAGGCAACCTCCAATTCATCCGCAACCTCCAAGTCGTCATTACCCGTGAATAATATCCCAACAAGCCCCATTTCTTCGATGATATGCCAACATCCTCGATCAAATGGTAAATTCGATTTCTTACCAACAAGCGGCCGCTTTCCATACCACCTCCCGCGATCGAATTGTAAGCTAGGGCTACTAAATTCTGTGAGCTGAATGAGGCTGTTGAGCTTGATGGCATATTCATCATCCATAACGAACTCCACAGTCGCACGCTTGATAATATCATGAAATTCATCCTCCAGCAGCAAGCTCATGCCATTTCTGTTCTTCAAATGGTAGTAGTCGATCAGGTCATTAGGCTGAGATTGAGCAGCTTCGATTTCTTTGGTTTCACGCAGCTGGTTCGGGGAAAGCTTTTTCATGAAGTTTTTTGTTGTAGCCCAAGCCAGAAAGGTAG
This sequence comes from Craterostigma plantagineum, assembly GCA_027422505.1. Lineage (NCBI taxonomy): Eukaryota > Viridiplantae > Streptophyta > Magnoliopsida > Lamiales > Linderniaceae > Craterostigma > Craterostigma plantagineum. The sequence goes on along the minus strand of JAPQWV010000011.1, from coordinate 1,355,966 downwards.
CTTGGCTTGATAGGGCTTGATGTACGCTTTTCCTATAATCCACAAACATTGGTGGGAGTAAATGGTCTTTCATAAAATCCTCCACAAATGAGCAATCCATCATTGTTGAGTTGGGAAAACTTTTGAGGGAGCATAGGCGCAGCCTTATCAAAGAACTGGAGCACTAGCCAACCGATTGTCGCAGCTAAATAGTTTCCTTGCTCACCTACTAGGGCTCCAACTTGCATGATCTTTAGCAGCACCGAAGTCATACAGAAACAAGTGACTAGTGGTTTCGCAGCAAGGACAAACTTTCCACGATCATAAGGTAGGTAATTTTGTACTAGCGTTCTAAGGTGTTGCTGGTTTTCCCAACTGAAAGGGTATACTCGGTTCCTCTCTACCACATACACATGTGTTCGATCGAACGGTACACCTTGGCCAACTACAGATCCTTTGTATTCCTCAAGAACATAACCTACTTGGGTTGGTACGTCAAGGGGGAAACAAACAAGCACGATCTCATCTGCAGCCAACACGGAATCTCTGTTACCCACCGCTGTCACGTTAGTCAGAATTCCCTTAGCATTAATTTCATCACATATGGAATAGGTTCATCATCTACCACCGGCAACATTTTCTCATCAACCAACTCTAATTCGTCCTCCATCACGGCAGATTCAAGATCAATCGGTAACTCCACATCGCTGAACATCATCGAGTCATCCATCAATCCTGACAGCGTAGAATCATCACCAATCAACTCGTCAATCTCAGTCTCGTCAACCATAACCTCATCATTAACCAACAACGAATTATTTTCAATGAACAGTGAATCAACCTCAGGCTTCGAAGAAGTCGAGAACTGTTCGTTCATGTTCCTGCTCTCGAGTTCGCGGAGTATTAACTGTAAGGTGTTTTGTATATTCCGGCACGAGGCCATCGTAGCTTCGTGATTGTACGAATAATCTGCCATATTTGAAGCAAAATCCAAGAATCGTCGGCTCTGATACCACGTTGTAAGATCCCGACCTAATTTGAAGTGGTTTCCTACTTGAGCGTTGTGTCGAACAGTTGGCGCGCGTTATTGTGTTTAGTATCGAAGAAGAAATCTGAGAAGAAGATAACGAACAGATATTAGAAGAAGAATGAGAGCTTAGAGAGGGGGGGGCAGACATACAGATTGAGAGTGAGAGATTAAGATAGATCGAAGCAGAGAGGTGATAGCTTAGAGAGGGAGAGAGATCATAGAAGAAGATAGAACATAATTCATATTTGCTTAATTCCTAATACGTCGTACAGTGCAACTTTTATAGTAGAAAGTAATAAATTGGGCTTTACATATGTATTAATCCAACTAGCAAGTAAATATAGATAATTCTTGGCCCATAAGAGGTTAGCCCACTCCCATTTCGGATCCTAACACAATGCAATCCAATCCCCTGAAAACGTTCATACATTTGCAGGTGTTTGTTCTTAGGATTCCATCCAATGGAAATTCACAGGAGTTCAAGCAAGGTATATAAATAGTCTGGATAAGAAACGATGTAATATCAAGCAAAGCAATCGAGCATAAGAATCTAAAACCACAGCTACGAACTTATGAAGTCTCGCAGCGCCATAAATATTAAAAAAAGTTTCGAGTTTCAGCTTTTCCTCCCCTGCCATTAATCACCAATCATGCATAATTCAGGCGGAATATGTCGTTTTGCACATAAAAGCTCCCCTGAGGAGTCGGCATAAGGTGAAACATCTGTCACATAAGAGAAATGGGAGAGAAACTGTGAGATTATAAGCTTAAAGGACAGACAAATATCTAGTTCTCAATTCTTTATTGTACGTAAAAAGGTAAGTACTCAACATGCGAGGATAAAATCCAATTGAATATAAGGATAACAAGCAATTCTTTAGGTGTTCTAAACCAGACATAGAACAAAGGTTTGGTACATGCATGATATCACTAGGAGCAGAACATCCAAATAAGATGGAAATATTACATGTCTAGGACAAATGCTGGAGGACTCACGAATAAGTTTTTTGACATAATAATCTAATTTTGCAGTTAACCTATGTATGTCATTGGTTGGAGAACTTCATGATGACTTTCAAATTTCAACGTGACTTATTATCGATTGTGAACTGCAGGCAGACGAGCAATTGAAATGACAGCAGAAGGTGAACGGAGATATATACGAAAAAAGATTTCATATCACAAAAGATTCTCACGGCAGATGTATATCAACAAAATATTGAAATATTCAATCATGAGACTTGGATTCGGGGGCAATAACTTATTTTTGACTAATATGGAAAAAACTCAAAGAAGCATCTCGTTTCCTTTCAGAAATGTCAAAACCGAGTTAGCATTACTCTTGTCAACGTGGCCATATGATAAGTAGGATTGGTACTTGGCTTTTACCTCATCAAGAATCTTAACTGTATGCTTCAAAAACTGATTAACTACAAAAAGTTCATCACACAATTATACAATAGTACAGATATAGGGAACTTCACATCATTGACACGTGTTACGTCCAATAAGCGGTGCACTTCAAATTCAAGAATGTAATAACAAACCAAAGCATGTGAAAAGAATCCGAAATCAGTAACCCGAAAACTCATCCAGAAAAGCTCATATCTAAAAACTATATTTCAGAACTGCATCATTTTGTTCACATACCTGAAAACATGTTTTTTTTATAAGAATGATTTCGAGTCTCACGAACCTTGATCGCCCATCAATCAAACAAATGAACCAATCGAAAACAAACTGACCACTATGAACCGCTAAACAATAAATCCAATTGCAGCCCACAAATCGATACCATACATAAAGAAAAAAAAAAGAGCAACGAAAAAAATTAAAATCAGCTAACGTCGGGTACACAGACCTGGCTGAACTTGAGAGGGTATTGTTCGCCCGCGACCTGCAGATTCCCCGACACGAACACGAGCATCCCGCCGGCGGGGCCCGACGGCTGACAGTCAATCGTCGACACGTGGTGCTTGCACTGTTGAAAAGGAAGGCTGGTGAGCTTAGCCACGATGCTCTGAGCTCCCATTATCTTCTGTCCCTCGAAAGTCAGCATCGAACCGTCCTGGTACAGGTTGGCGAGGCCGGCTCGGGCGGCGTCGAACGTGGAGTAGTAGTGCTCGACGAATGCCTTGGCCACAGCGTCGGGATCCATGGTTGCGACTGAGATCGGCTCGGCGGCGCCTCCTTGTTTTCCTCTTGTTTGGAATTTGGATTAGCGTGCGTAAGCTAAACGCTAGCAGTAGGTCAATCGTTGTTAGATGTGAGACTCCACGGGGTAAAAAACAACATTCTTAATTAAAATAAATTTTTTTTGCAATTATTATTTATTATTTACTGAGCTATATCCAATTCCAGCCCAGTGATAAGAAGAAATTAAAGGGAAAAAAATGAAAATTGTGGAGAGTGGGATTTGAACCCACGCCCTTTCGGACCAGAACCTTAATCTGGCGCCTTAGACCAACTCGGCCATCTCCACTTGTTAATGTACTTGTAATTTTAATACTTTACTAGTTAGTATTCTAAATTTCAGATATTATCGATTACATCCAAATACCGTTTATGAATCGAAAATGAATCAATAGTTAATATATCGTATGCAAGCACTCGCCAAGACCCTATTTTTGGTAAAAGGATCTTATATATATCAAAACCATAGTGAACACGGGAAACCAAACCACGAATTAAACAAAACACATGTGTAAGTCAAAAGAAAATATTCAAAGGCAAGTAAAAGATGCCAGCGATTAAAAACCACAATCGCGTCAACTACAGCACAACACAAGGGTAAACGAAGTCGTCTATTTTATTTTAGTTCAGCCGATCAATAAAAGAAACACTCAACTGTAATAAAACTTGGTACTACTCAGATAATTTAGCTAAGAAAAGGAGATAAGTTCATAGCAAAGGTATTCGTTGAGCGTGAAAAACTCTCCAAGCATTATCTTGGAGGAGGCGGTGGAGGTAGGTTAGATTTCGCAAAACCGACCCAGACCACGATTCCAACCGCAAGAATTACCCATCCCAATATGTCGTACTTCAGATCACTGTTTTTGCTATTCTTCTTCGAACTGCGCTGCTGCGGAATGATAACTAATTTGTCGGCGATTCGATAAAAGGAGAAGAAAGTTAAATGATTCTTGATAAAGAGTTTAATCTCACTTTAGTACTAGTAGATGATGAAGCAAAGGGGTCGGGTGGTGGTGCTGCTGCAGCTTGCTGCTGAGCTAAACCATGTTTGTGGATCTCAATGTGTAACTCAGGAGCCTGAAACCCATGTACAAAAGCTGATGTAAGGCTGATGTTTAATGGTGGTTTAGATAGAGCAAATATGTCCATAGCAGCCCAAATTGTTTTACAAGTTGAAGGTTTAGAATAATGTGTATCGGCATAGATTGCGATACACAAGTAAGATATCGAAGATCGAACTATCACAATGGCACTTTGTAACAGTGATGATAGATAAAAACTTTAGTTGATTATAAAAGGACTACCGCAGCAGAGTACCTACCTTTGAAGTCAATTCCAAGGATTTCTTATAGATTTCATTCTGTGGTTCCTGCACAGAAAAAGAATCGACACATATACATCTCAGTGACAAATCTTGAAACCCAATGCCGATAATATAAAGTGAAAAGAGTTTACCAGCTCACAAGCTTGCTCAAAGCATTGAGCAGCCTTCTCAAAGTACACCTTGGCATCATCAAATTCAGGTATCATGAATGCATTGGCCGTATATGCATTCCCTAGACACCACAGTGCATCATGCTTTTTTGGTTCAATTACAAGTGCCTCCTCGAGCTTGTCGATTCCATCTTCAAACGATTGAGCAGTTTAACTTTAGTCAATAATAAAAAAGAAGTCTTTCTCTATCGTCCCAATGTCATCATCTAGAAAAATTACCAATAGAAACAGAATACAGAGAAGTACGATGCAGGCACACACATAAGAGCAGTTCAATGACGAAACCACGACTAGGACGACAATCCAACTACTACCAAAAAAGAAAAAGAAAAGAACATGCAGCAGAAGAACATAATATTAAAAGGATTGAAGCAGCGCACCTTGAATCATCTTATTTGCATCAGTGCCATTCTGAAACTGAGCTAATTCAATAAGCACTCCTCCCCATCTAGTCAGGTTCTAAAATGATAAAGAAAAAAAAAACAACCATAAGCGCAAGAGCACTTCAAAAGGAGACAAATAAACAACGATTTACGCATACCTCAGCATCGAGAGGATTCTTCTCGTAGGTAGCTTCAGCTGTCCTTCGAGCCTGCTCGAAGAAGAGAAGGCGCTCGAAATCATTCGGCATCTCCATGTCCATGGTTCGAATTTGTTGATTCAATTGATGGATTGGCTTTAGGTTTTAGGTTATGCAGAATGAAAAAAATGACCTGTATCTTCTCGTCTTTGGGGTTTAAGCTTTTCGTGTACGCTTCTCCACGTTTCTATCCAAGTTGGGCCTAACTTTCGATAAGCCCAATAAAGGCCCATTTAATGACCTTAATAGACAGTTCTTATCATCAGAAGAGTTATCCAATTCGAACCCTCAACAATGGCCACGTCACCACTAACCCACCTCTTCTCCTTCTTCACCGCACCCAAACCACCACCGCCGGCGCCGACTCCGGCCCGTTTTCCCGTCAATACATTGCCGTCGAACGTTTCTACGGCTACGTCGGCGTCGGACAGCACAGCCTGGGGCCGCATCGTACTAACCAACGAGGAGCAGGCTCCGCCGCGCGACGTAATGTCCGTGGTCTATCCGTCGATGGCTAACGCCAACACGATGTTCTTCAGATCGGCGTACAACGTTCAGGTGGTCGTCGACGACAACGAGCCGGAGGAGAAGCTCCTCGGTCGGTTCCGGCGAGAAGTGATGAGGGCCGGCGTCATTCAAGAGTGTAAGCGCCGGAGGTTTTTCGAGACGAAGCAGGACGAGAAAAAGCGGAAGACACGTGAGGCTGCCAAGCGCAATCGTCGCAGGTAAAAGAGAAAGAACAATTGGATTATCCATTTCGTTATGCACAAGATACTTTTCTCACTTGTTAACTGGCATATATGTGATGGGCTATGGTGAACTAAGTTTCAGATTGAGCTTTATATGTTTTAGATTTAGCTTCAGTTTGCATCCGTTAGTTAAATTGATGCAAGATCAAGTGCCTTTTGCCTTGTTTGATTGCAATTGTCTGATGATATGTAGCTCCGTGATGTTTAAATTCTTAGCGGTAATCATATCCTTAGTTCCTTTATCTCATTCGTTTTCAATTATGTAGCCACATGAGCTTTGAATGTTTTAGATTAACTTCATTATGAGTCCTTTAGTTCAATTGATGCATAAGCTAGTGCCTTTTTCAACCATCTAAAGATTTTTAGTGCCATCATGATAGAACTATCAGTATTTGCTATCAATTTCTTAGTTCCTTTTTCGCCCCCACGAAGAGACTTGTGGAGAGAATCGTCTTCGTTTTCATTTACAAATATAAACGTTGATTCCATTCGGTAAGTACATTCTTTCATGACCATGAATAGGCGCCCACCACCAAGAACTGGGGGGCCATGGGACAAGCAGGAGGCTTCGAAGAGCAAGAAGGAAGACGAGGATGATGACAACTGGGATCTTCCACAAGGAGATATTCCTTATTGATTGTTCTATTTCAAGCTTTTCATCGAGTAAAAGCCATGCAATTCTTAGGCCCTTCTTCTTCGATAGGCTGTGGGTCTGCTTTATAGGTATCTCTTTGAAATGTATGTATCAACACTGTTTTTTTACTGTCATGGCCTATCTTTAGCAGTGGAAGATTTGATACTTAAGTCGATGCTGCTCCTTTTTTTGGTTCGCTCTGTGATATTTCACTGGTTTAGTATATTTGTATGAGTTGATTTTGTTGTTTGAACTCTCTGAAACTGCAAAGTTGCTCTATGTTAAGAACACCGTTCTTCTCATTCTATCTTTGTTCGAATGCAAATCTCAGTGTTTTCTTGAAGAAACCGTAGACTGAACTTAGGCTTCAAATCAAGTTTGATTACCATTTTCAGTAAGTTCTATTTAGTTTGCTTCTCACAACGCCATCTTGAGATCCAAAAGATTAAGATTAACTTTTCGATCCTATCTTTTCTGTTTCTTTTTTTTTTGTCGTGATTAAATCTTGGCAGCAATCGACCCGTTAATGTTGTTCAATTGTTTGTGGGCTGATATCAGCATATGCCTCAATCAGGTAAAGAAACTACTATACTCATCATTCAGAATATTCACCATAGCATGAACTTAACTATGATCAGAAATATGAGAGTATCTATTATATTACACCTTTGCAAGTTCGAAAGGATACATAACTCAGTTATGCCCCTGAAGGCTGATGTGGCTGTCAAGGAAATTTTGAGCATTAGGCTTTACTTTTATTTGTTTAGTAACATGTGTTTAATAGAATATTCACCTCCATTTATTTAGATTCTGGCATATTCCTTCTTCTATAGCTGATGATGTGTGGATGGCTCTATGACTATCTGATGGGGCAAAGCTTTTATAGATGAGATGAGATATGGCTCCTCGGCCACGCATTGCACATCAATAATACTAACTTCGATAGCGATACCTAAACAGTAAAGAATTATGCAAGAAACATCAAAAAGAGTACTTTGGTCTTCTACTCCTTTCTTGCTGCTCGACCCCATGTTACTTTTTCGAGATGTTATTGTCCTTTATATATATACTATATATATATATATATATTATGGACTCAAATATTTGACCATTTCAAAGGTAAAAAATGAGAAACAAATAAAAATTGCAGAAGTAAATAAGTCCACATTCATATTATTCTTCACTTTTTTTTTCAATTTCGAATACCTTATTTTCTTTGATAATAGAAGAAACAAAAGAAAAAGAGACCGATAATCTCCTCCATAGTTTAATATAGTGGCGATTAGAAATGGGCATACTTATACTTTTTTTGTATGTTTTAGGTTTTATGGATTTTTGAGAGAAATGGTGAATTTCTTTTTTCTACAAGTTGTTGGTCCGAGATTACTAGCTAGCACTCCTCCACATGGAACTCGTGGCCCTTGAATTATTCAACTTGTTACTTGTTTCGCCGTAACTAAAATAATATAAAGTAAAATTTCAAAGTCCCTATGAGTGATTGCTTAATAATTGCCAAGGCTTTGATTATGGATAAAGTGAGCCTTTAAAATAATCGAAAGGTCGCTTGTTCGTATGTACGTAAGATTCCCATGATTGCTTGGTTGCATTTTCATAATTATTCATTTAATATTAAAGTTTCGTGCTTATCTGTCACAAAAAAAAATACAGGTCCTTATTACAAGACGAACCCCATACGCCACATGGGATAGGATACGAATGCTGACAAAGATGTGTAATGAAGAGTCGAACAACTGTTTGCTCGTTCGCCCCTTGTTTAACTCTTATGGTCTATTAATTGGTCCCAACTTGTCTTTCTGCTTTTTATTTTTTGCATGTTGTAACATAAATCTTTGTCCTTATAAGACAATTTAATTATTTTACACATGGGTAACTTGACGAATTACACTAAGTTAATGATCCGCTTTTATAATAATAATTAAATATAGTGACCCAAAATATTTAATACTCCTACCTAAACTTACAACTTCCCTTCTCTAACACACATAAATCACGGAAGTTCTTTTGGCAAGTTAGGACTTAAACCTTGCGTTTGGTCGGAATAAGTTTGTTTTATTTTAACATTGATACCAACACTTGTTTACATATAATAAGTAATAATACCAAGTTTCGTGATAAAATAAGCATGCGTACCTTTCAAACCAACTGATATTTCTACGTATTTAATCGGCATTGTTATCCACATACACATCGACTGATATATGAGTGTATTGTGAATCTAGTCTGATTATCAATCATGTTGACCATACCTTTGCAAAATAATTATCCAAGAGCATTGGCTTCGATTATTTAAATAACTTCCAAGAAAAAGGAGAGAGCTTTGCTCCATTTCATTGCCTCTATACATTCCAAGAACAGCGGAGAAGGAGACAACCTTCTTGAAGTTCATCAGCCATGGAAGACAAGCCACAGAAAGCAGCAGAAGAAGAAAACAAAGTCAAATCAGTTGAGGAAAACGAAGAAGACGAAGACCCAGAAAGCAACGATCTCCACCAACCTCTTCTCAAGAGACACAGAACCCTTTCATCGAGCCCACTGGCCATAGTTGGGGCCAAGGTTTCTCACATAGAGAGCCTAGATTACGAGTAAGAACTAAGAACACACCTTCCATGTGTGTTTGAGCGTGTTTTTTTATTGACGATGTAATAAAAAGATCCTTTTTTTGCTGCCTTAGGATCAATGAGAATGACCTATTCAAGCAAGATTGGAGGAGCAGATCCAAAGCCGAAGTTCTTCAGTACATATTCTTCAAATGGCTGCTCGCCTTCTTCGTCGGCCTTCTCACGGGACTCATCGCCACTCTCATCAACCTCGCCGTCGAAAACATCGCGGGATACAAAATTCTCGCCGTGGTCAAATACATCGAGCAAGAAAGGTTTGCTTCTTATCATCCATAAATACCAATCGAACCCATTAAAGACCCATTAAATCGTAAAATGGAGCTGATGGTCTTTAACGAGTCTGATTGTCATCCCTATGCTGTTTTGTTTATATGCACCAAATATATATAATGCATTCGCCGCAGATACCTCGCGGGATTCGCATACATGGCCGTGACGAACTTCCTTCTCACGCTAGTCGCCGCCTCGCTATGCGTCGTCTTCGCTCCGACGGCCGCAGGCCCCGGGATTCCCGAGATCAAGGCGTACCTCAACGGAGTCGACACGCCCGACATGTTCGGCGCGACGACGCTCATCGTTAAGGTGAAATATTGCGATCGATATATTGCAGGGAGCATATATAATTTGGCCCCATTGAACTAGTTTTATGGCTTGTGATGATAGTCCATCACTTACATTATTACTTCAAACCGTATGACTATTGTATTATGTAAACTTGGGATATGTTCACATGATTCATGGGGAATAATGACATCCCAGAGGCTGTGGCATAAGCTCATAGCGGATTGAGTGGGGATATTACTGAGTCTGAAAAAAAAAGAAGGAATCATATATTACGAGGCTTACCTCAATTCTATGTATGGGCAGATTGTAGGAAGCATTGGGGCGGTGGCGGCGGGCCTGGACCTAGGGAAAGAAGGCCCGTTGGTGCACATCGGAACGTGCATCGCCTCGTTGTTGGGCCAGGGCGGGCCCGAGAGCCGTCGGGCCGAGTGGCGGTGGCTGAGGTACTTCAACAACGATCGAGACCGTCGGGACCTGATCACGTGCGGGTCGTCGTCGGGGGTTTGTGCGGCTTTTCGGGCGCCCGTGGGCGGCGTGCTGTTCGCATTGGAGGAGGTGGCGACGTGGTGGAGGAGCGCTTTGCTGTGGAGGACGTTCTTCAGCACGGCGGTGGTGGTGGTGGTTTTGAGGACGTTCATAGAGGTGTGCAAGTCGGGGAACTGCGGGCTTTTCGGGCAGGGCGGACTCATCATGTTCGACGTGAGTAGTGTTGAGGTGGAGTACCACGCGGCCGATCTATTCCCGGTGGTTTTGATTGGGATCCTCGGCGGGATTTTGGGGAGTCTTTATAATTACCTTCTCCACAAGGTCCTCGTTTTCTACAACGTCGTCAATAGGTAAGCTAGTCGTGCTTTTCGTGTTGAGTCGTTTAGGCTGCTGCGTTTATTATGCGGGATTCGTGTGCGAAAGCGCATAGAACTATGATATTTTGCGCTTCGACCGTTGTACCTTTGCACATTTTCATTTTTTTCTTTTCCTAACTGAAATCCTAGTACTAGGCGCAGTCTGAGGTTATTTTGACGTTTTCATTTTACCCCTCGGTTGGCTGATTTTTCGGACTCTTTTTTTTTCCGTTTACAGAAAAGGGAGGTGGCACAAGCTAGCGCTTGCACTAAGCGTCAGCATCTTCACATCAATTTGCCAGTACGGCCTCCCCTTCCTCGCCAGGTGTCAGCCGTGTGACCCGTCGGCGGCCCTCGACAAATCCTGCCCCACGACGGGCAGGGCAGGGAACTTCAAGAGGTTCAACTGCCCCCCGGGCCACTACAACGACCTCGCCACGCTCCTCCTCACGACGAACGACGATGCGGTACGAAACATCTTCTCAACAAACACACCGAGGGAGTTCCTCGCCTCGTCCCTCGTCGTATTCTTCGTCCTCTACTGCGTCCTCGGCCTCATCACCTTCGGCATCGCCGTCCCCTCGGGCCTCTTCCTCCCCATAATCCTAATGGGCTCAGCCTACGGCCGCCTGCTCGGCGTGGTCATGGGCCCGCACACGAGGCTCGACCACGGGCTCTACGCGGTCCTCGGCGCCGCCTCCTTAATGGCCGGCTCGATGAGGATGACCGTCTCGCTATGCGTAATCTTTCTAGAACTCACCAACAACCTTTTGTTGTTGCCCATTACAATGCTCGTCCTACTGATCTCAAAGACAGTGGGAGACTGCTTCAACCCGAGCATATACGAGATTATCTTGGAGCTCAAGGGGCTTCCGTTCATGGACGCCCATCCCGAGCCTTGGATGAGGAACATAACAGTGGGCGACCTCGCGGGGGCCAAGCCATCGGTCGTGGCCCTCGAGGGGGTCGAGAAGGTGGGCCGGGTGGTCGAGGTTTTGAGGAACACGACGCACAATGGGTTTCCCGTTTTGGACTCGGGCACGGAGCTACACGGGCTTGTACTCAGGGCCCACCTGATACTGGCCTTGAAGAAGAAATGGTTTTCGATGGAACCGAGGAGGGCCGAGGAGTGGGAGGTGAGGAGGAAGTTCACCTCCATGGACTTGGCGGAGAGGGGCGGGAAAATCGAGGAGGTGGCGGTGAGCAAGGAGGAGATGGAGATGTACGTCGACTTGCATCCGCTGACGAACACGACCCCCCACACCGTGCTCGAGAGCACGTCGGTCGCCAAGGCGATGGTGCTATTTCGGCAGGTCGGGCTCAGGCACATGCTTATCCTACACAAACACCAAGTGCAAGGGGTGAGTAGTTCAAAAAAAAATATTTTTATTATTATTGTTATTGTTGTTAGTATTATTATTAATCGCGTTTTTTGCAGGTGCCTCCGGTGCTCGGCATCTTGACAAGGCGAGACTTGATTGCTCACAACATTTTGTGTGCTTTTCCTCATCTTTCTCGGAATAAGGGACACTGATCAGATGAAGACGACATTATTCACGGACGTATATTGCAAAATTCTTTCAGCCAATTATTAGAATACAGAACGACGCTTGCGACACATGACATCGCTAGCCCTACACGAAAATATCGCTTGTACGAGACAATCGTAAGTAAACACACACCGTTTGAAATGCTCTTGTTTTTATTTGACAAGAATACTACATTGGGGGAATATCTTATAAACCGTAGATCAATCACAGTTCGAAGTAATTCGACAAATGCATAAGCAGCTTGTTTCAGCCTTCCTACCTCTGCTCATAATATCATCATACCGGCTATCTATCCAAAAATTTCTAAATCCGGAAGCGGAGAAAATAGAAATGGTACGCCGACAAACTTCGACTAGCCTAGCGCGATTTTGTATCTCAAGTGGTGCTTTCCTTTGATGATATGCATACTACTACTATTAGACTGTAGGTAGTTGATGGTTGTCGAAATCCATTACTATTCCCTCTGCATCTGGAGTTAATTTACTTGGATTGGAGCGACCGGCGTGATGATATGAAGAACAGATAGGATGACTGAAACAAGGAGCTATGCATAACGAATCACAAGATTGAATTGATTTTGAAGTATAAGACTTTCCAATCGTATATTCCTGTTTATGATAACCATGAATGCGACTTTCTACGTCTAACACATAATAATAACGACGAACCTATAATAGAAGAATGCGATTACGATCTCGAAAGCGTAATGGTTGCCTTTAAGCTCTCAAATACCAACTTACAATGCCTTAGAAGAATTCAGCATTACTTGTTTGGCTTTGGGAGAGCTACCCTTATTATATAGCCAAAGAGCTTGCTTTATTTTATTGCAACTGTACGGTAAGGAAAAAGACCATTCTTTGAGCAAGGGAATCAAATAAGCCTCACGTGAAACTCGTGTCCTTTGTTAAAACTAACTAAATTTCTCGATAATTTGCCCTCGAATGAGTTTAACCAATGAAAAAACCGAGTTCGTTTCTTCATGTCTGACCGAGTAAGAAAAAAAACCAACTTTTCAAATATGCGTGGTATCTGCAAGTGCTTATTGCACAAATTGAAGTTCTCTTGTAATAAAAATTATTATCCATTGAAGCAAAGTGCATCTGCAATACTCTTTCCAATTCGTGTAACCGGAGAAAGCCGATTGTGAAACCCCGGGCCCGACCCACTACCTGCTAAGCAGGCCGACCAGGTCAATCGCACATGTCTGAGCTCATGTGGGCAGGCCTAAGGAAATATCAACAATAAGATTCGAACTCAGGACCTCTCCCAATATGACCCTAAGCGCCTCAACTTGACCAGTAGAGCCAAGTCTCATCGGCTCCAATTCGCTTTTTCCTTTCCTAATGACAACTCTCTTGGAATTAGGCACACATTGGATAGTTAAACAGACAACTGTCCACTTAAAAGTTAATTTATGTAACTAACTACGAATACAATCGCAACTTTTCTCAGGTGTTTTTCACATTACAATCTTTGCATTGTTATTTTCGTTGAATTTTAGGGATTTCTTGTTTAATATTGAGATGAACTTCGAAATTAAATGGCTTGAATTTCCAGCAAACTGAAGTCAACCTCTCCTCAGACATTCCACACGAAAAAGAACTCTTGGTAGACTTAAAATCAAATAACTAATAAGTACGAAAACCTCAAACTATGTAACTAGCAATCTGTATACAAATAATAATCAGTCGAATCAACCAATTTACACTATAATACACATATATATATATATATATATACGAAATATATCGAAACAATAAAAAGAAATATATTTTCACACGCAATCAATCAAGACTACGAAGACATCATAGCCCTAAACTCCTCGAAACTAAGCACACCATCGCCGTTAAGATCGAAGCAGGCGATCATCTGCCGACACCTCTCAACGCTCGCACGCTCGCCGAGCCTACTCAGCGTCCTCCTCAAACTCCTCGGCGTTATGCACCCGCCGCCGCCCCTTCCTCCCTCCGCCGCTGCCTCGCTGTACATTCCAAAAGCCCGCCTGAGATCTCCCACCTTCTCCTCCTCGCCGACGTCCTCCACCACCCTGGCGAAATCCTCCAGCGAAAGCAGCCCATCGCCGTCGCTGTCCATAATAGCCACCGCCCTCTCAGCCTCTTCGAGCGTGATGGAGGTCGTCTCCTTGCCGCCGTCGCCGGCGGCTATCGTCGCCATACACTTGTGCAGTTCCTTGGCGCATATCTTTCCGTCCTTGTCGGCGTCTAAACGGTTGAAGACGCGCTCGTATTTCTTCGCCGGCGACTGCATGATATATTTGCTGTTTGTTTGTTCTTTGGTAGTGAAATGGATGTAATTGATGAAGTGGTTGCTTTTCGTTTTCTTTCTGAAGTTTTTCCTGTGTAAGAATGTTTTGAGGATTACATATAAAGAGGCGAGAGCGTATGTGGTTTTCTTACGCGGGTTTGGGGGATGACGTCAATGGTTTGAAATTATGAGATTGTGGGCGGAGAAAGCAAACCTAGATAGACATTACGTTTAGTTTATGGAAGTTAATTTCGTTTTTTTTGTTTAGTTTAGTTTGACTCTGAATATGAAACAATAGGCTGTGAATTTACTACAAATAAACGGCTATGGGTTGGGATTTAGTAATGTAGGAAGCATCCGCGAAATGAGTTGTAATGCCCATCGGACTCTACGCGGGTTGGGGGTAAGAATTGGGCCTAGATTTCTGGATCCTTCTAGAAGGCCAAGGGCCCACTATTAATGCAAAATGTACACGAATTGGGCTGGCCCACTTTACTGTCTCGACGTGCTTCCCGATATAAAAATTGCATCAAATATTGAAACCATACCAAAAATCCAAGTTAACATCTATTTTGGCTACTCTATTTTATAAAGCGTGATGGTTGGCTATAACTCCAGTTAACTTTACAAGAAAAGTAATAAATTTCCAATGTCTTTTAATTACTATTCTTGTTAATTCTCAATTAGTTAATTCTTATATCTTTAATTTTATAATTTATATATACATTGTTAAATTTAAATTTCAATTACCGAATTTAAATTAAAATAAATTTAAATTGAATATTTATATATTATCTCACCCGCATTTGAGTGTCCAAAAATGGTCTGTAAATGATATTGGTCATGGGTTCAGACCTGTGACTAGCTATTGCGTAGATTTGAGACATATTCACAATATTGTTGGAAAATAATCTCATCTTGAAGTGCATGACGAAAGCTCTTAGCCGATTGAGTGGGATACTCCACGACCTATAAAGAAAAAACATGGAATTTAACAAAAAAATAATAAATCAATTCAAAAATTCAAGGAATATCCACGCATAAAACATAGTTACATTACTCAGTCAAATCAAGAAATAAACATCATTGTTTCTCAAAACATCATCGTCATCATCCCCATCACCCTCTCCGAGTTGATGACGAGCCAACAAAGTAGGACTCAGATAACTCACATTTTCACCATTTCGCGGCTCAAACTGATCAAACACTATTTCCTTGACCCGAGAAATCTCCGAACGAACCCTAGAAAGTTCGACTTCGAAATCGTGAATTTGCTTGTGCAAAACAGTGATCATCCCGGCGCATCCATATATGGGGTCTCTCATCCTACAGTACGCCTCGTAGCACAGAGAATCGGCCGCCCCTGCCCGAAAATCGTCGGGCAGGTCCCTGAGTAGCTTCCCTATGTTGCTTGCGCCGTAGATCTTATGAACAAATGCGAATTTCCTCGCATCGTTCGGCTTGAAGTAAGGAGAGAATATGCAGTCCGAGGGACACCTCCTCCTCAAGTGCTTGCATGCCGCGCATCGACTGTAATGAACCATCTTTTCTTTTTTCTTTTTTTTTTTAATTGATTGGCTCGAAAGAATATGGAGATTTAGGAGAAGATATGGACATGTGCTTATTTTCTTGGTCTGTTTATGGATGTCTGACTAGTGATTTGTTATATATATATATATATATATATATATATATATATATATATAAATATCTAAGTAAAGGTGTGGGCGGGATGTGTGTTTTTCAAATCAGAGTGTGATGTAATGGAAAGTTTATGGGATAAAAATGTCTTGATTCATGCATGTTTTGGGATCTTTTTACGTAATTGAATTTTTATGGTTGATTGGTTTGACGGTAATAGATTTGTGTTAAATTTAATTGACGAGTTTAGTCTTTTTTAACTTGCTTCATTTTCCTTATGCTTCGTTTTTCTTTGTCCCACATACATCGCACGAGTGGTGAGATATGGGATAAACTTAGACACATACATTGAAAACATTTTCCGACATTTCAATTGCTTCTGCAAGCAAAGTGTATGGGCGATGTCACTTGAGACACATTATTAACGTGAGACATTTTTGAACACAAGTTAGACTTAGAAGAAGCGGTCCGTCGATTTTGACTTTTGGAACTAACTGTTTGACCGAAATTGAAAGCCCAACTCAATCTACACCTCAATAGTCGTCGTGTATATATACGTCGCGGCTTTATTTGAAGCATAGCATCTTCTGTTCGTGGCTTTACAAGACTCTTGCTACATGTCGCACGTTATTGCCATGCAATGCGAGAAAGAGTTCAAAGACTCATTCCTCGTGGCAAAAGGAAAAGAACATGACAAAAACAAAATAAAATAAAATAAAGAATAATCTCAAAATCAAGGAAGATCCGACCAAACTCGCTACACTACATAAAATATCTACTTGTACGTAAGCACTTGGTATATCTGTATGTAGTAGCTTAAAATCAAGAATTTAACTTGTATTTCCCATCTTGCCTCCTGCCTAATTTTTCTCTGCATCGAAAGAGAAGCTGCTTGTTCTTGGTGGGGAGAACTGCATGAACATTGCTCTTTATTTTTTTTTTATAATTACCTTTTTTTCTTGCAGCGCTGCGTACGTTCTTGTCCTCTGGTTTGATTACTGATTATCAAATGGGTTGTTTGAGATTGGGCAGAGTTTTTCATTTATGTTACTTGTGATGAAGATCCCAGCTAGCTCTCTGTTCAATCTCTCGTAGAAGTTCATTCTTTTCTGATTGTTTATTGAAAATTCAGTCCCTTTTCTGTTTATTGCAGGTACCTAGGTTTTAATTAGTCTATTTTCTCTGAAGAGGGCTTTAGCCCGTGAGAAATGGCTCCTGGTTCTACTCAGTGGCTCTGTGACCGAAGACCTTCCGACAAGATTGAGTCTTTCGATGATGACCAGTTTGTGCCTGAAAATGGCTGCTTATCCATCGTCGTTCTTGGCGCTTCTGGCGATCTTGCCAAGAAGAAGACGTTTCCTGCACTTTTCAACCTTTATCGCCAGGTTATTTATTACTAAAACTTATTCTAGTTCTGCTTCTTTAATTAGAAGAAATGGTCATGTGCTTACATTTGTCAGTAGTGTAGTAGTAAGATGAAGATTAATATATAGGTAACCTTACTCCTTTATATCCGTGACCTTCAGAGGTTTTTGGATCCCGACGAAGTCCATATATTCGGATATGCTAGAACGAAGATCTCCGATGATGAACTGAGGGATCGAATTAGAGGGTAAGTTTTTGTACCTCATTATGAACTCTTAAGATTTCTGGCCCTTGTTATATATCTTCTTGTTATTGCAGGTATCTTTCCCAGGAAAAAGAGGCAACTGATGATGTCTCAAACTTCTTACAGTTGGTTAGTTATACAGCGATTGCAAATTACCTCTACCTTAAATAATTCGAATCATTTGCTCCTTCGTTTTGCAGATTAAGTACGTCAGCGGCTCGTACGATTCCCCCGAAGGGTTTCGAGAACTGGACGAAGAAATATCGAAGCACGAAAAGTCGAAAAACAGCAACGAAGGTTCCTCAAGAAGGCTTTTCTACCTCGCGCTTCCGCCCTCGGTTTACCCCCAAGTCTGCAAAATGATCAAAGATCACGCCGTCAATCGATGTAATAATGTCTCCGTGAATCTATGGCTTCTCTTTAATCGTATAAAACACCTTTTATTACAACAGCCCCTTTTTCTTTTCTTCCTACGAGCGTTTGGAAACTTTTTCCTCTTCAGCTGATCTCGGGGGATGGACTCGAATCGTGGTTGAGAAGCCCTTCGGAAAGGATTTGGCTTCGGCCGAAGAACTGAGCTCTCAGATCGGCGAATTATTCGACGAATCGCAGATTTATCGCATCGATCACTACCTTGGGAAGGAATTAGTGCAGAATCTTGTAAAGCAATCAAACAACAGTTTTCTGTTTTTCAGCTCTGCTTTCATAATTCCATTCGCTTCCACCAACTTCTTCTTATCGTTATTTTCTTCGATATTAAATTTCAGTTGGTACTTCGATTTGCTAATCGCCTCTTCCTACCTCTGTGGAACCGCGATAGTATCGCAAACGTACAGGTCGGCGATTAATCGAACATGTAATAACATTCGAACATTTATTCGTCCTTTTCCAATTCGAACTTTCTCCGCAGATTGTGTTCAGAGAAGATTTCGGTACTGAAGGCCGGGCGGGTACTTTGACGAATATGGGTACGTACGTCCATGAAATACTCCTCGACGATTTTTTTTCCACCTTCTAATTCTTGAATCATTCATTCTTCATTCCTATATAATCTGCAGAATTATCCGCGATATCATACAAAATCATCTCTTGCAGGTTAGATAGTCTTGCCTAATCATTACATGATTTCTTTAAGATCGTTAAATTTTCTTGATTTTTCATTGCGAACTCGTTTGTACAGGTTCTCTGTCTCGTTGCCATGGAGAAGCCCGTCTCCATGAATCCCGAGCATATTCGGGACGAGAAAGTCAAGGTACGCACATAAAAAAAAATTAATCTGTTCATTTAACATGCTGCGTTTTTTGCAGTCGTTCTCAACACGATCGAAAATATCAGGTACTTCAATCTGTTCTTCCGATCGAGGACGATGAGGTGGTTTTAGGACAATACGAAGGCTATCGAGATGATCCAACGGTCCCCGGCGACTCGAACACTCCTACTTTTGCGACGGCGATCCTTCGCATACACAACGAAAGGTGGGAAGGCGTCCCTTTCGTACTCAAGGCGGGAAAAGCCTTGAATTCCAGGAAAGCTGAGATTCGCGTGCAGTTCAAGGACGTCCCCGGCGACATTTTCAGGCGTACGCTAATTTATTTATTGTCTTCTTTCTTCTCGACGTACTTGGATTTCCTCGTTGTGATAAGCTTTTTTTTTTTCGGGTCCATAGCTCAAAGGCAGGGCAGGAACGAATTTGTGATTCGCCTGCAGCCTTCGGAAGCCATGTACATGAAATTAACGGTGAGCGGAACGCCAAAAAATCTTCGGTCAACCTTCTTGCTGACGTGGCGCCGAGTAAACTGACTTGACTTTTAAAGGCAACATATTAGGATGCGTTTGGTATGCGGAGTTCGACGCGGAAAGGGAAAGGAAAAGTTTAATGAACTTAACGTACAATTACGCCTTTCCTTTTCCTTTCAGGATTGAATTCTGCGTACCAAACGCACCCATAGACTATTCAATTCAGCGTCCATGTGGATACTCCGGGCCCACGTCAGCAAGATCGAATGAAGTTTTTTTTCGACCAGAAAATAATTCTGCAACCAGAGCTTTTATTATTCATCCGTTTCGTTTATTACATTGAATGTCTTTTTTTTCGTGTAATAAAAAATTTACAGGTGAAGCAGCCCGGCCTGGAAATGCAGACCGCTCAGAGCGAGCTCGACTTGTCGTACAGGCAACGATACCAAGGAATGGCCATCCCCGAGGCCTACGAGCGCCTGATTCTCGACACGTAAGAAAGCGCACTATTCTTCGATCTTTTTATATATTCGGTAATTTCGATTCTTCTGTACCCTACAGAATTAGAGGCGATCAGCAGCATTTCGTCCGCAGGGATGAGCTTAAGGTAACGGCGTTTGAATCGAACGTTTGTTCCGTATGCATGTATATATACAACGAATTAACTTAAAAATACTTTTTTACAGGCGGCGTGGGAAATATTTACGCCTTTATTGCATCGAATCGACAAGGGAGAGATGAAGCCGATTTCTTACAAGGTTGGAAGCAGAGGGCCGGCGGAAGCCGATCAGCTGTTGGAGAAGGCTGGTTATGTCCAAACAGATGGATATATATGGATTCCACCTACATTGTGATTTCGTTTTTTAAATAAAAAATAACGACGACGATGATGATGGAATTAATATTAATGCAATTCGACGATGAGGAGGGTGATGATATAACTCATCCATGTTTTTTCTTTTGCATTATTTTCTTCCCGGAGAACGCCGTCAAAGTTCTCACTGATCGATTTAATTTAAGGTTAAAACGAATATATAATTTCTACGCCGTCAAAGTTCTCACTGATAAATCAGTACGTGGAAGATGGACAACGGAGGTTACGAGGGAGTTGAGATGATCACGGAGGTGATGGCGGTGCTAGACTGAGAGAAAAAAAAATATAATTGCGAAATCAGCTATGATGGTCACAGTGGGTTGTGCACAATAGCAAACCTCCATATATACGAGGTATATATATATATATATTATATGAGTATATATATATATAGATTTGGGAGTTGAAAAAGAAGTATCTAGACTGTAGACATAGTAGCTTGCTTGATGCATTATAATCGTTTTCTGGCATCTTTTCCAACAACTTTGCATACCAAACTTAGGATTTATGGTGCACTTGCTATGGTATGATGGATTCGATGCGGAAACAAAGAAAATGTGTGATAGTATGACACGCGAAACGTGACGTACAATGATTATATGCGTATTATTACATTCCTTCTCCACATTGAATTATACATGCGAAACACATCCTTGAGTGGCTGCGGAAGGAAGTAGGAACAATGTGATACAATGTTAAATTTTTTAGAATCAATTGGATCGTAATATGAGTGTTTTTGTTAGATTACCGTAGAATCAATTGGATTTTATTTTTTCTATTTCATATGATATTAAGTAATTAATGTCATATTCGCGAAGCACCGAGCGAGACTGGGTTTGGTTCTCTTGGTTGGGCGCAGTTATATTTCATTTACAGTGATTCTTTCGTCAGTAGTAGGATTTGAGCCTGGGAAATGCTTGGAACGATGAGACTAGCCGCTTCGTCAATCTCAATCCTCCGCCAAAAACTAACTCCTCTCCACTCCGCCAGTTTCGTCCGCCTCATCTCGGCCGCAGCTCGCCGCAATCAGAACCCTGGCAACGTTCGCAGACAACAAAATCAGCAACAGAAGAACGTATTCAAAACTCGCGAGAACATTAAGAAACAGCCGCTCTCGTCCCTCGCACCACTCATCTCACTCGAAGACAAACCGCCTCTATCGGAAAATCAAGCTATCGGAACCGTCGCCTCGTCACAGGTAAGCGTCTCATGCTTACTGAATCGATTTGTCGTGTTTTAGTCAAATGCTGGCTTATCTCCGTGATTTCGTCTGTATTTCTCCTTAATTTACCGAATCAAGCAAAATAGCTGACGAGTTGTTGAGATTAGTCGTGGAACCGAGCTGGCTTGACGTTTACTTTTATTGCTAATTTCAAGGCCAATTTCATGCGTGTTGTGGTTAGCTCTGGTGACTCCGGCGTTGAACTTCTCTGCGTGGTGAAGGCGGTGCTGAAGAAGATTAAGAGACGAGTTTTGGTCGGGGATAAGGTGTTGGTAGGGTCTGTCGATTGGGTCGACCGAAGAGGAATGATCGAGAACGTGTTTGAGAGGAAGAGCGAGGTTACTGACCCTCCAGTTGCTAATGTGGATCACTTTGTTGTGCTTTTCTCATTGGAACAGCCAAAGATTGAGCTGTTCACCTTGACGAGGTTTTTGGTGGAGGCAGAGTCGATGGGTATTCCTCTCACGCTGGCATTGAATAAAACTGAGCTTGTTAGTGAAGCGGTAGGAAACTCAGTACCCGTTATTTTGTTGTTGAAATGTGGTTTGTTTTGGTGCGGGGGGGGGGGGGGGGATTTTAATTGAGCATTGGTCATGACTTGATGGCGTAGTAGATTTTTGTCCTGTTGGTAAGCTTGATCCTTGTCTGAGTTCCTGAGTAGTTTTTCATGGATAATTCTAGTGAGTGTGGTGAAGTAAGAACGATTGGATTGGACCAGATATTGGTGATGGTGTGTGTGATGTGATCATGTTATCTTTTTGGCTATATTTATGTTTGCTTATCTGCTGATTAGCTTGGTCGATGATGATCGTTAAGCTCTTCGTGAGAAGACTGAAGATGATTCTGCTTCTTTACTTATTTCTTTCATTTATATACTTTTGATCTGCCATTTATCTTTCCTGGGGAACATGATTATCATTTGTGTCATGTACGCATTCGTTAGTCTGGAGGTCTAATCCCTAATTGTGGCTGTTGTGGTAGTTTAATTTTCTCTTGTTTTCTGCTTAATTTTAGTATAACCTCGTTATTGTTACCCACATACTCCATAACATAATTTATCCTGCTGCTTATTGATCTTTTTTTTTTTTTTAATTTTTTTTTTGTCTTCAAGATACAAAGAGATTGGAAATCTAGACTTCGTGGCTGGGGTTATGAACCAGTACTTTGTAGTGTCGATGCTAACCAAGGATTGGACACATTGCAATTCATTCTCAGAGATCAGACATCTGTCATCGTGGGTCCTAGTGGTGTTGGAAAATCGAGTTTAATCAATGCTTTGAGGGAAAACAAGAGTGTCGACACGAATGACGATAACTGGTTTGAGCCCGTATGTCTGCTCCTTTCCTAAGTTTGTGCCCTTTTAGCATCCATTACTTCTGTCCTGCTATATTAGTTGACCTTGGCATGCCAATTTTTTTTAAAAACAAATTCTTCAGATTTTAGGTAGCAAGTGGTTTGAAGAGCAGCGGGTTGGTGAAGTATCGACAAGGAGTGGAAGAGGAAAACATACTACAAGAAATGTTTCCCTGCTTCCATTATCTGGTGGAGGGTATCTCGCCGATACCCCGGGATTTAATCAGCCTAGTTTACTGAAAGTTACAAAGCAATCCCTTGCACAGCATTTTCCTGAGGTTTGTGTCCTCCTTATTCCATGTATATCTTAAAGTCAAACCATGTATCAGTTCTTTCACTTCATTTTTCCTATTTCAGATCAGGAAAGTGCTAGAAGAAAACGAACCTGGAAAATGCACATTCAGCAACTGCTTACATATAGGGGAACCTGGGTGCCTTGTTAGAGCCGACTGGGAAAGATATCCCTATTACTTTCAGCTGCTTGATGAGATCAAAATCAGAGAGGAATTTCAACTGAGAACCATTGGAACCAAAAGAGAGAGTAATGTTAGGTATATCTTCTAAGCCACTTATCGCGTCAAATATTTATGCCCCCTATGATATTAGTTTATCATATGCATTATTACTAACAAATGACTGTTTGGGTGAATTTTGATTCGATTTATCATCTATAGATTCGAACGTAAATTGTCGTTCAAATGGCCTTTTTACAGTTCATAAATTTCTTACGTGGGGGTGCATATTTTGATTCTTGTTTCCTGTGATTGAACTTGGCACAGAGTAAAGGTTGGAGAACTTGGTGTGAAGCTCGCAGAACCAAGACTTGAGCCGAAAAAGCACAGGAGACAATCTCGAAAGAGGGTCAACCAATCTTTGATCGATGAGTTGGACGAAGATCTCGACGACGATGACGAAATGTCAGAAAACCCCATCATCAGGGCAATGGAAGAAGAAAATAAGTAAGAAAAGCCTCCAACAAGTAACTTCTTCGATGGTCAAATCGATGATACCCGAATAATGAATCCCTTTGTAAATAAATAATCTCTAGTTGTCCTTAGAAGAAGATAGACATGATTTGCGACAACAGCATTGAGCTTTTCGTTGTAGGATAAGTGTTGCCGTTTGTTTCAGCTTATGTGCATCTGAATCAGAAAACTTGACATATCTCAGTCGAAGAACTAAGCACAAGCTAGAGAAGCCTTCGTGTAGAACGAATATTATGATGGATATTTGAGAAAGGAAGGAAAAAACAAATCTTTCATCGTAGGCCCATTAGCACTGAGACCAAACAACAAGGCCCAAACTGATATTACATGACAGTCCAATACACAAAATCACATTGCCAGTCCCCAATTGCTGTCTCCAGGCTGAATTGAGCTGGATGAAGAGAGTAATCGAGGGTGCGATTCGAAGCGCGCATACAGTTGGCGAGTGCCCGCGCCTCACCAGATTCTCTCTTCACGCTCCAAAAGCTGTATGTAATCTTCGCTATCTACTTTGGTGTTTTAATTAGTTCTTCAAATCCCACTGTTGTTCAGTTGCTCGAATTTATGTGCCTGACTACTGGTCGATCTTGCCTGAGCTGAGAGTCTACGCCGTGTCTATGTTGGATTTGAAAGTTTTAGACGTCGACGTTCTGGGGGTTGATTGGATTTTTTATAATTTTTTTGAGTTGTTCCGTTTGATATTTTGTGGCATACATTTTGCTTGTATGCTGAGTATGTTTTTATACACTGTTGCAATCTCATGGTTTTTTTCTCCAACTGTGTTCTGCTTCTTCAATCAGGTAGAAGTCCAATACGATGATGGCAGTTCATATTCTCTGTCTGCTGAATACTTGAGAATACACAGCCCTGCAGTTGATAGCAAGATTAGAACCATTGGAGGTGAAAAGGTATAACCTTTGATCGAAATTTTCGTCCTTTTAACGACTCTTAACACCGTCCATCGATTCAACGAGAAATCTAAACGCACGTGGATGAACTTGAAACTGTGGAATCAGGTAATCTCTGGCAGGCGTCACGTGGGAATTATGTCTGCTGAACCCGTAGGTAACTATGGGGTGAGGTAGGTACTATACTATGTTATGTAACTCATATGATCGCAATGATTACTATTGATTTAGTCATGAAATTGTTCGTTCCAATGTAGATTACAGTTCGATGACTTGCATAAAACGGGGATCTATACATGGGATTACTTTTATCATCTGGGTAGCAACAAGTTGTCTTTGATGAGAAATTACTTGAAGATTCTAAAGAAACACGGACTTAGTCGAGATCCACCAGTGAGGAAGAAGTGAATAGGTGATTAACCTTAATTCAGTGAAGAGGTTTTTCAGCACACACGTATTCTTGTTTGATGATTTACAGGCTCTTCATTGTTACAGGGATTTGCCTTCTATTTATTGCAGTAAAGCAAGTCTTTATCAGTTGGATAGGCTGTATGCTTCTGATATCTCTTTCGAATTTAAGTACTAATGGGGTTTACAGACTTGTTAAGCAAATGTCGTTCGACGTGTATGTAAAGAGACGTACATACAGCTACTGAATCAATAGTGTGATGTAGCAACTGAACGTTAGTTCAGCACACCGTGTCCTCAATTTTTTTAATTATATGACCCACTTCGATTAATTTTACACTTTTATTTATTTATCTTTTTGGTTAAAAGAGAGATATATATACCCACACAAAACCTCCTATTGTCCTATAGTTTGTGTCGTGTCCCAGCCAATCATACAGAAATATCGGAAGTCAATGAGTACCAGTTTTGGGTAACTACAATTTTATATTAAGAAAATTGTCCATTGTCGCACGAATTTAAATTAAAACTAAATATGAAAATAAAACCACTGATTTGAATGATTTGCATAATTAGAGTTTGAAGTATTAACTATCATAATGTTTTGAAGACAAATTATTGTCGTCGTTATTATGATTATTCTTTTCGAAAAAAATCAGAACGTTACGCAAGAAGGCTTTGTTCAGCTTGTTGTTTCAAACGGCTGGGGCCCACCATCGGCTCGACTATCTCTGCACCTAAAACCACTAAAACTAAAATATTGTCTCATCTCAACACATGTGTGGCGTATACTTTTTCTTCCCTTCCAACGTCTGCTTCTTCTCTAACATTCAAATTCAAATTTTTAAGTAACGAAGAAGACACGACAGTGCATTACACACAGACCATATAATAACGGGCAAAATAAAACACAAAAACACGTTAAACAATATGATCCAATAGTAGATTTTCTTTTTTCAGTCCATTCATATGGTTTCAGCCTTGAGTTTTCTCTGAGCTCGTTTCTTCTACCAACACACACAGCAGAGAGAATCTTTGACACATAAATGGCAGATTCAACTTGTCTCATAAATGGCTTCTCCTACGCTTCTACCATAACCAACGAGTCCAAACAGGTAATAAAAATAGCTTCAGATTCTTGCAGCTGCTTTCGTCTTCTAATTTGAAAAACCCCGTTAAAAAAAAACAGGGGAATCCCATGCATGTTCTTGGGGAGTCCATATCTTTTGGAAGGTATATGAACGAATCGCTTTCATGGGAGAGATGGTCGACGTTTTCGCCGCACAAAAAGTACGTCGAAGAGGCTCAGAGATACGCCCAGCCTGGCTCAGTAGCTCAGAAGAAGGTTTTCTTCGAGGCCCATTACAAGAAAATCGCAGCACAAAAAGCTGCCGCCGCCGCCGCCGCTTTGGTCCAGCGAGGGAGCTGTGCTGCCAAAACAGACGAGCAGCACTCTAATGGTGCTTTTCCTCGGCAGGTTGTAGCTTTGGGTTCTTGTCTGGGTGCTGACGTGGAAAGCGAAGCAGCCAAGAATGAGGTCGTCGTCGTCGAAAAGATTGCTTCCGCCGAGGAGGGAATTGGGGAAATCGTCGGAGGAGATAATAATAAGCCTTCGCTAGTAAGGAATGATTCAATCGATATCAGTAGGAATTCGATTTCTGTATCTGAGAATAGTGGGACTACTACTTCGCAAATCGAAAGGCCCTTGCTGAAGGTGATTATTATTCAACTAGCTACGCATTCTGTCGTTTTCCTTCAATCCTGTTTTGAGCTGTTTTCTTGTGTTTGCTGCAGCAGACATCTGCTGCTAGAGAGGACGACGAAGAAGATGATGCCACGTCAGCACCAAGCAAGAAGAGGACGAGCTTCTCTTCGCTGAGGTCATCGATTCAGCGCAAAGCATGGAGAGTTTCACCACCTACGCCTGTTAATGAAGGTAATACAGACCATCCAATCCACGTCGAAAAGCTCGATTCTGCTGAGGGAAACGGTGCAATCGTAGGAGATTATAATAAGCTGTTAGGAAAGAGCCCTGTAATGAATGAATCAACCATTGGTAGTAAGACGAAGAACCGTAATAAGGTTATGGATTCAATCTCTGTATCTGAGAGCAGTGGGACGACTTCGATAACAGAAAGGCCTCTGCTGAAGGTTGATGATTATCTTCAAAACCATACTCAGCTCATCTATGAATCCATCTAAAGCTCGAGTCTTGAACTGAGTTTATTCCTTCCTTTTCTTCTTTCGTTTCTGCACCAGAAATCTGCTGCTAAAGAGGACGACGACGAACAAGACGACGCCACGTCAGCGCCGAGGAAGACGAGGCCGAGCTTCTCTTCGCTGAGGTCATCGATTCAGCGAAGAACATGGAGGGAAGCTCCACCTTCTACTACGCCTGTCAATCTGGCAACAGCTCAGACGAAGAAAGAAAGCAACGCTATCGCACAGCAGGCGCTGAAGTTAGGCGTAGCAGATTTCGTTACTGGCGAAAATGGATTGCCTCCTAAATCTTTAGGCTCGTTGATCAATCTACCTCCTGCCAAAGAACCCGAGAAAGAGCCAATTCTTAGCAGTTCTTACAGGGTTAACAATGAAGATCATCCCAAGCCTTTGAGGACTCCTATTGTAATATTTCACGGCCTGTTATCTTTACAGTTTCACTATCATTACCGACTTTTGGCTCATGGCCCATGTCGTAATATTGCTTTTTTTCGAATTCAGGCAGGTGCTAAGGTTTCCTCCGAGCACGCTGCAGCTACACCTGAAACTGTAAACAAAAGGTGACAGCTTTAACTTACTTTCTTGAAGATTAGTGATGAAATTTTAGTGCTGATAAGATGATAAAGAAACCATTTTTTTTTCATTGCATACGAAGGTTGCAAACCCCGACTATTCCATCAGCTCAGGGAGGCAAAACGGGTCCCAAGCGCCACATTTTTTCAGCGATGTAAGCACAAGGATAAATATATCTTCCATTTGGTCAAAATCCTATGATGTTAGAGTTTGATGCTGATGCTGCTTATTATGGTGTGACAATTCAATCTGTTGTATTCAGATACTCGAAATCCTTGTCTGTGTGCCGAAGCAAGTTACAGTCGCCGACTATATCCTCTCCGTTCATGCTGAGAACCGAAGAGCGAGCTGCTAAGAGAAAACAGGCAAGACGTAAATGCAGAACCGTAGAACAGTCGATCGTTTTATGGTTATTACATCTGATGCCAATCTTTCTTATGATCTCAGAAACTTGAAGGGAAGTTCAATGCCAGCGAGGTGGAGAGGGTCCAGCAACAGAAAACACTGAAGGTTAGTTTCAAATTTCAATTACTTGAAATAATAAATCACCATTTACCTCTCTCTTTTCAAAGTAAGAAGCAAAAAAAATCAAACATTCGTGCAAAAACAGGATAAGGCAGGAGCTGAGATTCGAAAACTGGGCTGTGGTTTGTGCTTCAAAGCTCGCCCTTTACCAGACTTCTACAAAGAAAGAGAACCTCCTAAGAAGGTAATAACAGATCATTGAATCTGGGCAAGTTTCAACTAAAACCACGATGCAATAACAAAGTCTTGTATCTGGGCAGATCGATACTAAACCACCTCAGCCTATGGGACCCACAAAAGG
Organism: Craterostigma plantagineum; assembly: GCA_027422505.1. NCBI lineage: Eukaryota > Viridiplantae > Streptophyta > Magnoliopsida > Lamiales > Linderniaceae > Craterostigma > Craterostigma plantagineum. The sequence goes on along the minus strand of JAPQWV010000011.1, from coordinate 1,327,090 downwards.
TGCTGCGAACAAGAGAAAAGGCACCGCCTCAGTGCCTCTGCCTCCGCCGCCGCCACCGCCCTCTGCCTCGGCCAAGAACAGTGTAGAAGCAGCTTCAAAGCAATTTTCATCTAAGCCTTTTACTTCTGCTACTAGTTATACCTTGGGCGAGAGGATAGCAGCTCATGAGAATGAATCCCCAAATATTCAGCTCTGAGATTCTGATGATAATCAAGTATGATTGCTGTATAAAATTCTTGATGTTATCATTTAGCCGTTCATACATACATGCATACCTCATTTGCGAAATCGGATTGAATTTTCTTTCTTGAAGTAATTTCACCCTTCTCTCTCAAACTATGTTGTAATCTTGAATAAAAAACATGATCTGTACTCAGATGCCTTTGGCAATGAATCGTTTATTGCATAAGTATTAAGAAAATAAAAAAACATGAGAAAAACTACTCAGAAGAAATACATATGCTCGTATTGACTTTGATGATCTGTACGGTCACATAATAATAAAACATTACTAAGCTTTCTATCTCTATCGAGTGTATAAAACGTACGGAGACGCATAATTAAATTAAATTAAATTAAATTAAATTAATAATCAATTCAGAAGAAGAAGTATCCAGCGACGGCGGCGGTTCCCATGGCAGCAGAGACCTTCAATGCAGCGGCGCCGCCCTTGGGAACGTCGGCGACGGGAACGTCGGACGGAGCATCGGCGACCGGCGCGGCGGCGGAATCAAATGCGGGTTCAGGCGGAGAAGAGAAGTCGTCGCCAACACCCTCTTCAGGCGACTCGGCGACTCCGCCGGATTCAGGCCCTTCGGCGAAGGAAGGGAGAGGAGCGGCATAGGGAGAGGCTGCCGGCGCTGCCGAAGGGGCGGAGGACGGAGAAGGAGCCGCGGAGGCGGCGGCGGCGGCTATGCAGACGAGGACCAAGACGAATATTTGGTTTCTTGCCATCTTTTGTTGCTTCTTTTCAGATTTTCTCGAGTGTTATTTCGCAGGGCGAAGGAAGGGTCTGATCGCTCGTCTCTATTTGTGTGGTTTAATTTAATCGGTTGTTTTATCGTTAATGAGCGGAAAAAACACTGCGTTTATGGAGGTAAGATCGTGGGTGGATATATATACAGATGCTGAGTAATGTAAGGAAATTTGTACGGAAGAGGTTGACTTTATGATTTTATTCGTACAACATACGTGCAACGTTAAATTGTTGGTGATTCTCCGACAATGGAGGATTTGTTGACTCCGAGAAGAAAGGTCGATGACTGGCATTTCTTTGGGTTGGGCCACTTGCAATCTTATTTTTTGGGCCGAGCCCTATTGTTGTATCTTTGTTGTTTTTGCTGGAAAAATATATACTCCATCTCCGTCCTGCTAATTTTATCACAATTTTCCATTTCGAGCGTGCCCAGCAACTTATATGATAAAGTTGTTAGTACGGAGGAAGTATAAAACTAAATTACATGCATGATAAATTTTCTATGATATTTAGGGTGTTTTTGGTTTAAAGAATTTGGCGAAAAAGAAAAGGAAATGGAAAATAAAGTTAGTTTTTGCGTTTGGTTGATTAAGAAATAGGTGAGAAAAATAAAAGAAAACTTAAACTAACTTTGAAGCTAAAAACATGGAAAATTGGTGAGGAAAAGGAAAGAAGAATTAATGAAATCATTTTTCTCTCTTTTCTTTTCTTTACCGAATTCCTCGATCCAAACACGGCCTAAAGAAATTTTCGCGGAAGTAAAGGGAAATGCGCCATCGATTTTGCTAGGAACCGCGGTAAAAGATCATTCTATGAGGTCGACGCTGAGATTTCGAGGGAAAATCATCCTCTAATCAAAATGAACACCAGTTCTAGGATTCGAACAATTCTTACATACGAACATTCGAAAAGTTAATCAAACGTAAATTTGTGACGTTCGCCTCGATTCGATTCGCTTACAAAGTGAGCAATCGACAACTCCGAAAAGAAAACAAAAAGAGAAACAAAAAAACACTCACAAACCCTAATCAGAAAGAGCTGCTACGCCTCGGCTTTTCCTCTGCAACATTCACTCGAATCGACCTACCATCCAATTCCTGCAACTCAGAAGAGTTCATTGCACAACTCAATGGATTCGACGCATGATAAAAATTCAAACTGCTTGCGAGAAGAAAAAATCTCGACGAAAGAATTTCAGTTACAAGTATCCTTTTTTTACCTGCCCATCGAGTGCAGCAATGGCATCGTTCAGCTCAGACTCGCTCGCCATGGTGACGAACCCAAACCCTCGGGAACGACCCGTGTCTCTATCCTTGACAACTTTCACGTCGACCACTTTGCCGTGCTCGCTGAAAACTTGCTCCAAGCGATCGTCGTCGACTTGCCATGGTAAGTTGCCTACGTAGACCCTGAACGATGGCTCGAAGCTGTTGCTGTTTCTTGGCGTTCTTACGGGCGGTTCTGAACCTCTTGGGGAGGCTTTATTTACCGTTAGCAGCCTACCGTTTAGGTCCTGAATTTGGATTCAATGTGTGAATATCGAATCAGGAATTTGGCCAATCATCGTATGCTCTAAGGGAAAAGGAAAAAGAAAATTTGTGTTTTACGTAGCGATTGAGCATCTCCACGGCCTTTTCTGCTTCCTCCACTGTGCTCATCGTTACGAATCCAAAACCTCTGCTTTGCTCAGTTTGCCTGTTGTAGATTACCTACGATTATTGACAAACGAACATCTTTGTTAAGATTATTTTATTCTATACACGGCAAAGAGAATAATCACAAATGACAGAAGAGTATCACTTTTTTAATCAATCTTTCGAGCTCGCTCTTAATGTGTGTAGGAATGGTTTCAAAGAAGCTTACAGCTGAAGAACAGAACAGTAATGAAGCTCAATAAAAAGGCGAGAAATCGTCGTAGGTTCATAGCTACCTCAGAGATCTCGACAACGCCGGCCTGATTGAAAAGCTGCGCCAGCTTCTCACTGTCGACGTCATAGGGCAAATTTCCGACAAATAGCTTCGCCTCTTCAGGCGGTTCGGGGTAATTACCCTCGTCGCTTTCAGCGCCGTCCCACGCCGGAGAATCGGCGACGTCGCTTTCGTACTCTGGACCATCTTTCTCCTGCGCCCAATCTGAAGTCTGCGCTACGAAGGAGACGGTGTTGCGCCTGAGCTTGAGTGGTGAAACTGATGGGGCGTTTCGATTTCCGGCGAAAGAGAGGCTCGGCGGTTTGCAAATGGCGGTTGTGAGGTTGTAGTTAGTTATCGACACAGTGGCTAAGTAACAACAATCGAGGAATTTGAGCTGAGGCGCTGTTGTTGCAGAAGCCATTTTTTTGATCGTGTTTTTTTGGGGTTTCTGTGATCGGATATATAGATAAGAAAGAGAGCTCTTTTAAACCGCAATTAGTTTTTTAGTAGCGAGCCCAATATTTTATTAGAAATAAAAGATGGAGCCAAGCCAGCTTCTGTATTTACTCTCTCGTCCTCTCCGCTTATTTATTTTTTTTTTCATTTTTCTTTAAAAGAACATTCTCCTTAGCAAAGATTAAGGTTCCATAGAACTAGGGGTGGGCATCGGGTCGGGTAGTCGGGTATCGGGTAGTTCGGGTTCGGGTTAAGATTTTCAATACCTGAACCCGACCCGATTTACGGCGGGTATCCGCTTGTCGGGTATATATCGGGGTCGGGTACCCCGTCGGGTAGTCGGGTATCCGATTTTTTAATTGGAATATGACTAAAAATATTATAATTCAATATTATTAAAATATTCATGTTATATATTAATATCACTTACAATATTTGGATATTTTGTTTTCGATAAATATAATATATACACATTTTATATGTTTATTTATAAAATTTTGAGAATATATTTTAAATTTTTATGATGATTTATGTATTGATATAAATTATCAGTTGTTAATTATACACTTAAAATAAGAAACTAGTCGTTTTATTTAAAACTTCAACATCACTCAAGTTATATATTGATATATGTATTGTATATGTTTTTAATGTATGTACAAAACTAATAATTTTTTTAAAAGAAAATATATAGGGTACCCGAATAACCCGACCGGGTAGTAAATTACTACCCGATACCCCCGATTAACAACTATCGGGTATCGGGTTATCCGATACCCGAAAATAACCCGAACTACCCGACCCGAATTACCCAAACCCGATCGGGTTCGGGTAAAACCCGAATACCCGAACCCCAACGCCCACCCCTACATAGAACTAACAGCACAAACAACCTTTCCTTATAAACTGGTAAACTTACATTCATTGTCAGACTACATATGAACAGAATCAAAGGTTGTTCCTTTTCTATACCAACAGCTTCAAGAAGCTGAGTGTGTTCGGACACAGAAACAAGCGAATGGTCCCACTCGCTGCAACCGCAGGCACGCCAATTCCCGGGAAATTCGAGTCACCACAGCAGAAAAGTTGGCCTATCGGCGTCTTTTATAGCAGGGCCATAAGTTCCTCTGTTTCGCCGAAGAAACCTCTGGTGAGTAAATGGGCTTCCCACTAAATTCACTTCGCATTTCTCTCTGTCGAAATTCGGGCCTAGAGCTCTCTCTACAGCCTTCCACGTCAGCTATGGAGATGGACAAAGAAAAAAATGAAAGTTGAACTTCAAGACTTTTGTTTTTAATCTGAGCAAACTATCTATCCACTACCTCGCTTCTCTGATCTTTGAGTTCTTTGTATTCGTTGCTTCTGCTATCGAGTCCTTTCCATATTTCGAATGGCCCCATCCCAGGCATGTAAGCGTAGAGCACGTGTTTCTCGGGCGGGGCTTAGGACGCTTGGAACTGAGATTAAGACGACGTTTTGATCGGCGTCGACTCCTCTTTCCCAGCCGTTGACGACTATGTGGTGGATTCCTATGTCTTCGCGCGTGTCCTAATCATTGTAAGCATCCCATGCGAGAAAATTACACCTATGAAAATGGGCTTTCGAGAAAAACGAAGTTGATAAGGAAATTACCTTAAAGTCGAATCCCAGGTGCAGGTGCATAAAGGATTCGCACTGTGGCGTGTTTTCAATTCCATGCTGATAATCCTTCGGTACGGTATCTTTGGGCAGTAGATTCAGTGTTTCCCACATCGACGCATTGCTTACAACTGCTTTTTTCGCACGAATGAACTGAGAAGTTAAGACAATGATTCATTAGGACATGGGATTTCGAAATATTATAGACTTCTCGAGGATTTTGTGAAGATAGTTTCCACTCACTTGTCCACCTCTAAGCTTTACTCCTATGGCTCGGCCATCTTCAATAACTATATCTTCGGCGTGGCTTCAAAGAGAAAGTCGACCTTTGTATTTCTTTAGGCCCCGAACAAGGGAATCGATAATAGCACCACCTCCGTGAATAGGATACTCTAAACAATAACCAGGTTTATACCACTCGGTAAACATCTATCTGAAATTGGATTAAATGTAATAAAATGTCATAACCTGGACAAGGGAAAATAAAACCATAGCTGAGCTGAGGGTAAGAATGTGGTACCAATTCTGCTGAGAGTATACCATCAGATTTCACGCCATCAAGCAAAAAAGGCGAGGAGATCGATCCAATTTCTGACAAAGGGATCTTTTAGTTCCAAAGAGTCAAGTATCTCCGAGAACGGCCTGAGAAGCTTCGCCGCCCCGAGCGCTCCTTTGAGTCCCATTTGGCCAAAAGATTTCAGTAGGGACGGCGCGTATCTAAAGCCTGCAGTTGTAAGAACGCCCAAATGGCAAGGCCATAGCAGCTGCAGATGATGGAAGTATTGCTTCCTACAAAAAAGAACACCAAAATACATATATGACATGGCATCGAATACTCTTTGAAAAAAAATATTCTTGATTTTCAGTTTTGACAAAGAGAAAACGGGAAGGAGACACTCACGAGAAGTTTTCTCCATTCTTGAGCAGCTTTAGGCCCAGCATATGCCTGTAGACCCTGAATTGTAATACCAAAAACATCATAGACAGTCTTACAACATATTTATGGGAGACATGTAAAGCCGATAACTTAACTTAAAAAATCAGTTGGTCCTATTCGAGACAAGAACTCAACTTCAGGTATGTACACTTCAACTTAAAGAGAAGTTTTGTTAAAATAACCCACTCAACTTCAGGTATGTACACCATCCAAGAATAGTAGGTAGCGCAGGGGATCGATTCTCCCAATGCATCAAGAACCTTGCAAAGAAGTAAACTTCTACGCTTCTTACATAGAACACTCACGCAAACTAAAATCTAAAACGAAAGTGCAAGAAGAACAGTGCCAAAGGATTGGCTTGAGGGCCTCTCGACTGGCCAGAATCGAACTTATAGCCTTTAATCTCAAAGGAATGGGCGGCGCCGCCGGGCACATTGTGGCTTTCTAGAACTAACAAGTCTTGATTACATCTCGCAAGAAGCGCGCCGCAGCATAACACACCAATTCCACTCCCTATTACAACGATGTCTGCCTCGGCTTTGCCTGCACATCAGTTGTCCACAATTGAATCGAATAATAGGATCATATATTTGATCCCTTTTATCAAAACTCCCCCACCCTTCCAAAGCCTTTCGAGAAAGGATGAATACTATTACTGTCCGAATACTATTCGAATAGTGTAATCGAATAATATTCGAGTACATTCGTTAATTCGAATAGTATTATTCACCAGTTATTCCAAATTAGAATAACATCGGAGGATGTATTCGAGTAAACAAATAATTACTAAGATACAATCTGAAGAAACATTCGAGCTCTATCATCAAATTCTCACCAATCGACGGTCCAATGCTGACCACTTTGCATCACTTTTTAATTTTATATAATTATTTACAACATGCCCCAAGTTCAAGCCGATTTCTCGTATCTAATATAGACGTGTAACTCTCAGAAGACCTGCGGATCGCTAAGCTTAAGCTACCACTTCTCCTAAAAAGTTTCGACCATGATCACTTTTCCTAAAAAGTTAATCGTAGTGCATCACTTAATTATTTTTCCAACAAATGCAACCCGCCATTCCACATAAATCGAACTAAGATGCAAAATTGGAATGCCCTCGAATAACAAAATGTGGTTAACATCATTGGAACATTTGCATATCTACTTACTGTAAATGCTCCAATGAAGAGCAGTTTCTAGTTGGATGTCGAGTGTTTCTCATCTATTCGCTGTTGGATCTTTATGGGGGTCGATGGTTAAAGCTGTTTTTTTTTTCTCGAGTTCGTTCGTCTCTTCGGTTGGTTGGCTTTTTATTCAATTAAAAGAAAAATATTTTAGAAATTTATTTAGTTAATTAGGAATTTAGTTAATCTTATGAATCCTTTTTCTTTAATTACACAACTTGATCCTTTTTTTTTTAATTCCAAACCATTTTAATCCCTTATGTTAAATTGACCCCAGTTCGAAGGAGAAGAGAAGCTTTCGAATCTTAAAACGTTGCCAAGTGAAGCGTTATATCCATTAATCAATCTCAGACAAGAACAATGAAGATATTACAAAGACACCACTTTGTACATAGAAAAACAAACCAATTCAAAGAATCTGACGACTGAATCGTTGAACAAGTTTACACAAAACATAAAGAAACATGGAGAGCAAGGCGATCAGTATAGCTTTATTCTGGTCTCGATTTTACTTCGGCATATCGGACAGGTCTGAAGATCTTGACCGCATTCGCAGCACGTCTGTTTTTTCGACAAAAGAAACAACACTCAAAATCCTCCCAGTGATAATCTCCGTAAGAAATCTGAGCAACAAATCTATTACATGAGGAGGCAAGACTACGTTTATGTACCTGATGACCACAGCCAAAAGCCATGTCCTTTGGATTGCTGAGGCATATGGGGCAGATCTGTAAAAAACCAAGCAAAACATGAACATTCCTTACAACCCAAAAAACGCTCATAAATATACATGCATCGAAAGCATACCTGATGTTCATATGTAGAGCTTGGAACGGAGGAATTGTAAGAGGCATTTTGGTCATAATATGAGCTACTTGACTTGTGTTCAAAATTACTAGCAGAGCTCGAGTGTTGAGGAGATGTGTTGTATTGGAAACTAGTTGCACGTGATGCTTTGGGATAGCTACTGCTGCTTCCGTATAGAGGCGGAGGAAGGGCGATTCTTTCTGGGGCGTTACCTTTTCTCCCGCTATATAATCAGAAGATAAAAATAGCTTCTTGTTTGAATAAATCAGATTTGTGAATGGGATTGCAAGAGTTAAGTGAAGATATGGTCATTTTTTACCCCAGCAAATTAAGCTCCATCGTTGCTTTGTACTGAGATGGGATTTCCATGAGTGCAGAGAGTGCGAATTCTGTCTCTTTCCTGGATTGGTGCACGTTCTTGGACATGATCTCCGTAAAATTCACAAACTGAAGACAAAAGATGCATACTGATGCATATATATGGAGATATATACTTAGGAACTGATTTGGAGTGAATGATTAACCTGGAAATTGTCAAAGTCCCGAGCAGGAATATTGTCATCGAATTCCTTCATCATGTCCCACGGCCCATCTCCAACCCCGACTAGGATGATTGATAAAGGATATTTGCTGCAATAATTTTAACTTATCATAAGGCTGGTTCAATACTAACAATGATACTCTAAACACCATTATACGAAAAGCATACCTGGCTTCGACTATTGCTTCGACGGTTTTTCGCTCTTGAGGACTCAACTGGCCGCGCCCAGTGTCAACACTTCTCGTGACCTACAAAAACGACGTATAGGAATTCAATCATATTTCACTTGCAAAACTCAAAATATTAAAACAAATTATATACGTTGAAAGAGAACTATATTACTAAGTACCTGCCCATCAGCAATAATTACTAGCACATGGTACTGGCCACCACTCTCCTCAACGATACTAACGGCCTTTTCTACAATTGGAGCGAACGATGTGGGGCCTGAAGCAAATTGGAGATAGTTAAAGGAGTGAAGTCCAATAAGCACTCAGAAGTAATGGGTAAGTTATCGACCTGCAAGCTTCAGATTCGGGACTATTTCCCTATATCGGCTCAAAACCTCCTCAAATCCATTGCAAAACCTCTCATCAGGGTAGAAACTAAATACATCTTGATCATGCGTCGATGCTGCCAAGAATAATCAGAATTATTATGTGATACATATTCTATCTTACTCTTTAGCATCATAAAAGTTTTTAAATGATTCCCATTTCTTATCTCCGTACCATCTCCAAATCCATAACAAGGTATTAAGTTATCATCGTCGAACGCCGCCAAGGTTTTCCCAATAATAGATATAGCCTGCTCATATGGGTTCTGACCATTTCCAATGTGATGCAAGCTTTTACCTTTATACGACCTTTTGCCTGCAAGATATATTATAAGGTCGATCATCCAATCTATCTCCTCAGATTTTCAAGAGATCTCAAACTAATTGCATATTACAAGACTATATAATACCTGTCCACTCATTACTCTTAGTGAAATCAATTCCCACAATTAGGTTCGAGGATTCAAGGCCAGCTCGTGCTAGAGCCTCAGTCACCTGTTAACCATAAAAATCGAAGTATGCAATGAGCAAGTCAATAGAGAAACACAAGAATCTGTCATTTTTCCACGGCCCATATAATCAATTAGGACATACCTCCTCTAACGAATTATAGTTGTCTGCAATCCTTGAATACCTTCGATCGAGCTTCCTCTGAGGCACCTGAGGTCGAGGTTGAGGTACATAACTGTCTGCAGGAGGAGCATATGATGGAGCAGGGCTTTCGTAACTTGATGGATTATATCCCGAGTGGTAAGGACTCTGTGAGGGATAATTCTGAGCGTACTGCGAAAACGACGACTGAGCATCACTGTGTTGCCACCCTGATGCGGCAGAACTAGACCGCCCATAATTTGCGCTGCTGCCCCTCGGGCTCGAACTTTTATTTCCCATCCTTCAAATCAGATTATCCTCGAAATGACACGGTTCTGATTCGTTCACGCAAGAAAATCGTCCCTCTTTCGAATCAGCTCTACCAAAACGAGATCCCAAATGACTTGATAGAATCAGCCAAAGGAATACAGCCAATTAACAACGCCCGATAAGCAAAACAAGCAGCAGTTAATAATATAAGCAGAAGCCTCAAGCCAAATCAAATATTAATCTCTGGGAAACACTGAAATGGAAGCTGCAAAAATGAAATTGTACAAACCAAACAGACCTAGCCCTTATGTATTTCCCTGCAGAGGACTATTCAAATTTCAATGAGGTGCTAACTAAAAAAGTCAACTGGTAAAATACCGCCACAGCAATAAAGAAACTTCCAAGCAGAGTGTTCAGACTTCAATCGTACACCGTCTCTTAGAGACCAAGTATCAGTTTTTTGACATTTTTTTCGGCGGATAAATACTTAAAACATGAACAAGCTTCCATATAATTTCCAGATATACAAAGAGTCATAAAATAGACTTATATACGGTCTAGAAACAAGATCCACGCACGCAACTAATTAAAAAAGGAAAACTTTCAAAAGGCAAGGAATGCATAGGAAGGAGGAGGAGACGTAAATTGAACGATGACTTGCAATTTAAGCCTACATAAAAAGAAGTTTTAGACAAAACCCACACACAAAAAAAAACACCTTAATTCCTCAAATCACGTTCAGCTAATGCCGATAGCGTCCCACGACAGATTGAGCAGTAGCATGAAACTGTGGGAACAATTGCAAAGGTTCGCAATCTTCCTTTAACAGTTCACTGGGAAAGTTGATATCGAAGAAAAGGGAATAATTTGGGGAATAAGGTAATCATTAAAGGGAGGCGACTTTTGGAAAGTTTTTCTCATATAATTTTTTAGAAGGGGTTCTCAGCTAGACATTGGAAGGCACATGGAAGTTCCCCTGCTATTTATTTTGATCTGATCCCCTAATTGATTACAGGATGCAAGAGAAGACCCACGTGTCATAAATTCACCCCTAGGCCCACGTCAGCCAAGAGGGATATTCACTTCAGTTTTCTATCTAGGGAAAGGGAACTTTGCATTAAAGCAGATTTCGGCCCAAAACAGTTCATATTTGGGCTCCATGCTCTAATAAATAAGCCCAATTATTGAGGCCCAATTAACAGGTGGAGATCCGTGAGTCAGAAAATAGAAAGCCCAATAATTAGTTACAGTCTTGGAGCAAGATCTTGCCCATGCTATTGACTTCTTAAATTACATTGAATTGTAGTTGCATGTAAAAATATAATTATATTTAGGTAATGTTATGTTATATTTTCAGTTATTTATGATTTATAATGTTTGATGAAATATTAATTTAAATATAAAATAAAAAATGGTATGGATCTAATTATATAAATAAAATAATAATGAAGTGAAATAATAAAGGAATGAAATGATAAATTATTTAAGAGTATATATTCAGGAAAAAAATAAGAAATGAAGGATAAAATTGTAACTGAATGATGAAATTGACACAAGCAGTTAAATGCTATGAACCTTAAAAAATACTAGTATATGAAACTCAAATGCGTGTGCCCAATTCATAAGTATATAATTTTATTTATAGTTAAAAAAAATCATAGTTAAAATAATTTAAGGACTAAAAACAATTAAAATTAATGGACTAAATTATAAATTATACATCAAAATTGACACACCAATTTGGGAGAGAAGTCACCCTACCATGCTCTCCCTTAATAAATAGAAGATAGATATTTGATCTTGGAACTATTGACTTCTTAAAAGTCTTGTCCAAACATTGATTGCAAGTAGAAGCCTTAATGCATGAAGAGAGATTATAACTTGCACATATAACCCTACTAGCTTTAGTTAACATTGAATGCTATGGATTACAACAAAAAAGAATCTCATGTTGCTAAAAGGGTACATACATATGATCGTTCCATCCATGGATAGATAGTAAGTAGTTCAAGTAATAGATATGTCACATATTCTAACAAGATATTTGTAAACTTTGTAAAAGGAGATGAGCAAAATCATTGTCGATAACCTTCGGGCAGAGCGACTACTCGATGGAACGGTACCGATCGCCGGGGCAACCTTCCGTCCTCTTCGTCGTCGTCAAATTCCAATATGTAGCTGCAAAAAATAAAGAATCGACATATTTAAATGCTCTCCAAGTATAAAACAATAACGAAAATATCGAAAATTTTAGGAGTTATGAAAGAAATGCTTACTCGTCCATCTTTCTCTGCGTGCGATCGATCGAAGCATTACCATTTAACATACGAATAGAAACATTAGTCTATGTATCGTTTTAGGTGAAGTTTTGAGTGAATATGCAAATAGTAAGCTACCTTTCGGGTTTGGACAACTGTTGCTTTATACAGAGCAGTTGTCTCTGGGTAGACAGCCAATACATGTTTCCCAACGGGAAAATCGTGCACGGTAGAGAGGTCGGACCGTTTAGGTAAGGGTATGATGTGTGACTCAGGGAGCTTATATTTTCTATAAAAAAAAACGAATAAATGATATACATGAGGAAAGAAGAATCATTTCAACCAAGAAATAGATGTTCGGATGAGAAAGAAAAGAGAAGAGAGTTTAACCTCTGCCCAATGTTGTCTTCGTCTTCTCCAGGATCCTCATCAAGGACTTCAAACCTAAGCAGATATAAAAAAAAAAGAAACCCACTCAATAGTTGTTAGACCGTGATCTTCTGTTAATCGGCATATAATACAAAATTGTTCCTCATATGCAATCAGCGATCAGCGCAGCGCTTACTCTTTTCTTTCCTTGTCAAAATGTATTACTTTAACAACAAACCACTCGTCTTTTGGAGCATCGTCTTGATTGACCTTAGCTGCCACCTAAAAGTATGCATGTCGATATTACAGGCCAGTGGTTCATGTGGGAGCAAATATTCAATTGGACAATGATAATTCAAGAAAATGAGGTGACACGAGTAGGGAAAGAGAACATAATCATCGTACTTGTTCACCCTTTAAACTTGCGAGAAACTCGAGGTGACTGCGCATGGAAGGAGAGAGTCTTGGGGCATCTGATGAATCAGCCTTCATCCTCTTCTTTTTCTGCTCGGTGCCTTCTGGGTTCATGGTATTTGAAATAACGTCGAAATTACAAAATAGAAAGAAAGAATTTTACAAGGAGAAATATTAATGATCCAGATATACATATGGAGCCTCGAGAGATTCAGGCTTGAGAAATAATCAATATAGTAAGAAAGTATTCAAAGCAACACAAGTAAGATATTTGCTTCTTTAAGAGGCAAACCTATCTTTCTCCGCTGTTGCCCTTGAGTGCCGGGCAGCAATGCATCAAGCTGGCTTAACAACTGACTGGAAATTCTACAAAAACAAAGACAAAAAAGTAAACTCCATTCGTTATTTGACATTATGTTCCAACTTTTTAAGGAACAAGGCTTAATTGGATTTGTCAAAGGCAATAGCTTCACAAGCTTGTAACAGAACCAAGAAGCTAAATGACCAAAAAATAGTGTTATATGGGACTTACACCACTTCATTGTCGCAGAGCTCTTTGGCTTGAGTGTACAATACTTTCAGGCGCATCAGCGAGTTGTCCCCAGGCTTCTCAACAACCTCTGGAGCTGCACGCGCAAAAAAAGGGCCGAAAATGAAATAAAAAACTTCAGAGTTGGTAGATTATAGAAATGACCAGGAAACAAAAGGAAGGCATAAATATCAGATTTTGGAAATTATCAGACAAGTCTTGGTCCATAGGCTGTTCAGTAAATATAGTGGATCCACTCAATGAGTCACATAAAATTTTGCAGATGACAAAAATATTAAAGAAGTGAGGTATGATCGAATTCTGCAACTAATATCAGGTAATTGTTTGGACAAAATGGCGTACTAACTAGTCAAGTAGTATAGTAAAATGGAAAACAGGACATCAACTAGATTCTATTTCGACAGGAAAACGGACTAACTAAAAAACATTCTGAAAATGAATCCACAAAAGAAAAGGTGGCAGATTAAGATTCATTTTTCAAAATTTTCTACGTACTTGATAACATCGAGATTCTAGAATTTTAGAAGACAATATCAGATAAATCATTAATTAAACATAATGTACAACTCATCAATAGAGATTCTTCCACTCAACATAATGATTCATGCGTAACTCCAAGAATTGATACAACCTGGTACAAATGGATTACTGTAATGAAGTTTTTATTTTTAAAATCCTTATCAAGTAAGAAAACCTCATTTAATCTAAGACAAATCGCATATAATGAGAATTCAATTATAATCTAAAGCAAAATTTGGACTGAGAATCTTCACCGATAGCCACCAATAAAACAAGTTCGAGTTCCAAAGAAGGGCCAGTTAAACAAGATAACCAACTCATAAGAAAGGGAAATAAAAGCAAAGGGAAAAGCTCACTCAATGGCCACACATAAAAGTTCAGTCATTTTTCAGTAAGAAAGCTTAAAAACCACTATCTTCCCACATATAATGTGCGGGAACATATAAAAAAAAAAAATCTGATAAAGGCCGAAGTATTTCCTCAAACCAAGCTATTCAATTGTCAGGTTATTCACATTCAAATTCAAGAAACTGGAACCTATAATCCAAATCCAAACTTACAAAATTGATAATCAATATCACAACAGTAAGATTACTGAGGCTAACTGCCTAAACCTATAAAGAAGTGACAAATTTCAGTTTCTTACAACTACAGTTTCAATAAAAAAACATAGGGAACTCACCAGTTACTATTGATATACGAAACATAAAAAAGTTTGACATCAAACCAGATGCGACAAATATTAATATAAATTTACAAAATTACAAGTAGAACACAACGAGCAAATTTGTCAAAGTGCATAGTTAATTTTTTTTTTTTTTATGTCTTTGCAGAAAGTTAGCCAATAAAAGTTACAACCATCAATGCAATGTACATGCTAATTCGACGAATCGATTATATACGACTGAACCTTGATGGTAAGGCGACAACGGAGAACAGAACACAATAAAAAATAGAAACCATTTCCACTTAACACAATACATTACCCAAAAATAATGGGCATCGCAGTTATCAACAATCTCAACAACGTTAAATACTGTACGATAGCGACTCACTTGATTGAAGCTTCTTGTGCAGCTTATTAATCTCAAGCAAGACATCATCCTGCACCTTCCTCAGCCGATCGAGTTCCTTAGAGTTGCCCACTATTGCGACAATGTCCGGCGACGACGACATAGTTTTCGCGGCGATCGTGCTTGCGTCGATAGATTCCAAACGATCCTTTTTCTTCAGATATTCTTTTGTTGTATTTATGGTAGATAAATATCTCTGGACTACTTTCAGGGGGAAAAAAAGGTAAAATATTATTTGTTTAGGAAGAGAGAGATGCAAGCTTTTATGGTATTTAATTTATTTTAACATATTTGTGCGGCTGATAACAAAACGATCAATTCTGCAAGCGCTGGGATGATGACACGTGTCGCTCTACCATGGTATGGCGAGTCGCGTGTCGTTGACTCGCCATTGTTGTGTGTTAAAAGGTGTCTTTGTTGTTTCGGGGGGCATTGTACGATATGGACGCGTCTATCCTTCTTTTGTTCGTTCAGATGAATGAAACGACGGCGTTTTGATTATCAAAATTTATATAGATGGGCCAGGATAGAAGCCCATTAAGTATATTGGGTCAGACTACTAAGGCCCATCAGTCGTCGAAGGATTAATCGGTAAACGCTTGAACGGGTCGGGTCGTTAATTCGGGTCCTTAATGATATATAGTTTCATAGGCAGTATAAGATCTACCACTTACAGATCTACCACACTCTTAATAAAAATATAACGATGAAATTACTAATTTATCTCACAGACTTCTTCGTGGTTCCTCTCAATAAAGATAAAAAAAATGAAAGCGGAAATCGACACCACACGAAATGAAAACAGCAGTACCAAAAACACTAAAGCCCTATTCTATTCGATGCCCCACCCTCTCTTGAGTTTAGCTCTATTTATAGATCGCTTGAAGCGAAGTGGACAAACATCTTGTCAGTCGTTGTGTGCTTGCGCAGCCCTTTGAATGCCTTGCTTGATCTTGAGCCGTTCCTTGATGTAAGATGTTTCCTAAGTTTCTACTCTTAGCCGTCTAAGAGCAGTCATTCGATGAATCTGATTATATTTTCCTGCCTTGAGCTACGTGTGATTTGTGGCTTGTCTTCATCTTTCAACCGTTGGTATTTCTTTATCTCTTCTGAATGACCTTTTAGTAGAGTTCTTACTTGGGCCGATTGAACCAACTCAAACTGAACTTATACGGGCTTATGGGCCTAAATAAAGTCTCATTCAGCCGTTGGTATTTCTTGTCTTCATCTTTCAGCCATAGAGACAAGCTCGCTTGATTTGCTTGCTTTGGTTTGGTCGGTAATCAAATCGCTGTTCGAACTCGATTTTCAGCTTTTCAGTCTCCTCGAGATATC
This sequence comes from Craterostigma plantagineum, assembly GCA_027422505.1. Classification (NCBI taxonomy): domain Eukaryota; kingdom Viridiplantae; phylum Streptophyta; class Magnoliopsida; order Lamiales; family Linderniaceae; genus Craterostigma; species Craterostigma plantagineum. The sequence continues at coordinate 1,310,705 of JAPQWV010000011.1, read as the reverse complement.
CTCGTCCGAATAATCTCATTTTTTGGTCTATTTTTCTCCGAAGTCTGCAAGACATGTAAGTGAAATGTAAGCGCAAAATATTCGTGTATGATTGTACAAATATCGACCAAAAATGCACTTTTACGGGGTATAAAATATTATAAATTGTTATATATCATAGCTCGTTGGAGCAATGAGAGTATTCCTCTCTCAATTGCTTTACCTTCCTGCAAAAGTATAAGTACTTTGGCGATTCGATTTCTAATATCTTGATACTTACCATTTGGTTAAAGATACGATATAAATCACTGGTTATTCAGAAAATATCGCGTTAACCTGAACGCAACCCAAAACTTGACAACAATTCAAAAATGTGAAATGAAATGTTGTAGATACTGTGTGTGACACAAGCATAAGTAGTTTGTTGAGTGCTACATACGTACAATCTGCAAACAACTCCATGATAACCACTATCCCGGGAAGGGTCCGCAACGCATTACATTACATGAAATGAATCCGATCGAACAACTTCAGAAGATAAACTCATCATAATCCAGTGATCCTCTTCGTAGGCTCGCCACTTATAATAGCAAAAGCAGAGATTCTGCATTCAAATCTTAAATATATTTTCCAAAACTCCTGAATATGGTTTTCCTAAATTAACCTAAATAAAATCATGCGACACCTACTTTTTGTTCCTACTTTTTAATTCTGTTCTTGTTCAAAAAAATGAACTCCAAAAACATCTACACTGGAATGTTAAAAAAAAAATTGGGAATCCTTACTAGAAGCACCAAAATCATGCGGCACAATGGAGAAATGATCAGCCCCTTCAGTTCTATTCCAATAGGGCCAATTCGAAGATATGAGCTGAATGGCACTTCTCATCATTCGAGGTGATTTGAAAGGCAATGGAAGCCCATTGGGTGTCAAGTTGCATGCCGTGTACACAGGCGTATAAAACCAGTCAGCTTCTTATGGATTGAGAGTCCGAATAGGGCTCGATAGAAGAAAGCGGTGCATGAAAATTTCTGAAACATATGGGTGAGGCATCGTGGATCCTTTTGCAAAATCTTCTTGTTGTATTTGCTGGGCAGCTCATAGACGAAAACTTTCAACCTTCCCACGTGTTGAGATTCTAAATGGATTTCGTCCCACATCGGATAATTCAAGCTCTTTGAGCCGATATATATACGATGCTTTCTCCTCCTATCACCAATTGGTTTTAGGAAGGACCCATCGACTTCTAATATGGTATATGAGCGAGCTTCCGCTCACCATCACCCGATTCATATATCCACGTGTTAGGCTAGTCATGACACACGTGAGGGGGCGTGTTGAGATTCTAAATGAGTTTCGTCCCACATATTCAAGCTCTTTGAGCAATATATATATGCGAGGTTTTCTCCTCATATCACCAATTGGTTTTAGGAAGGACCCCTCGATTTCTAATACAACGGGATCATCTTCCAAGAAATCGCCATCGATTTCACAGCTAAAACTCGCGCGCAGAGTCGATTCAGACGATTTTCCTCGGTTAATTAGATTGGGCCTGGAATTGATCGGATAAGCCCATTTAGTTACGAGCCCCCTTCTCAAAGTATTCCCTTGTTAATTGTTCTTCACTGGAGGGTCAAAGATCACATTTTTATGAACTCCATCTCACAAAGCTTCGATTTTCACCTCTTTTCTCTCGCGCAAGTTTGCGATCTGTGCCCACTCCACCATTATCGAGGCGCCTGACATGAAAATTGCAGCTGATTTATTTGCATTGCCAAAGAAGGTGCTTTTTCTTCATCTCGCTTGTGGGCTTGGCTTAGCATCAGCGTTTCGTTGTGCCAAAAGCTTTTATTCTCTCACGCTGGTTGAAAATCCTTCGCCTACACTTTTTATAGTATGGGTATGTATGGTTCGTTCGTTTCATCTGCTCTGATTTGTATGATTATTCATCAATGTTCTGCTTATGGTTTGGCCTTTCAGGTTGTGGAGGCGTTGATCGTTGCTCTATGTTACAGTATTTTTCGGTCTCAGTCGGATAAGTGCCATGTAGTTTCTATTGTCTATTTTTCTGCTTAGTTTGCGTTTAACTTTCTTGTTCTTTTCTGATGACATTCTTGTTTAATTCGTTCAGTATGTCAAAGCGGTAGCAAGAGGATTGTTGGGGCTCCCTTTTGGTTAGTGTTGTCAATTTTAGTGTGTAGATTGCTACCTATGTTGACATGCTCGTATTCGATATTCTCTTTCGATAACTGTTTGTGCTGAGATACCCTTTTTAAAAATAAGGAGAACTGTGAACGGGTAAAACTGTAAAATGAATACGTTGGAAGTAACAATTGATTAGTTAGAAGATGGATGAATGAAAGTGGCATAAGATTCAATATTGCTATGTTGTTCGTCGTACATGCTGTTGTGGGAAAGTTATAGGGAGCCTTTAAAAAGAAATGAGAGATGATCCATGAGCCATACTGCGAGTAGTCAGTTTGTTGCCTTGTAAGTATCTCTTACATATTACCTTTTCCTGTGAGTGTCTTCTATCTGTAATGCATTGATTGCATGAATTTCAGGGTTTTATGAGTCTGCAACTTGATTATTCAGTTATCATACTACTACTCATCGAGCTTAACCTACAAATTAATTTGCAGTATAATGTAGTATGACTTCTGAGCATGGCTTTTCATCCCCCTTAAGTGTGACCTTTTAATACTTTAAGAAGTAGCTTAGAATTCATATTTGGGAAGTTCTTGTAGCGGGATTTGAATGCTGCAACGAAGGATCTTTAGCTTCTTTATTGCTGTGATTTTTTTCTCCAATTAGAGTAGATAATAGTTATCTCAATAGAATCGAAGGTTTACTGAACGATAACTATTATCTTATGTATTCTTGCTGTGCAATATGCTTAAAATCAGTGCTAAAATTTTTGCTTTTCGTAGGAGCTGTGCTGAATGCTGTTGGAGCAATTCTATTGGGGGCACCTGTTGGGACTCGGTACGCAATGCTTATTTCTATTCTTTGCGTCGTTAGTTGTAATACCAACTCATATACATTGGTGGAGAATATATGGATCCTTTTTATGACCTTCAACAGAAGCTTCTCTCTGATTTTTGATATTTTGGCAGTTATTGGTTGCTGGAATTAATATAAAAATGCAAACTTTTTCATTAAGAGATGGTCAGTCCCGATTCATGGATCTGGTTTGAGATGTGAATATAAGAGATATTTTCTGACTTTCGAATTTGAAAAATGTGGGTTGATCATATATATCGTTAGTTGGGTATCTATCATGGAATGTATCTATCAGTTCACTACAGATATAGAAATGCTGCTAGATGTATGTTATATTGACAGTTAGGTGTAGTAGAGAGGTGATCACTTTGTAATTATGATTATTTTCAGCATTGACGACTTATTATTTTCAGTAATTTCGATTTACTAATAGAAGTTATTCTGTCTGCCAAAACTCCATGCAGGCACTTGGAAAGCACAGTTCACTGGTCCCTTCTCATGTCAGTATTTACAGTACGTTCTTGATCGAATTAAAAGAGGCATCTTTACTTTCCCCATTTCCTCCAGGTCGATGGGCATATATGGTTATCATATATTACCCTTTCGATAAATTTATGCTATAAAAAAAGGAGCATATATAGTGGTCGAAATGCGACATCTTGAACTTTAATATTTTTCTCGCGCCACAGTTCGTCCCTGCTGCTTCTGTATTTGGCTCGTCTTCCTCCGATTGGCACAGAGTGTTTGCCCTGAAAAAGTAATATTTTTTTCCTTTTTATCTCATATGCACTGTGGTTTGAGGAAAGTAGGGTGAAAAAGAAAAAAGTGGGAGAGAAATCAGTTTTTATAAGTTTTCTTCCGTTTTCCTCACCATTTTGTGAAGAAATTAGTTTTCTTTAGTTTTAAATATAAAATTAAGCTAGATTTATTTTCTTTTCTTTTTTATTTCATTATCTATTTCTTCGATCAACCAAATATCAAACTAGTTTTCCTTGTCCCTTTTATTTTCTTTTTTTTTTCCTACTAATTTCCACAAACCAAACACACCTCTGGGATTTTTATTCTGAGAGCAGAGCAATCATCTTACACCACGGGCTTACATTTTTTTCCTTCCGTTTTGTAGCTTAACTAAAACCGTAGACATTATGATATGTTTTCCTGCCCATGGAGCTGTTATTGGAGCATGGTTTGGTGCATGGCCTATGCCTCTTGACTGGGAAAGGCCTTGGCAGGTGGTAACCTAATTTATCGAAAACATTTGTCCTCTGATGAATGCTCTGAAATAACATTAACCGTTATGTACAAGTTTTTGAGGTGGTTAGAATTAGATCATTTTCTCTTATTTTGAAGGAGTGGCCAATTTGCGTGACTTATGGAGCCATTTGCGGTTATATAGTTGGGATGGTAATTTCTTTTGTATTTGCTGCCTTACATGATCCGCCTCGCCGTGCGAAAGGAGATTGACACTCAAACGCGCGCACTATTCGAACTGAAACATCAGCATGACTCAATGGAAATAGATTTGTGGATCAGTGATGGGAGCATTGTGGTAGACAATCTTGGCCACTTTCAAGGAAGCTTTTGTAGAATGTTGGCGTAATTTTGATTCGTTTTTTCTATTACTGGTTGTTCTGTGTGGAGTCTATTGACTCCAACTCACTGTGCATTCTTTATATATATATATATATATATATATATATATATATATATATATATATACATACGGGACCTTCTCCAAAAAAGGTTTTTTCTTGTGGGAAGTTTATAGAGATACTGGTTTTTTTCACAAATTGGTTCGTAAATCGTAGATCATCGAATTCATAAAGGCACCGGTGCTAGGGTGGGCAATCGGGCTCGGATTTCGGGTAATTCCCGATCAAGTACCAAGTCGGGTAAAAAAACAGGTATCGGGGGACACCTGATTACTTTGAGCCGGATCAAGCATTGAGCTACCCGTTTAACCAGTTCGGATACCCGAGGGCTTGAACAAAGCTCATTGCCCATATTGAAGAAAAAAAGTCATTTAGGACCAATGTATCGGCCCAAAAAGAACAATAATATTACGGGATGGTCCCCGATGTTTACCCTGTGAACCAATTTAGTCACCGATGTTATCGAAAATGAACCAAATTAATTCCTCCGTCAATCCGACCGTCAATTTAGACGGAGATGGCATTTGCGACGTTGCTAAATGAAAAAGTTAAAAAAAAAATAATAAATTAAATATTAAAAGCGAGGAAAAATGCAAAAAATGGAAAAAATTCAAAAAATAGAGTAAAAAATTCAGAAAAAAAGAATATTAGTAATAAACTATATAAAAATAAAAAATAATAAATAATAAAAGTAGCATAAAACTAAGTTAAAATAAAAAATGATAAATTAAACATTAAAAATGAGGAAAAACATTTAATTTATTATTTTTTAACTTTTTCATTTAGCGAGGGACCGTCGCAAATGCCATCTCCGTCTAAATTGACGGTCGGAGTGACGGAGGGACTAATTTGGTTCATTTTCGATAACATCGGGGACTAAATTTTTTCACCGCAAAATATCGGGGACTAAATTGGTTCACAGGGTAAACATCGGGGACCATTTTAGGTTTTATCCCTAATATTACTAAGGCACAATGCAAAATAAAAATACACACTTGATGAAAAAAACTTAATTCACGGCCATGTTTGAAGCCGTGCAGATTGGCAGAGAGCATGATTTGGGCATAAAATCAGTTCGCACAACCGTTTTCCAAAAAAAACTCCTGCCTAACTTGTCACTTCTTGGTCGAAACTTTACCGATTGTTCAACGAAAGAGGCATACTTTAGACCTAATTTTCGACATTGAAACACACCATTTCATGTGAACTCAATAAAGAGGTCTAAAGATGAAGGATTTGGGGGATAAAGCTAGCTTTTCTCAATGTGAAGGAGTTAAAGCAAGGAGTTTCCAGGAAGACTTGCATGCACTTGACTTCAAGCTCCCCTTGCTATAAATAGAGGAAGAAACCATTGGGAGAGAACATACACTTAGAGAAGAGAAAGAAATGCTAGAGAGCAAGCTATACTCATTCACTTAGCTTGCCTAAGTGTTCGATAAACGCCTCAACGAAGAACAAGGGAACCGAAGCCAAAAATCAGGGAAGATCTATATTTTCTTTGATGTTTATTATGTTCTTAGTTGACAATGAGTAGCTACTTTCTTGTGTATTTGAGATAAGATGAACCCTGACAAGATCTATCGTGTGTTGTTATGCTATTGTTAAGACTCGTTTATGAATTTATATGATTTCTATTATGTCTATGTGATTAAAGTTCTTATTTATCTATATCATGTCTATGTGTTTAAGATAGACTAATTGGGAAATCGTACGCTGCGCTCGAGAGAGTGGTGGGCGATTAGAATCCTGAGCGGAAAGTTACTAATATTCGAAACTTATCACACTTATGATCATATTAATGATAATATCACCTTATATCATCACAATCGTGGAGATCTGTTCGGGTCTGAACGTGAAATCTCATTCCGATCGATGTGTCGGATGATGGATATACTTGTAAATTTTTGCAACAGTGAAGGGCAAATATGTCTTATTACTTGGTTTGGGTTATTTTCTCTGACTTTTTCGAAAAGAAGGTCCTTTATCCTAAACCAAACTCTAATGGGACCTTAACACAAAGTTAAATATATTAGTAGGACATCAAGTTTAATTAACCCTAAAAATAATATATTAGTATGGTGACGTTACGTCGGTGCCCACCAACCCACTACCCACCCCATATTCTTGTTGTAATGATAATGATGATAGTGATAGCAATAAATAGATAGAAAAAAAAAATATATGATCACAATAAGCTGCGAACGCTCTATATCAACTATTTTTTTATAAAACTAAAATATTCTTATTCGATGATCGGGATTTTTCTCGGTCACATAGTTTACTAATTCTTGGAGAAACTCAAATAAATCATTACTACAAAATATACATTCGTGGCCAATCACTAGGCAATCACTAACCTCAGGCCCGACGACATCCACAACTTTAATTTAACTCGGTAAGAGCAAGAAACGAAAGAAGAGAACAAAAACTAAAATTTGAAAAGAGATACAAAAAGAGAAAATGTTGTGGTGGCATGGCAGTTGGCAGGTAATGAAAAATACTCTCAACCTCATCTAAGTCGACAACAAAACCAAATTACTATTAAACCCCACAAAACCAAAAAGAACGACGACACCTTAACCAAAAAAGAATTAGACGAGAGAGACGATTATGGACGCAATCCTCTGCGACGAGCTCATGGAAGAAATCTTCCACCGCCTGCCTCCGCCTTCTTCCGCCGCCGCATCCCTCGTCTCGAGGCGGTGGCGCCGACTCGTGCGCTCCTCCACCACTTCCTTATCCCTCCACGTCAGCGACGACGGCAACTACCACCACCGCCCATCTGTCACCAATTCGTCCCTATCTTCCTTCCTCGAACAGCACCCATCCCTTTCATACCTCTCCATATTCTCCTCTATTTGGGGCTCCGATCGTCTGCTACGAGCCGTGGCTTGCTGCTCTCCCCAGGTACGCCACGTCAGCTTCCTCGGCTCGCCGGTTTCTTGCGCCGCCCTCCGTAGCTTGGCGGCGTCTTGCGTCGGTTTGTCTTCTCTATCCTTGTCTGTACCTAGGCCTCTAAACTTGACTTGGCTGCGTTTGTTCAAGTCTCTGAAAAGTTTTGGGCGTTTATGTAATGAATTCATCGTCTGAAACCCAAGTTTTTACCTGGGCTGAGCTTCAAGAAGGCGGCGGCGATGGCCTTGACGAGGCTGGCCTGACCTTGGAGAGTTTAACCCTTTGTGGGGTTAAGTCAGGCGATGTCGGAATTGGGTATCTGTGGAGGAATTGCAGAAACGTCGACAAATTGAGGCTGGAAAAGTGCGAATCCTTCGGAGATTACTCCTCCATGCCTGGGTTCTTCCAATTGCTAACCACCGTCCAAGAATTGGAATTAAGACAGTGCCGTACCGTGGTCGGCGTCCTTGCACTGAGATTAGCAGAAGCCTGCAATTCACTAACCTCCCTTCTGATCCACGACGGCGGCTGCGGCGAGGGCCTCCTCCGTTTCATGGGCCAGAGCCGATGCGCCTTAGGACGGCTCGATTTAAGGCTGCCCCTCGACCTCAAAAACTCCCACCTCCTCGCCTTGTCCGAAAACCACCATTTCAAGAATTTGGCGAGCTTAAGGTTGGAGAGCTGCTGTCTTGAAAGCGGCGAGGGGTTGAAATCCATAGCTAGGGCTTTAAGCTATGGGCTCGAAGAGCTTTCCCTGATAAACTGCAACGTGTTAGAGAAAGAACACGGATTGCTAGCAACGTTAGGGCAGAGCTTGAGAGGGCTGAAGAAACTCGACCTTTCCATGAACAAGATGCTGCAAGAGAAAGAGGTTATGCTGATGCTCATGAGCTCTTCTTGTAATGGACTGTTGGAGCTGAAGCTGAGGGGCTGTCTGCGACAGAGCGACGCCGTTTTGTGTACTGTGGTTAGGTTCTGTAAGGAGCTGAGGAAGTACACGTGGTGGGCTGTGGTGGGGTTGGCAGTGATGGCATTGAGATTCTTGTAATGAAGTGTTTGAGGTTGAGGAGATTGGAGGTTGAAGAAAGCAAGGTTTCTCAGGTTGCTAGAATGGAGGCTTTGAATAGGTTTATTGAGATTGTTTCTTGAACATTGATCCTCAGATGTTTGTCCAACTGTATCTATGTACGTTTTTAGTAGGTGTTATACGTAAACGTGTGTTTGTGGATTAAAGGCCTAATAAAATGGTAAACTTAAATGTTATCTGGATTAGTAGTCTAGAGTGGGCTTTATGATTGGGCTTAACGGTAGCCCATTTAGTATATACTGTGTTGGATAAAAGACGTCTTATTGTTGGACGATTCGTACATGTGACCTCTTGGTGTGTCATAAGTTTATAAGAGCTTTATCATATTTTAAATTTATTATTTATTTCCGGGAACATTTGGTTAGGAAGACATGTGCAAAGAGGATAATTACATTGCGGGAGAGTGCACAAAATTCAAAGTTGAACTTCATGCCGGTCGATTCTCCATCTCAACGCTTTCCTATCGTGCATTCGGGAAAATTTGACATGGAGCGAATGAGGGAGGCAGCTGCTCATTGGGTTATGATGCACGAACATCCATTTACTATTTTGGATGAGGAGGGGTTCAATTTGATGATGAAGACGGGAATGCCCGAATGGCAAAGAGTTAGTAGAATCACGTGCAAATCTGATTGTGTGAAAGTCTATGAAGTCGAAAAGAAGGTGTTGAAAAAGAGTCTCGAGACCGTTGATCGGATTTCTTTGACGACGGATTGTTGGAAATCAAAAAATCAAAAGATCGAATACATGGTGGTGACGGGACATTGGGTTGATTCTAATTGGAAGCTTCAAAAGAGAGTTCTAAGCTTCATTAATATTCCACCACCTCGAGGAGGCCTTCAAATTTTGGACGCAATCTTCAAATGTATGAAAGAGTGGGGCATTGAAAACAAGGTCTTTACGATTACAGTTGATAATGCTTCCAGCAACAACGTGGCTCTTCAGAATATGAAAGATACGATCAAGAAAACGAAATCATTATCATGCGGAGGAAGTCTGTTTCATGTTCGATGTTGTGCCCATGTCTTGAACCTTTGTGTTCAAGATGGACTTGGAGCAATTGAAGGCATCATAAGAAATGTACGAGAGAGTGTCGAGTATGTGAACCGCTCAGATGCAAGACGGATGCAATTCACAGAATTCGTGCAACAATTGCAATTGAAAGACCGAAAGTTAATTCGTGATTGTAAGACCCGATGGAATTCCACATTCGAAATGTTGACTTGTGCCTTGAAGTTCAAAGACGCGTTCTATATGTTCAAAGAGCGAGACCTACATTATGATTGTTGCCCACAAGAGGAAGAATGGGAGAAAGTTCAAAAGATTTGCTTGCTTTTAGAGGGATTTTGGATAGCCACGCATATCATTTCAGGTAGTGAATATCCTACTTCAAACTTGTTTCTTTAAGAAGTTCAAAAAATTAAGTCGACATTGGATAACAATGTGAATGCTGAAGACTTATTTGTTCGTGAATTGGTTGGGAAAATGAAAGCAAAATTTGACAAATATTGGAGTGATTGTAATTTGTTGATGGCTGTCGGCGCTGTGCTTGATCCCACAAAGAAAATGCTTGCACTTGAGTTTTGCTTCCCTAGGCTTTATTCTCATAGCGATGCACAACACAATATTTTTAAAGTGAAGGAAGTTCTCAATAGCTTGTATGATGAATATGCACGGGAATACGCTAGTAAAGGAGTTATTGCTTTGAATTCTGAAAGTGTTGGTTCATCTAGCGAGGCGAATAGTGGCCAACAAAATTATATATATAAATGGGACGATTTTGATGCATATTGTGCGGAAGTGGAGACGTCTGAGATTAAAAAATCTGAGTTGGTCGACTACTTGGAAAAGAATCGTTTGAGGAAGGACGAGCTTCCCAAAGGTTTTTCTTGTTTAGATTGGTGGAAGATGAATCGAATGCAGTATCCAATATGGTCTAGGATGGCCGCTGATATCCTCGCCATACCTGTGAGCACGGTGGCTTCAGAAGCAACATTCAGTGCTGGAACAAGAGTAATAGATTCTTATCGTGCATCACTCTCCCCGGACACCGTACAAGTTTTACTTTGTGGAGGTGATTGGCTTCGACATATACATGGCGTGAAGAAAAAGATGAAAGTAAGTTGAATTAATAATACATATTAGTTATTTAGCATATTTATAATCATGGCTTCATTCTTTTACTACTTTTTATTGTAGGGTGAAAGAACATACCAAGTGATTAATATTCAGCCCTCCACTTAATGATGAGGTATAAATGTATTCATTCTTATATTTTCAATTGTTGGAAAATCACGTTTAATTGTTTGTGAATATCGCAGATGATGAAGAATGGAATCAAGATTGGTATTGTTCAAGATTGAAGTTTGAACTTGTCAATTAACGGAACTGCCTTTGGTTGCCTTTCTATATTTGAATTTGGATTTGGTTGAATTGTGCTTGAACCTTGAATTGTGTGTTTTCTTCTATTTTCTTTCAGAAAAAAAATTAAAAAAAGTAGGAGATAATCGAGCTCGATCCGAGCTCGAGCTCGAGCTCGAAAGTCTGACCAAATTCGAGCATCTCGAGCCGAGCTCGAGCAGCTCGATACTTTCACGAGCCGAGCTCGAGCAGGAAGTTTTGATGCTCGATCGATCTCGAGCCGAGCTCGAGCTCGAGTCTATTTTATCGAGCCGAGCTCGAACTGGGCCATGCTCGGGCTCGGCTCGGCTCGTTTTCACCCCTACTATAATCTATCTTTTCATGATAATATGAAACAAAGGGCATCTTAATACATGAATTATGTTACGTTTTGAGTTTCTATTTGAGGGAACTTGAATATTTTTTATAAATGTTTGAGGATAATATATGTAGGCCTATAAGCAATTTACATAGTTTTTTTAGTTACAGAAATTCAATAGTGTTTGCTTCGAAATTTGTTAAAATATTTTGAACCATCAATTCTATGTAATAAATACTTGTGAAATTTAGTGCAAGCACTGCCGCCTTTTACGGGCTGTGCGAGTGTCACGTTGTCTTCGTCAGGTGTTTTTCCTCTTTCAATTTATTTATTTATTTTCACTAAATCGAATTAATAATAATAATGAAAAAAGGTGGATAATAATAAAAACAAGAAACTAAATAAGCTATAGCGGCAACTAAGAAACACTGGATGAGATTTTCCCGCCTAAAAATATCGGGCAGCTCGGGCAGCTTTGTCCACATACAAGGTTATGGCCCAATCAACGAACGCGTTATTGGACTAATAATAGTTGGGACCCACACGCAAAGAATAGAATATATATATTAAAAAGATATCGTAAATAAAATAGACGACAGAGCGAATACAGACAAGATAGAAATACAATAATATAATTAAGAATGTTGGTGTATTTGTAACCATAGATTTCTATGATACATACACGTCCCATTGGAAATTTCCATTATTATATTAAAAATACGTAATGTAAGCTAACAACTATCACAAAAAACTAAAAAAATTCAACGAATACTTTTATCACACAAACTAAACAATACATTCTTGTTTTCTTTTAAAAAAAATATAATTTAGTAATTGTTGATGGAGAATCTTTATGATTGATTATGACGTCAGAATTTCGAGACCTGTGAGGTGAGTAATATAATAGATAATAGAATAGACATGATAACGATCATTGTCTTGTCCGTCATAGGATTCCGCTCAAACCCCGTGTCTATTCTTAATTATTACAGCATTATAGACTTTACACTATAGGCAACTTTATGATATTATGAGGTTTTGATTCATAATTGACTCTACGGTATTGATGGTGTATTAATTTCCTTGTAATAGAGTTAAGTCAAACCCCTCTTTTTTATTATTTTCATTATTTGAGGTCAAATGATTATCTTAGAGATGTAATTTCACGGCACAAGAAATAAGTAATACTTTATAATACTAGAACCATCAATCATGGCACCACCGTGTTAGAGTTAGTTATTTCATTTTTCCAGTCCCCTATTATTATTGAGTCAATAATTCATTAATATAGCTAACTTTTTTTATAAATATATTGGTGTTCAAATAAGTCGACTCAAATTTTACACGAATTGAAGCTCGAATACTTTTACATGAGATTAGAGTTTCACGAGTTTAACTTGTATTAAGCTCAAAAAGTTATAGAAAGTGTAAACATATATTTAAAAATTACTACGCTAACCAAGGATAGATAGTAAAAAAGTCTTTTATCTCTAAAATATTTTTTCTGGTCAAAATTATCGATATCGGCGCACATGTATTAATTTCAGCTAAGTGTCCTTAAATTTCCATGTTTATCAGAACTAAAGGTCTAAAAATTCTCAGCTTAATTAAGGTGTCCCGAAATCGTTACCACTCCAAAATATAGTAATAAGGTCAACATATCGCAGCGTAACTAACAAAAAAGCTGAAGAAGAATAAAAACAATTAGTAGCAATAAGGTAAATCAAATTACATAACGTACTTAATAACAGATAACATTATTTCAACAAGCCAATCGAATCAACCTCTTTCTACAAACCGTACACCTAAAAGCTTCTCCTCCTTGCCCTTCCTCCATTAATGCAGGTTGGGAGAGTCATCTCTCTTTTTTTCTCTTCACCTTTTACCTTTTATTTAGTTTGTTTGTGTTTTGCCCATTCTCCCCAGCTTGTGGGAGCTTTTGTCTCCCATTTTGGGAGTTCCTTCCCCTTTATGGGGTGTTGCTCTATTATTAGAGACTTTAGTATCTTTTCTGGAAGAGCCTTTTATTATTGTTTGGGATGAAAGATTTTTGAGTTTTTAGGGTTTCAATTTCAGAATATTGCAGATCTGACCGAAAGAGGTAGTTTCATCAAATCGAAGACATGATTATTCTCGAGTTAGCATTCATCACCATTGGTTGAAGATTTGTAGTCTACGAAATGTATTTTTATTAGTCACCATTGTTGTGGAGTTCTAAATTCAACTTGTAGTAGAAGTTCAAAAGTTTAGTTCGGGTATGTTTGAATAGTTTTATGAATTCGATTATTTGCCTTGGTTCGATCTTGTAGTTTGTCTTTTGGTTTGTGTTGCTCTTGTGATGAGCCTTTGTTCCTACTGGTTAAGTCGATGTTATTAGAGTGCCAGAGGAACCCTTGTGGCTTTTAGTCGGTGTAATTATTTGTGATGAATGAGACAACAAACTCTTGTTTGAAAAAAACGAGGACAAATATTCTCACCGAGACGTAAATCAATGTTGAAAAAAAAATTTTAATTTTTGTAATAATCTTTAAAATCAAGATGACTCCCTCTCTCTCTCTCTCTAGGAAGGCCATACCCAAACATAGGATTCTCCTTGGCTTTGTCCTTTTAATTACCACCAAGGACTCACTGGGCTTTCACAAAACCATACAATAAAAGACTACTCTTCACCTCATTTCATTTCATGTGTGAAACCAAAAACGATCAATTTGAAGTGGGCCCATTAAACACCAAATTACAGGTCAAAATCCGGCATAACACAGGAAAATAACACCAAAAAAAAAGAAAAAAATTTGCGAGGAAAAAGAAATGTAAATCAATGCAGGCCATGTAAAAGATTTCAACTTTGCTTTCTTTTCTATTCATTCTCTAAAGATTTCTTCTGTTATAACACAACACGTGTGAGTGTGACGATGCTGAAGAAAGAATGGGAGCAGAATTTATATGGAGTGCTTGTTTTTAAAATGCTCAAAAATACTTTCCTTACTTATTGTATGCAGTTGCTGCATAAAACAGAGCATTTTTTGTTGGCTATCATCGCTTGATAATACATAAAAGTCGACTTTTACGACAGATCTTTCAAGCCCAGAAAACGAAAAGTGAATGAGAGGAAGAATAATACTCTTCAAGAATGAATGATTCATGCAACGAAGTATATATCATAGATTATATCAAATATATTACACTGTCATTGCCACTAAAATTGCTAACACCCTAGACCTAGGAAAAGAAAGAACACTGCCTTAACCCAAATAAACGCACACCAAAATTCATAAAAGCAAAAAAGAAAAACAGAACAGAACGATAAACTCAAGCTAAATCATTGATTCTGAGCTCGGTATATAAACACAGTTTCCAAATCTGGGGGATTGAAGAACTCTACAGCACCATCGAAACGGAAAGTCGGCGAAGGCCTCCTCTTCCTCGGCGCCGGCGGACACGTCAGCACCTCAGGTATCTTCGAGTCACGCGCCGTCGGCGTCGTCGAACAAGCGCCGTTGTCATCTTCGCAGCAACCCTCTGAAAGAGTAGTCGCTATTGGCTTCAGCGGCGACCGTAGTGAAATTCCGGCTATTACCCACTCCTTGTTGTCGGAATCCTTCCTCACTTTCAGATGCTTCTTCTTCGAGCAACCCATTGAACAGAAAGAAAGAAAATCAAACCCTCCTTGCAATAGCTCTATGTTTAGTCAGAAAAAAGGTACGATTTTTATGAGGAAGATTACGAGAATAGAGAAAAGAAGCTAAAGGGTCCTTTGTGATTTATTGCATATTCTCGATTTTCCGACGATTCGAATGTGGTGGTTTGAGAAGAAAGTTGAAAAGACGAAAAGGATTGTGAAGAGAAGAATTTGAAGGCGGCAACCTAAGATTTTGAAGGGGTTGGTTTTTTGTTCATACGGAAAGGACAAATGAAAATAAATAATAAGGGGAAAAGAGAAACGAAGCTTATTGAGAAAGATTTATATAGATAGAAACGTGGGCTTAATTTGAGCTGAAATTTGGTGGCTGACCGAGAAAATTATCGGGCAGCTGAAAATTTTGGCGCCAAAATTTGGTGATTCAGCGAACAACGGCTCTTATTCCCGCCCCTTTGTGATTGTGAATTCCCCGTTTTGCCCCTCGAAATGATAGCCAATGGGCCTTGAAGTGGGCTTCTCAGAATGCTGACGGCCCAACCTTTCTATATCTCATTACAAGAAAGTTTGTTTTTTTCCATTTTGGAGTTTTATTACAAGAATGTTAAGATATGAGCTACAAGAAAAAACAACGTAGAAGTTTTGGTTTGGCAAGGGAAATGGAACTTTCGAAATTCCGTGCAAGACCTAAATTTGAAACATACAATTAACATAAGCATAAAGACAAAATGCAAGAATTTAAAGTTGATTAAGAAAGACAGCTGAGATGAGCTAAGTGGTGGGCCAATGGGCGGTAGCCGACGCTTATCTTATCCAATTAAAATGAGTATTGATATGAGACTGAGCCAAGTAAGCAAGCATTTTCAGGCTTTTACCAAGACTGGGAATTTTCGGGCTTTTATCACTCATGTGGGCCCGACGGGCCCACATGAGGACAACTAAAGTTTGCTAAGGCCGGTTGGATTTATATTATTTTCGTCCATGATTAGCAATATATGTTTAAACATATTAAAGGTGGTGGACCAATACGCATTCAACTTGGAAATAAGTAATAAACACAATAATAATGCACTTGACACCATTCGAATTTAGATGATTTTATATCATAAGTCTTCAATCAACGTTTGAAGAGTACTATTGTCTGAAAACATTGCACATGAACTATTGTCATAGCGAGGGCACACACACCTTGCTTGACCAGCCAGCCTAACGTTGTTGATAATACATGCATTTATTAATATTTAATATTATGAAATTCGTAAGGTGAGTATAGACACGTCATCGATGACGTGTAACTACGCATCTTCACACCAACTCCATGGATTTGTAAATATAACTTCAATTATGAAAAGCAAGATTCTTTTTCTATACATTCTAGGTGGATTACTACATGGACGATATAAAAATCTTAAGCATCATCGTCGTCATTATTCTAGAATACAAAATTTGTCAGCTCATGAGTGCGTAATAACAATAATAAACTATGAAAATTCTGTCAAAAGTGGGGAGTTTTTGCATGCATACGAAAATGGAGAGCTTACAAAATGGATAATTTCGGGAAATAACATTTGAAGAAAAATGTTTCTTACAACTCTGTAATGACTATTAAACAAGCTATAAGATTAACTTACACACACCTTTCAAGAGTCGACGGACAAATAATTAGTGTAGGTCACAAGTCCAAATCTTTCAATTTCTTTTACACGGATGCTCTCACCTATTATAAATTTGAGTACTCAACTATAGGAGCTCAAAATCCTAATGTAGAATTGACGATAAAATCTAATTCAATTTAAGAGTTTGGTTAACGACACTATTCTACAAATCGGTATCGTTGAAAAACCCCCCCACAAAAAAAAGTTGATGAGTAGCAGCCTTTTTACTCATGATATTACTAAGTCCAATGAAGTCGATCTCTTGAAACTTGAAAGAAAAATCTGAAGCAGCCAATGTCCACGATTACTCATTCAGCTCATTGGTGTATATATATACATATATTAATATTAAATTAGAGGGAGTGATTTACATTTGGGAGCAAGTTGGACATGTGACTAATCACTCTGTCAAATTCTAGCCAACTCAAAAGGCATAAATAGCATTAGTGAAGTGGCATTTTTGTCAGCTTTTGCCAACATCATTCAAACTAATGCAATCAGATCACATACTTGAAAAAAACCCTTCTAATTATACCGAACACTTAGATTATAAAAACGGTGTCTGTTAATAAGCGTAGTTACCTCAAAATTATGATTCTGTAAAGTTTCTGCAAAACCAATCCTTCATTGATTCTCCCAATAGATGGCAACTTAAGTGAATATTCCAGGACCTGCAGAATTTGATCCTGTAAGTTATATTACATTTTAATACCTTGTTTTCATGACTAGTAAAAGTGATCCATCTTCCTTTTGGATCTGATATCTAGCACGTTATAGAGTAACCATACGTTTGATCTTCATCTCATGTGGGCATAGAAAGTAACCAAAAAGCAGAAAGAAATCTATCTTTATGCAAAAATTTGTTTTTGGAACTTTCGCAGTACATAGTTATTACTTGTTCAGATCAAGCTAGAAAACTTACCAATGATCATAAGCTGCTGTCTATGATCTGCGTACGCCTGCTGATAAATCTGAAACCTGCTTGTAGAGATTAATCTCATACAACGAACATTAAACTTGTGAAGCCACGTATGTAGTAACATGCGCAGATTGTAATGGGAGTCTGGTCTGTAAAACACTCAACAGTTCCACAAGAACAAGAGATAACAACATACATGATAAGAATGATGATCGGAGACATGCCAAAGTGGATGATGTTACTGCTGATCAAATAAAATTTCATAACATGGAAATAACATAGGACAGTTATAGGAGGGATTAAAGTTATGAAAGGGTTTCTCATCCTATATTAACATGTATTAACATTTATTGCAGACGATGGAAGGAAGTGTACATATAGAAGATCAAGTTACTCAAATTCTAGCTGATAAGTTTCCCAAAGAAAGGATCCATCCTGGAGAATTGGAGATAAATGCGACTGAGCAAACTCAAGAAGAAATGATTCAGCATAACGAAGCAAGTGAAAACAAGGAAAGTGGAAAAGCTGATGAGGTAGAGACAACACAAACAGACTCCTTAGAAAATCCCATCGATAACTCTCGGACGACAAAATCAGTCACAAGCCATACCAGCCCAAAGGCCGGGGATGAGATAGAAGAACTGTTGGCCCAAATACGTAGCACGCAAATAGCAGAGGATGAACAACCAGAAAAAGAAAGCAGACGTACAGAAGTTTCAGGGAAGGACACAAGTGATCGTCCGTCGAAAGTTGTTCATGTGACCGTAACTGAGGTTGAAGAACCAAAGAAAGCTGAGCTTAGTAAAGCAGATAACGGAGAGACAAGTTCAGGACAAAATGAACCGAGAGTGGAGAAAACAGTCGAATCGTTACATGAAGATCTTGAGGACACAGAACCTTCTGTCTTGGGCCAAGAAACTGACAATTCGTCGAGTGATCAAAGTCCAAGAGCAGATCCTCAAGTAAACCTTCATGATAATGCTGGCGACAAAGCTGTTGATGGAGCTGAACAAAAGGTAAAAACTGTCAAAACACAGATATTTCGCCTTTGCAAAATGCTTAGGGAAGCTTTTTATTCCTTCGCCAACGGCCGAGTAATATATGTACCATTTATTGCAGTCAACAGTTGATTCAGATGAGAAAACACACGTGGAACCTGGTAAACCTGATGGCTTGCAAGTGACTGGGGATCAAAATACAGAAACAAGTGCTAGTGACCAAGCACAGAATCCTAATGAAGCGGAGGGATCAATTGATTTAGCTGACGTCGAGGAGGAAACACTGGAGGAGAAGGTAAATAAGTTTTATAAATTCAACTGACGATCAGTCCCTGAAACTAACTTCATTATAACGTAAATATAATATTAGCAGGATTAACTAATTCTGATTCTGCAGAGTATTGCGACAACAAAAGTGGCCTCATTGCCATGTGCGGACGACTCAAAAATCAGACATGAGGAGCAGATTGAAAAGGAGATTGGAAAACAACCATCGACAGAAGAAGCCTTGACCGAAAATGCCAACGACGTGGAGGCATTAGCATTGCAAGATTCCAAAATAGGGGATGAACACTTGAGAGATTCTGAGCACGTCGACACGGTGAAGAATGAAGAGAGTCCCAATAAAGAAATAGCCCATCCAACAACGCCAGAGGATAAATCATGTGATTCGAATGAAGGTGCAGAACATCCTAATTCTCCTGATAAGCTAATAATCTTAACAGCAAACGATCAGGAAACTGCACGACCAAATGATGCACCTGAAGAAGATTCGACTCCCGAGGTTCGATAATTATATAACTGGCAAAAGTTCTATCTGAATAAATATATTGACTCAAATTCTGTGATACAGGCCAATGTCAGACAGATAGAGCAAGTAAAGCATTTAGAAACAGACACTGCAAACCCATCGTCAAATGACATTTCAACCATGGAAATCAGTGATGAAAGGTCAATAGACAAGCATCAGGGCCAATATGAAGATGAATTTGTACAGACAGTTGAGAACTCTGATGGTGAAAAAGACAGTCCCAGTGTTTTGTCGGATAAAGAGAGGGAGGTGAATTCTATGGGAACCTTAGTAGACATTGCTGAAGAATTTCCAATCAAGAGTGAGGCAACTGAAAAGGACAGCCAAGAAGGGGATGGCGCAGCAACTGAATTGCTAACAGATCTTGTTCATGAATCTGAGAACAAGGCTAACGAAAACAAGGATAACAAAAAAGGGGATGATTCTGTGGCTGAGGTCGAGGAAGTAAAAAAAGGTGAGGTATCAGACAACAAAGAAATTAATGCAGGGGACAGTACAGAAGAAGCGGCAAACACCGCAGAGTGCTCGATTATAGGTTCAGAGGACAGTGGAGAATCCGGTTCTGGAGAAGGAACCAAAATTTGTTCTGCAAAAGATCAACACCCGACATCAGATGCCGAACAGATTGTAGAAACTTATGCATTAAAGGTAATTACCTTTGTTATAACTAACTTGATGTTTATGCATAGGCCACAGATCATCAGGAGTAACGGTTCCTTCTTAAGCTATATTGAATAGTTTATGTGCTTTCCTTGATGCAGGGAGCACTTGACCCTATTGAAAAAAGTGAAGCCTCTCAGGAGGAAGACGAGTATTTGAGGAATGATAGTGGGAGTTCGTCAAACGTGGTCAGCGATGCAACCAATGAAGATAATTCAACTCTACCACATGCGACCAAAACGGAGGATGAAAACATGCAATTATCTGAGTCATCTGAATACGACAAAAGTAAAGACATTGCTTTCCTAAATGAAGTGCATACAACAGATCCTGTAATAGACCATGGGGAGCTTGAGGACAATAAAATCACAAATGGGGATCAAAACACAGAACCGAGTACCCAAGACGTACCTGAACAAACAAATGAGGGATCAATTGTTTTGGCTGGATCTGAGGAAAACGAAGAGGTGAAAATCATTCTCAGCAATTGATTCTCATTAACATATGGAACATACTTGATTAATAAGTATCTCGATTATTTTCTTGATCTTGGTGCAGGAAGTTGTAACAAATGATGCAAACTCCATGTTAGAAGGGGACAGCTCAGAGATGGCACATTACGAGAATGTAAAAAACTATATTGACAGCGAATCATTGACGGAGGCAACTATTCAAAACATGAATGACGAAGAGGCATCAATGATGAATGAGCCTCGAAATGCAGACGAGTACTTGAGAGAATCTGAAAATCCCCACAATGAAATAAATCTGGATATTAAACCAGACTCAGAGGATAAAGAAGAAGCTGCTTCACCTGAAGGCACAAAACAAATTGGTGATGATGATGTGTGCTCAAGAGAATCTGAATATGTCAACAACGAAAAGGATGTAGAAATTAGTCCCGTGCCAGAGACCAACAAAGTACCTGCCTTAAGTGAAGGCACTGAACAAACTGGAGATGCAAATGCAGAAGCTTATCCAGAGCAAGAGGATAACATATTACCTGATTCAAATGAAGGCGCAAAAGAGATTGGAGATAAATTCTTGAAAGAATCTGAAACTCTCAACAGTGAAGAGAACTTAGAAAGTAATCCAGAGCCAGAAGTCAACAAAATACATACTTCAAGTGAAGGTACAGAACAACTTAGAGATGAAAAGAATATAGAGAATAATATAGAGCCAGAGGCCGAAAAAGTATCTGCATCAGAAGAAGGCACAAAACAGCTTTTTTCTACTGAAGAGGAGATCCTAAAAGCAGATACCCCATTAATAACGATCAATAAAACAAATGATGAAGCGTACACAGAGTCCAATACTGAGGTAACTCTATCCCATTGCTATTAAAAAATTTATTGACACGTCACATGGTGTGTTATGTCCAAATACATTGATTTAGGTGGATGTTTCACAGATGACAGATGAGAAGGAATTTAAGAGGGAGACTGAAACATCACTGGGGGAAGCTTCAGAAGAAACCAATGATGATGAGAAATTAACCATCAATGAGGAACAGTCATGGGAAACCCCAATAGAAGCTGAATGTTCCGAAGGAGTGAAAGAAGTTCAAAGTATTGAACCGAATAAAGAAATGGAAGATTCAACACAGAAACTTCCTCTAGAGGAAAAAGCATCAGATGTAGGTCATGTTTTTCTCAAAGAGGAACAAAACCCGACAGTAGATCCTCAAGGAATCATTGAAAACGAAGCTCCAGGTGCAGACAAAAGGGCTCTTGAGGTAAAATTATAAATTGTGAAAATGTTCTGAACATAACCTTACATTTTAATCTCTAAATCATCTTACTTACAGAGAAAATAGAATTTAACAGCATATTTATGTAATCCGGCCAAGTAATATGAGTATTTCATAAATGCTGCAGAATGTTGGTGAAACTACAACACCTGGATTCCATGAAGAAAGCATTCAAATTCCAGAACTTAGAGGGGAAACTTGTATTAGGGATGAAGGTATAATTGAAACTGTGCTAATGGAAAGTAAGAAAGGTACAGAAAGCGAATTAGTTCACAGAGCATTTGCAGAGGATAACACAAATGATTCCCAGAAAACTGCTAGTGATGATGTAGTGACATCTACAGAAGATCGTCAAACAGAAATATGTTCGATCAATGAGCAAGTTCTCACTGATATTTCACAAGAAAACACCAGTGATGTAGGAGAGAAGAAAACAGCTGCGGAGCCAGACACCGAGGAGACTCCTAACCCTAAGGTACAGATAAAAATTTATTTGGGAATCAAGTCTTTAGCTAGTTAGTACAAACTCTAAGAAAATAGGTTTGAAAAGAAAGTTACACAAAGAATCGTCTTCCTTAGACCAAATGCTGTAACTTCTTCTGTTCTGCTACAGGATGATGCCACAACTGACATTTTGGACAGAGATGGTGAATGTCACTCTCATAATTTGGAGAAAGATGTTGAAAGTTCAGAAAACCATGACGATGAGAAAACATTAATAGATGACCTAGTTGATGCAAACTCGACAGAGAATACTTTGGCAGTGGAGTCAAGTGTCAAATCCTCGCCAGAAGAAAGAGCTGAAATCAATAAATCTGCTCTACATCAAGATACTGAAACATTATTAGAGGATCAAGGCCCAACCAAAATTCCTGAAGAAATCATAGACGATCAAGTAGAGAGCAACAAATGTGTAGAAGATTGCACACAAGTAAAAAATGGCAAACATTTGGAGAAGGACGTTGAAGGTTCGAACAATCATGATGATGAGGCAACAATAACACATGAGGTTGTGGATGTAAACTCAACAAACACAGAGTCATTGACACATGAGACTAGCACGGAAAATATTTTGGCAATTGAGGAAAGTGTCAGATCCTTGCCAGAGGAAACAGATCTTATAAATAGATCTGCTTCACATCAAGATAGAGAAACAGAAGAGAGCAAACCATATGAAGATGAAATTACGGAAGAAATTCATGACAAGGTGAAACACAATCTAGTAAGTAGTAAATTATTAATTAATGTAGTAAGCGTTGTTTACTACCAACTTGGCAACGCTATTCGAAGCAACATAGCGGAAATATACTAATTTTCGTCTTGCAGCAGGATGATTTGACAAGAGTTGAAGGAATTCAAGAGAAGTCAATGACCACGATGGAAGGATCACACAAAGCATTTGCAAGGAGTACAAAAAACATAAGTGAACAATCACATTTGACAGAAACATCCAAAGAAAATGAAGATGATGCGTCGAGCTCCCTCCAAAATGTTGAATATATGAAAGATAAAGAGAATTGTAACGATGAAGGAAAAGCTAACAGTGATATTCAGGATGTAGCAACATTGGACAGAGAGACAGCAGGTCAAAGCAATGAAACTATAGGTGATACAGAAGAGAACATTGTTCAGGTAACAGATTACAATGCACCTATCTTAGTTATGGCTAGCCTAACTTCAACTAACCACTTCAAATTTAAATTCTTATCCTGCATGAAGGAAAATAAGGAATCTGAGACAACCAGCAATGAGTTGAAGATGCAGAACTCTGATGAGCAACATAATCTTGACACTTGTTCAGAAGTTAAAACAGATGAAACAGCTGATATTGTAGAAGAGGTAGAGAAAATGCCAGAAAGCAGCGCCAACACAAGTGATGAAACTGGAGATAAGCCACAATTCCAAAACGCAGAAGAATTGACTACAAGTAATATCACCTCCATTGAAGCAACGGAACAAATTCCTGCTGAATCACTATCCCATGACCTCATCTCTGAAGCTTCATCAGAAACAGGAAAATTGTCTGAAGCAAATGAGAAAGAGAAGCCTTGTTACGAATATGATAATAATGTGGAACCTAGAGAAGATGAGGCCCCAAAAGATCCAGAGAATTTATTAAGTATAGGGGATGGAATAAATGAAGTAACTGATAATCGCACCGATACTGAAACAACCATTGCATCGGAGATGCCAGAAGAACATCATGAGCCTCAACAGACAACAGAGGAAGGGAGTCTAAAAGAAACTGCATCAGAAATAAAACCAAACGACGTCATCGCAGAGGAAATTTTTGAATCAAATCAAAACATGGATGATGCAAAAGATGTAAATGAACTTGAACTTGAACAGGTACACGCCTTTCGATCTTCAATGGGTATTTCAAGATTTTCTCAATTTTCAAAAAAAAAAAACTGGAATTTATGCATAAAAATATGAAAATGCAGGAAGAAGATACAGAAAACCAAAGTGTCAACGTAATATCTGAGCTGCAACAGGCAAAAGCAGAAGGGAGTCTACAAGAAATTGCATCAGAAAGAAAACCAAATGACATCATTCCTGAGAAAATTTTTGAATCAACGGAAAATATAGATTCCGCAAAAGATGCAACGAAGGTTGAATTTGACGAGGTACACCTTTCGAAGTTTAAAAAAAAATTCAATTCTCCCTCTGCGGCAAAAGAATTGCTTGAGTTGATGTATGAATTATGAAAATGCAGAAAATAATGGTGGAAGGAGAAGCAGAAAGCAAAAGTGTCAACACTGCGTCTGAGCTTCGACAGACAGCAGAGGAAAAGAGTTCAGAAATAAAACCGAGTGACATCATCCAAGAGGAAAATTGTGAATCAGAGGAAAACATGCATCAGCCAAAAGACACAACTGAAGTTGAACTCAAACACGTAAAACACCTTTAGAAGTTTCATAGATATTTCTAAGAGTCTTTAAATTCTCATCTGAAATTGATGCAAAAATAACTACTAGAGTTGATGAGCGAATTGTGAAAATGCAGAATACAATAGTGGAAGAAGATACAGAAAACCAAGATTCTAGTTCTTATGAAGAAGAGGTGACGATAGAGAGGAAACCAGAAGGCGAAATTTCAAACGAAGATGAGGCAATGACTAAGGAGACGAACGAAGCCATAAAGAATCAAAATGAAAAGGTTATAGGGACAACAAATAGTACTGTTGGCCATCCATTAACTTCTACACAATAACTATATCATTGACAATTTCAGGGATTCGATGATTATATCGATACAGATGACAAGACTGTACAACAAGCAGAAATATTTTCACCAGCGAATGAGACAACAGACAGCACCGAGAGTGAAAAGGAAAGAGGAGCGACAGTAAAGGAGGTCTCTTGTGCACCAGATACTAAAGAAGAACCTCAAGCTTTATTATATCACAAATCCATAGGGGATAGTGTTACCACTTCCGATGCAGAAAATGAAAAGATTGCCAAGCAAGAAGAACAAGGAAAAGCTCCAGAAGAAGCTGAACAAGTTCATTGTGACATAAAGCAGACAGAGAAACATGAAAAGACTGACGACGAGAAGTTGGAAGAAGCACTGGCAGGGAAGAATTCTAACAGCACTGAACCACAACAAGCATCCCATGGGTCAGACGAAAAAGTAGAAAGTGAAACTTCCGGCAGAAAGGTACCATATCATGACTTTAGTTGACATTACCAATGCAACTTTGTCCCTTTCCCATTCTTGTATTATAAACACGACCAATGCTAACAAATACTCGAAGACCCAGGACGAAGATTCAAAAATCAACATAGGAGATTGCCATAGGGAAGAGCTCATAATGGAAGTTCACCCGACTGATCAATCACAACATGAAGGCTTATTAAACAGAGAAGCAGCATTTGCTGTTGTACAAAATGCAAAAGACGATGAGAAGGTTAATACTACTGAACTTAATTATAGCCAATGCCAACCTCTCTGACATGATACTGAAACCCACAAAAACCTGTAGGCGTTTAAAGTTCCTGAAGAGGCTGATATTAAGGTTGCAGAAGTGGAAGAGAAAGCTATTGATGCAAATGATTTAAGTAGCATCAAAGCGAATCCGGTGGAGCAAGGTATTTGTAAGTTTGAAAAACCACAATCTAGTTCTACGGTTAGAATATATATGCATGAACGACAAAATTGGAGATGAAGATGATATCATATCTAAAACAGAAAAAATGATATTCTTATAGCAGAAAAACTAGAAAAAGATCTCGAAAGTACCGAGCAAGTACAAACTTCTGGTGGAATCTCAGAAGATGAAGAGGATAAGACAAAGAAAGAGAAACCTATTCAAGAAGCAATGGAGACGAAAACTGAGGACCTCGAAACAGAAGATAGATTTAGGCCAGAGCAATCTATTCTAGAGGCAAAAGAAGAATCTCCCGTCCAAGAGCCTGAGGTAATCACAAAAGCTGAGGCCGTACAGACTAGTAAAGAAAAATCAGCGGATCCTGAAGATGATGCATCTTCAAAGGTAAGCTTTGAATCACAAGAAAGCTAAATAATCAAATAAATTATGCACACCCACCTCTCTAAGGAAAGATGAAATAGAAGGAAATAAAAAGACTTCAGTCTCGTGCTTGCATGTTTCCTAGTAAATGTAAACATTCTTTGTTGCTAACATCAGAATGTCACACTGTGCAGATCAAACAATCAACGGAAGACGATCTTCATCATCCAGATACTAGAAAAGGAGAAATAACTACATATATTCAACCAATGGACGAGGTAGCCACAACACATAATATATATATATATATATATATATATATATATATAGTTATATATATACACACTTACTGCCAATTAATACCTACTTATCATAGAGATACTATTCATCCTTGTTGACTCCATTTTTCTTAAGCATGCTTTTAACATTTGTGAACAGAACGCAGAGAAGACTTCAGCGGGTAAAGAAATGAATTTAGTGATGGAGGAAGAAATTGCTCAAGAACTTCGTCCCAAGGAGTATACTGTTCAGGAGGACATGAACACACTAGACACTCAAGAAAAGACTCCATCATCAGATCACGGAAATGCGAGGGATGAAGGTGATGGTTCAATCAGCTCTGATATAGAAACCAACGGAACTCTTGAACTTAAGGACACGAAAGAGACCATAGATGAAGGTGGACTAGAAGCAGTAGCAGCTGACACGAACCCAGTAGAAAAAAGATTCGATGCAACCAATGCAACTGACGAAGAAGCAGAGAACCCAATGTTCAGTGAAAAGGTGAAGTTTTATGATAAAATTTCTGGTTACCTATTTCAGATGTGCTTTACAAAAGTACTTGTAGTTGCATACTAATAGTGGAAAGGAACTGCAGAGTGAGGAAAAAGGTGGGGGCCATGGAGGTCATCTTCTTGATTCTTGCACGAAAGAGTTGATCCCAGAAAGTAAAATAGACCAGGAACAAGAAAAGAATTCCAATTCTGCCTCAGACAAAATAGATTGCAACGAACAAAGCACACTGGAAATAGTCAGTAATATTTCGAAGGACAGCCAAGGATCTGAAGATGAATTGCTCCAAACTGAAAATTTACGAGGCACCAAATCTTTGGATGTCAACAACGTAGACAATGATGTTCCATTGGCTTCTGTAGAATCCAATAGCGCTGAGGCAACAGAGGGAGAAGAAACCTTTGCACCTGCACTAGCAGAACATGTTGTTCGAGAAGATTATGCTGATAAAGAACAACCTAAAACTTCGATTGGAA
The DNA here is from genome assembly GCA_027422505.1 of Craterostigma plantagineum. Classification (NCBI taxonomy): domain Eukaryota; kingdom Viridiplantae; phylum Streptophyta; class Magnoliopsida; order Lamiales; family Linderniaceae; genus Craterostigma; species Craterostigma plantagineum. The sequence continues at coordinate 1,283,201 of JAPQWV010000011.1, read as the reverse complement.
ATGACAATGACTCAGTCATACAACATGAAACGCCTTCAGAAAAATCGCAGGGCCAATGCGAAGAAGCACACCCTATTGATCTTGAGATTGAGAAGCCCTCTATACCACAGGAATCCCTGAAGATACAAGATCATTCCTCCGACAACAAAGATCCTATCATCCATAACGAATGTCTGCCTAAAAAGGGGCAGAATGAGGCTGGCCACGAAGACGTAAACACCGATGACGAAAAAGACGATAAAGTGGAGAAGTCAGGTAAACATACCAAGTGCAGCTCTGGTCCTGAATCTTTGGTCATCGTAGATGAAGGAGATTTAGACGTGAAAGCTGCCCAAAAGAAACCACACAATCTTCTGTCAGGCGTAGGCTCAAAAGTGAAGCATTCAATCGCCAAGGTAAAGAAAGCCATAACTGGTAAATCATCACATCATAAGGTGCCATCTACTAAACAGAATTGAACAATCATCTATTATCTAATTAATGGTTTGGATAGGATTGGATTTTCCCATTATTGTTAACTTTGGGATTTGCTGAGTGTTCATATTATTGTGTTGTACTTTCAGTGTCATCAAAATGCTGCATGTAATCGTGATTTCTGTGTGTAGTAAAGGTTGCCTATGGTGATTCTATATTGACACATAGTCCATAATACAATTCGATTCCAACCATCACAAGTCACTAAAACTCAGAAGTCAAGAATCCATCTATGATCTATCTATGAAGAAGACGAAAAGGAAAAACATCAACAGCACAGACCCAAATAAACGCTATAGCTGGATCTAAAACACCGAACAATTAAATCAATTACGTAGAATCGTCGATTGAAAAAAAAACAGCAATAGAATACCATCAACAGCTTCATAACAGAAAATTCCGGAAATCGCTTGAAATCTGACATAGCAAACCAACCTTTACTGAATGAAACTTAAGAGAGAAGAAAGGGTAGAGAGAAGGCAGATCCTCTCTCTCTAATAAACCCTACCTTTTTTTAACCCCATCAGCCGCCGTCATCCATCCGCACCACCCACCACACCTCTAACAAACACCTCACTCCTCCCTTCCTCCTCCCCCGCCTCCATTAACGGAGGTTGGGGGAGCCGTATTCTTTTTTTCTTGTTTTGTTATTTTTTCCTTTGCTATAAAAAAAAGCTTCACCTGCCTGCCATGGCTGCCCGCCGCCTGCCGTCACCGCCCACCCGCCTGCCTTCGCTGCCGCCCGCTGCCGCACCCCGTCGCCGCCGAGGTCAGCCACCTCCTCCATCACTTCCCCCTCCTCCGATGTCGGCCCGGCCTTCGCCAGCAAGCGTCCCGACCTGCCGGCCGTCCTCCCCCACCGCCTGGCGTCGCCGCCTGCCAGCGCACCCCGTCGCCCAGACGTCATTCTCCTCTCCATCGCTTCCCCCTCTTCCAATGTCGGCCCGGCCTCCGCCAGCAGCCGACCCGACCCGCCAACCATCCTCCACCCACCCCGCTGCCAATCGCCACCTCGCCGTCTCTAGTTTTGAGTTCCTCGTTTTCGAACCTCTTCTCTCTCGACCCTCGGGTCGGGAGCCTTTTCTCCCTTGTGGAGCCTCAGTCCGATGAAAATAAAAACCAGAGTTGAAGACCAACTGAAAGTAAAGAGTATCGTAGATTTAGCTTAATAGCTTTTTCTGTTATAGGTTCTTTAGTTCTTGGTCGTAGATTATGGATTTTTATTTTCTGTCGGTTTTGTGTCCCTTGTGGACTTTTTTCTTTTTTTTTGGAGTGTTGTTCCCCCTTGTGGGGTTGTGTTTCCTCTTTTTGAGGACTGGTCTCCGTTTGGCGCATGCGACCAAACGGCTCTGTGTGCTGTTTAGCACGTTTGTACTTTTGTGATTTTACGGCAATAGCAAGTTATCGATTGAAAAAAAAAATAAAAAGAAATAAAAATAGCGAACAGTAATATCAAATTTACAGCTTAACGACCTCATTCCTCAAGAAATAGTTCAAGAAACATATGCAACCATAGTATGATGCTCTGCTTCTCGAATGCGCGGGAACGAAAGCGGCGCGTGAAGGAGCGTAGCATTTTATTACATTTACTTTATTTTTGCTCTTTAGACCGTACATTTTTAATAAATTGGACATGGGCTGCATATATGGGCTTTATATAGAACGATCTGTTAACTTAATAATAGGATTACGAATTCGTAGTAATAATTTATACGGAAATCTACACTTAAATACCCAATAGGAAAAAAATCTGCCACTTAGGTACCTTGTCAGAACAATTTTATAGCTAGGTACCCAGTTCAATAAAATTTTTACACTTAGGTACCTAATAACCTAAGATTACGAAAATACCCTTATTAAATGATTTAGAATTTCATTTCAGCTTTTTTTTCTCTGCAAAATCCGACCTTCAGCTCGCCGTCGACGATTTCTTCTTGCCGACCAACTCCGTCTGCTCGTCCCGGTGCCGGACAAGGATCGAAGACCCTATTGAACGTTGGGTTCTCGATTTTTGGGGCTGATTTTGTCAGGTAAGTTTTTCTTTTGGTTTGGGTTAGGTTAATCGATTTTGGGCATTTGTTCAAGGTTTATCCCAAATCCGGGAGCTCAATGCGATCCAAGAGCTCCATATAAGAGTGAAATGTTAGGATTTGATAGTTATTGAGGCTAATCCGTCGAGATTTCGATTTTCTTTTATGTAACTGTTACGACGTACCATTTCCTATGAATATAACGTACCATTGTATGTTGTGTTACCGTACCTAAATACATTGCGACACAGTCCGATTGGACATTTGTTATGTAGTATCTTTGTGTATTTATTACGTACCAAGTAGCATGTCTATACGTTATCAAAATGTCCAGTTATGCAGTACCAATCTAAACTATACACCGTACCATTTTAACAGGTTGCCATATTATCTGAAAATATGGCGTCTGCAAATTCGTTTGATGGCAGGACGTTATTTGCAATGTGTGAGTATAAAAGGGAGTCTTCGTTACTATTAATCAATGAAGCAACGACGCTTATCGATATATACGTATCCCTCCAAAGAAGGTGGTCGGATATCGATTCCCGGCATGACTCAATAAAGTATCAAGTTCCGTTCCAAAGTTTGTACTCGACATTGAAAGAAAATACGGATGTTTTCAATATGTATCAGCTGTTTATGCGATACAAATTTTCAATGATACCGATGAAAGTGGAACGTGCCGATGAATGTGGTACAAGTGGCCCGACGAACATGTTTGTTTTTATTTTAAGTTGTTAAACTTTAAATTTTGGGTTTTCATATTGATGATTGACAAAATTACTTGTAGTACGGAAGACAACGGAGAATCCGTGGAGTTTGATTTTGAAAGAAACACAGTAGATGCATGGAGTCATTGCATTCGGGGAGATGGACAAATCTTTAGGGATGCAGATGAATTTAGACGGAATTTGAAGAACTACTCCATTGCGATTCGAAGAAACTTTGTATATGCAAAGAACGAGCGTAAGAAAATCATTGCCGTTTGCAAGGATGAGACGTGCAAGTGGCGGATATATGCTTCGCGTTATAAATGTGACAATTCATTTGCGATTCGGAGATCCAATCTACAACACAGTTGTGGTGAAGATACTCTAAGGAGTCGTGATCATCCGCGAGCGGACGCGCCGTGGGTAGGAAACATAGTGAAAGAGAGGGTCCGAGACGAGCCATCGTATCGTCCCGGTGCTATGGTTAAAGACATCCTAAGAGACTATGGAGTTGAAGTGGGGTACCATAAGGCGTATAGAGGCAAAGAAAGTGCTATTCGTAACATATATGGGTTGGATAATGGTACGTTTGATCAGTTGAGGTGGTATTGTAATGCCGTTAGAGAAACCAATCCGGGTAGCGTGGCTGAGTACGATGTATACCCTCACGACAACAAGTTTCGTCGGCTCTTTATCTGCTTCCACGCGTGTCTCGTAGGCTTTGTTCGTGGATGTCGGCCGCTCATATTTGTTGATGGTACTCACATTAAGACCAAGTTTAAAGGAGTGCTCGTTACGGCCGTCGCAAAGGATGCAAACGAAGATTTGTTTACGGTTGCCTTTGGCGTTGTAAGCGTCGAAAATGATGAAAACTGGGAGTGGTTCTTTGCTAAGTTGAGGACCATGTTCATCATTACCCGTCGACATTGAGGGAGCTGACGTTCTTCTCAGATCGGCATCCGAGTATTATTAAAGCTGTTTCTATATCATTTCCAGGAAGTCGTCATGCATATTGCTTGCGCCATTTGGTCGACAACTTCAAGAAAGAGGTACTTTTTAGTAATGTGCTCACTATGTTAGTGAATACGATGCAAGTAATTTGTTCTTAATTTTTACAGGTGATGAAACATTACCCGAAGCACAACAAGAAACATTGGTCATCCGTGTTCAAAAAAGCGGCTTATGCAACTACTTCGGTTCAGTTTCATAATCACATCGCCAGCATCATCGAGTCTATGCCAATTGCGCAGACTTTTATTGAGCGATCAGATCCAACATGTTGGGCAAATGCGTTATTCGACGGGAATAGGTGGGAGTTATTAACAACAATCAAGCAGAGTGTTGGAATTCTTGGGTAAGAGAAGCACGGTCGTTGCCTGTAAAGGGAATGGTTGATACCATTCGCGTGAAAATCATGACGATGATGCACGAACGACGCGAGAGAGGAATGACCCTTGTTAGCGAGTTATGTCCAAAACAAGAAAAGAAACTTGTTCAGAATATCTCTGCTGGTCGCACGTTGAAAGTGAGTAAATCTTCGAACGTGGCATTTGAGGTGGTCGGTGAAGATGGCTCATTTGCGGTGGACATCCAACAGCGGACCTGCTCATGCAGAGAATGGGAAGTCTATAGAATCCCTTGTAAGCATGCAGCAGCGTGCATTGCGACTATGAGACATTCTTTTTACGATTATTGTGATCCGTACTTCCGATGCCAGAAGTATAGAGATGCATATATGTCGATCATCAACCCTATTCCGACTCACGAGATGAATGCTCAAACCGATGATGGGAATTTCATTCGCGACCCGGACATCCGCGTTCTCCCCGGTCGCCGAAAGACACGGAGGATTCCATCTCAGGTAGATAGAAGATCCAACAAGTGTAAAATATGTGGGAAATACGGACATAATCGCCGTACATGTACAGAAGCCGTAACGACGTAGCGTCCGTATTTTCCATGTATTTTGTCATTGCTTTTGTCCCATGACCTTTTTCGGTGTTGTTTTGTATGGTCTTGGCTCATTCTTTTTGTCTAAATGATGCCAGTAAGTAGAAGTTTTTGTCCAAATTTGGTACTGTAAAGACTGCCAGTTTGGTATTGTAATTGATGCACGTTTGGTACAGTATTATGTGTAAATCTGGTACTGTAATTAAGGCCAGTTTGGTACCCTATGACATGCAAGTTTGGTACGATTATATATTACTCTTTGTTACTGTACGCACATTTGGTACTGTGATGAATGCCAGTTTGGTACCCTACGACATGCCAGTTTGGTACCCTACGACACGCCAGTTTGGTACGGTTATATACTACTTTTTGGTACTGTTATGAACGTCATTTTGGTACAGACATGCAATTTTGGTACTCTAAGACATGCAATGTTGGTACCCTAAGTCTTCATCATTTTGGTTCCTTTAGAAGACGTCGCTTTGCTACTGTATGCACATTTGGTGAAGTAATATATGTTAATTTGGTACTGTGATGAATGCCACCATGGTACCCTACGACATGCCAGTTTGGTACCCTACGACATTCAATTATGGTACTCTAAGACATGCAATTTTGGTACTCTAAGACATGCCATTTTGGTACACTAATACATGCAATTTTGGTACCCTAAAATTAAAGTAACAAATGGTATTTAATCCTTCACTATATTCCGTCACAAACGACGTATTTCAGCAAGTGTTCATGTGGAAGACAAGGATTAGAATTTTCTGCCTTTTTCAGTAATGATTGCACATTTTTCTGACTTTTTCAGTAATGATTGCACATTTTTCTGACATTTTTCAGTGATGAGTTGGTCAGACTCTGACATACGAGGTATAAAATAATAAAAGTCAGCTCGTCTGACATGTCAGTGGCTTTCCTAAAATGTTTCATGTCATCAGTAATTTTGGGTACGTCGTTCGTGGCTGATTTGGTACTCTTTAAACCAAAGGATAGGTACCCCTACCAAGATATTTAAGGTACGGCGTCCCTTATATATATGATACGTCGTACTAGGGTTAGTATTTTTCGATGTCGATCGAAGTACTTTTTCATCTCGGACCACCGTAGAACAATAATATACAGTATTCAATACGTTTCAGATCAAATTCGGTGCATTAAACCCCGCACGGATGAATTAAATCTTAAAATACCAAGATTCATTGTAGTATAAGGATAAAAGCAAGAACATCTACAACATGTTTTGAATAATTTGGTGAGTGCTAGATCTGTGAACTCGGTGCATTAGGCTTTCCTTTTTTTCTCGTTTCGTTATTGTTCGGCATTGTGAAAATAACGCAGGACAACGCGATTCGATTAGGAATGTATTCATTTTTCGATCGTATAACAAATGATACCGTATACTTTCATATCTGGGTACCGTATATGTATAATTCTGGATGCCGTCAACATGCAGGTTATGGTACTATATATGTAAATGAAAAGGTACCTTCTGTAAAACACAAGGTACCTTAGTGTACAACAGACAAGGTAGTTCATGTGCTGTATATAAGGTACGGTATGTATAGTATTAATGGTACGGTTAACCTGGATATTCTGATACTCTATACGTAAAGGATAAGATACGGTCAGCGAAAAACATATGATAACCTGCATAAATTACGGACAGTCATAGAACAACACAACATAGCACACACTTGGCAACAAAAGGTCTCCAGACAGTCCTATTCCCAACTCAAACTAAGTTAACCAAACTAAACAAGAGTCTCCAAAGAGTCTGATAGCATATCCCAGATAATTACTGAAAAAGATCTAACATACAACTACGCTCGTCACGTAAAATGCGAGCAGCCATAGTAGCACGATAGACATCCATGCTGACTTCCTTGCCATACTTCTCGAACTCTTCGGTGTCGACAACGTACTCCTCTATGGTCAAACATGCGTGCACACCGCAGTCCACTTCGCCAAATTGGGGCCTGTTGTACTCCGGATCCACGGTCTTCCTACATTGATAATCGTACTTTGCAGACCAATACTTCGTCAGGAAATCAGCCTGCACAAATTAAAAACGACATTAACGCATACCCGAACATAATCGACGAAATATGCCCAATGTTAAAACTTACGAAGGCTCTAGCGGCCCAGGTCATCTTATGCGAGGCCATCGGATCCCGCACGTAGAACTTTCTCTCACTCACCTTGTAGACGAGCACTCCCCAGTGGTTACCTGTATTGACAGGCGTCAACACGTATGACAATTCAGTCAACGCATGGCCATCAAGCCGCTCTAGCCATGCCCGACTACTCCCCGCCATCTCCTCGACGAACTTCTCTAGCTGATTAGCTTCCACCTTCCTCTTTCTCGACGCCTTCTGTATCTTTGTCCAGTAGTCGGCCTGCACGAAACTTGGGAATACAAAGACGCTTGGTCTCCCGGAGATCCCCGCGGACCGCCGTGTCAAACAGTCGACGAAAGCGTCGATAACATTTGACTTAAGCAAATCCCGGAAGAGCAGCATATAGAATCCTTGTGCATCGACGGCGGCAATGTCGCTTTGCCAAACGACGTCGCTGCATAAGTATTAATCGCACATTTAAAAAGTAATCAAATGAAAACCATCGAAACATCGAAGAAAAGGTACCTAAGCTTCTTCGCTTTAAGGTACGCGTCGATGCACTGACGCTGCTCCGCATGGATCTCGAGCCGGGCAGCATAATCCAGTCTGTCCGCGTACTTGGAGCAGTATGCAACAGACGGCTCTCGCTCAGACTCGGCGGCCTCGACATCAACCACAACAGCTTTGTTTTTTGCCTTACCCTTCTTCTGTGGCCGCTGAGGACTTGAATCTGGTGTGAGAAAAGCCGAATTTCGCCGTTTTTTACGATCGTTTCGGCCTCGCACCGTTCGAGCAATCGACGAGGCCTTAACCTCCTCAGCCTGAGACTCCGCGGCCTTATCCTCCTCGGCCTGATCCTCCGCACCCTTATCCTCCTCGGCCTGATCCTCCGCACCCTTATCCTCCTCGGCCTGATCCTCCCCACCCTTATCCTCCTCATCATCCTCTTGTGCTACTTCTTCACTAACCTCATCCTCCGCTTGATCCCCATCCCTATCCTCACCCATATTCACATCCCTATCCTCAACCATGTCCTCCCCGGCCTTCTCACCGTCGCTATGAACCGTCTGTTCGGGCATATCCTCAGCCTCTTCCATGACCCTCGCCTCCTCTTTGGACGTATCAACCTTTGACGTCCCACCACTTGACTGTAGATCTCTTATAACCTCGTCCTTCAACCTCAACTCAGCTTCCAACCTCTCCACACGAGCATTCCACTCTAATTGAGATCCGCCAACTCCCACATCAACCTTAACCACACATAATTCATTAAACAGTTACAAACAAAGCAAATAATACCTAAAAAAGTAGGGAACTTTATACCTCCGGCAGCAAATTTATCGGATGCACGAACTTCAATTCCTTCTTTGTTGGGTATATTGGGACGACAGATGCAATTGCAGCCAATTCAGCCTCCGCAGCGGCTACGTCATTCGGAACTCTACTCTCTTCCCATTGAACATTCTGGGAAACATGTACATCTCCCGTTTCTGCGCCAACGAGGGCACGTGCTCATACACCCAAATCTGAAAGACGCCAAAGCATTATATTCATCAATAAACGCATAATCAAAAAGGAAAACTCACAACGTAATGGAGTATTACCATCAGCCCAATAGTGCACCCATTCATCATTAGGCTGGACGAGTCGCTCCGCATCGAATTCGCAGCCATTTGCTTTATCTCGGCCACCAAAAAATCGTGTACCGCCCTTCCCCATGCGTACTCCCCCATCATGTCGACATCGTCGACGTACGCATTCACAAACTTTGGGTTTTTCGAATTCCCCATCGGGAATAATACAGAGTTAAACAAAAAAAGTACAAACAACCTGAGGAACTCATCCGTGTTCTCCCTCCCAAGCTTTCCGACAAACTCATTCAACAACTCTAAGATTTTTTTTACGGGTTACATTGCCATTTTTCTTATCGAAAAGCCGTTCAACGGTTTTCGATTTCATCTTCGAATTTAGGTCCACGGGCTGCCCAACGTTATGCAATGCCATTACAACACTAAATTCCTGTGGGGAGAATACCACATTCGTATTCTCCCCCAACCTAAAAGTGTTCGCCTCTACACTATAACGCTTTATCAATGCCATGATTCGAGCAAACGAATGCGACATCTTAGGCATATCTAAAAAAAATGAAACGGAGACCTTCGTATAGCTTCTTTTTGATCAGGGGTCATCCTACCCTTCAAATTGCTAATGGTAGATCGAAAGAGCGTAGGATGGCACCTGGAAGACAGCTCAAATCCCTTCCGCGGAGGCATTTCTGCAAAAAAAGCAAAACTGTTAACAAGCAGTACCATTTTATTCACACAAGGGGTACCAATTTGGCCAAACAGAGGGTACCAAATGCATCGATATTGCAGTACCAAAAAAATTGACACCATTTTCGGAAAACCCACTGCTAACAAGCAGTACTATTTTATTCACACAAGGAGTACCAGTTTTCCAACACAGAGGGTACCAAATTCAGTCATAATGTAGTACCAAAACAGATTGACCCCATTTCAAGGTAACCACTAACAAGTAGTACCATTTTATTCACAAAAGGGGTACCATTTGCAAAACATAGGGTACCAAATTCAGTGACAATGTCAAAAAAAAATTAACCCCATTTTCCGAAAACCCACTGTTAACAAGCAGTACTATTTTGTTCACACAAGGGGTACCAATTTACCCTAACAGAGGGTACCAAAATCATGGATAATGCAGTACCAAAACAAATTGACCCCAGTCGATAAAACCAATGTCAACAAGCATTACCATTTTACGCGCATAAGGGGTACCAAATTTCCTAAACAGAGAGGACCTAATGCAGTGATAATATAGTACCAAAAAAATCCCCATTCGGACACTTTTGCCAAGTAGTACCATTTTATTCACACAAGGGGTACTAAAATGCCGAAACAGACGGTACCAAATGCAGTTACAATATAGTACCACAATAAAATGACCTCATTCGAAAAAACAAAAATCGACCCATTCCAAAAAAATCCCAAATGTGAAGCAGCCACGACGAAATGCACGCACAAAAAAAGCGTAATCGACCAACAAATCACGCGCATTCCAAAAACGCGCACAAAAAAACCCTAATTTTGACGAAATCGTCGCACTTTACGGTAACACTGTGAAAGACTTACCAATCGATTTCAGAAGCTAATACTTCGACGAACGACTGGAGTGACGACGTAGAATCTGAAGCCAAAAACACCCGGGTCGATCTGCCAAGGAATCGCGCGATTTGGTGCGACTATGTGCGGTTTTTTTTTTAAATGGAGGAACGAACGCGAAATAAGAAAAGCAGGTAAAAGATGTAAATAAGCAGTTTCAGTAGGGGTAAATCCGTCAGTTAGGTACCTATCAGTAAAACAAAATTCAACTAGGTACCTAGTTTAAAAATTCATCTGACTAGGGACTGAACTGTATAAATTTTATTAATGTAGGTATTTAAGTGTTGAATCCCCTAATTTATATTAGTAAAACCTTATTTCATATGGAATCAGTCTCCACGAAAAGACTATTTCAAGTTCCAACATATTTTTATACAATTAAAGTTATCTCAATGCTATATATAGCTGCTCACTCAATTATTTGAGACATGAGATGTTTTATGTGTTTTACTTTGGAGAATGACATCGATGCTTAGAGACATATACTTCAGAAGACTGCAAATGCAAAGAAGAGAATGAGTGGTGTGCTTGATGTGCTTGTATTTATTTCGTCATTTATGGACTTCACGTCTTTTTAAACTGTTAGGTCTGAGGAGTTAGAGGGAATTGGGGATGATTGGGCACGACCTTTGGCTAAGGAGAATACTGATAATGGGCCACAAGTTGTTGGGCCGGAAGAAATCACTGGGCTCAATTGAATTTGACCCAACATATCTTTAATTCTGTTATTAATTACTATTGCTAGCTGTACTTAAACAAGGGAACTGTTCACGTGAATGATATGGAAATTGTTACAATTCATTTCTCTCTCACTCACGTTTCTCTTCTGCTCTTCTCTTCTTCTTCTCCAATTCTCTTCTTCTTCTCCTTCTGCTACTCCTTCACCTTCAATACGCCTGAATAACACCTGAGAACAGAGTCAGTTAGTTCAATAGATTAAGTCCCTAATCAGTTGGTATTAAACTCCCCAGAAAATTGCCCGGATCTTACAACTTGGTATCAGAGTCGACCTTCCTCGGACTGAAATGGCAGACCACAACACCCGACAGAAAGATGTGCAGGATACCCTGAAGAAACACGAGAGGCTATTGGCTGATGAAATAGCTCAAAGGGAAGTAACTGAAACTCAGCTGCGAGTTGAAATGAGCTCGACCAAGGAAACAGTGAATGTGTTGAATGACCATGTTGCACAGTTAAACCAGAAGATGGGAGAGTTTGGTCAAAATCAACAAGAGCTTCAACAGCAAGTAGGAGAAATAAACCAAACCCTTCAGCTCATTATGAAACAGCTCCAAAACCAAGCCCAGAGCCAAACCTATTCCTACTCCAAATCCAAATCAATCCTAGGAGAAATACCTGAAACATCCCACCGCAACTTCAACACCTATAACCTACCAAAATTCAACTCATTCAACCATCAGACCCAAAACCCCGAGAATCCCCCAAATTCCCTACCTAACCACTACCTACCCAAACTGGAGTTTCCCAGATTTGATGGAATGGAGGCCCGAGCCTGGCTGAAGAAGTGCAACAGATATTTTCAAATGGTGACCTCCTTGGATGGGTTTCAGAAGGTACAGGTTGCCTCCTTGTACCTGGAGGGCAAAGCAGAATTATGGTTTCAAGGTCAGTATGAGGATAGAGATCCCCCCATGTGGCCAGAATTCACTGAAGATGTGTTAGGTAGGTTTGACAACCTGGAACCCGAGATGATGGTGGGTGAATTCAATAAGCTACAGCAAACTGGGAGCGTAAGGGATTATGTTGATAAATTTGAGGAACTGAAATCCTACATGTTGCTCTATGATCAGAAGTTCAATGAAGACTACATTACATCCAGTTTTATTGGAGGGTTGAAGGAAGAGATAGGGGGTATGTCATGTCCCAAAAACCTAAAACCTTAACCCAAGCCATCTATCTAGCTAACAGACAAGAAACCATTGTAGAAGCTATCCTTAAAAAAGTTCAATCACTACACAAACTCAGCCACCCCCAGAAACCACCCTACAAACCACCCAATCCCAACCCTTATCCTAGTAGCCAGCCTAGACCTGTGAACCAGCCCAAACCTCTCTACTCAAACAGCCCAAGGAAACTCCTTACAGCAGCTGAAATGAGGGCCAGAAAGGAAAGAAACCTGTGTTACAACTGTGATGAGACATGGGTCCAAGGCCATAGGTGCAAACTAGACAAACAATTGTATTTTATGATGACTGAGGAGGAGGAGGGAGTTGACCAACATAATGCGGTGGAAGTAGAGGAATTGGCTGAGACTGAGGAGGATATGACCATATCACTACATGCTATAGCTGGAAGTACTAACTCAAACACCTTCAGGGTCAAGGGTTCAGTAGGGACAGAGGAGATACATATACTCATAGACAGTGGGAGCACACATTGTGTCCTTGATGAGCAAACTGCAAGGAGGCTGAATTGTACCCAAGAAATCACTACCCCTATGCTGGTCAGTGTAGCTGATGGGGGGAAAATATTAACACAGAACTACTGCCCCGGGTTTTGTTGGCAGATTCAAGGCCAAGATTTTGATCATCCTATCAGAGTAATAAGGCTAGGAGGATGCGAGATGGTGTTGGGAGGAGACTGGCTGAAACAGCACTGCGGGATCTTGGATTTCAAGAAGATGCAGTTAACTATTAGCAAGGGGAGGAACAAGATTACCATCAATGCCTTAAGTGACAAGGCAGAACTACATCAGATGACAGCCTTGAGTGTCAAAAGGGCAATGAAGAATGGCTGGGATAGAAACCGAGGAGAACTATGGTCCCTTAGCATACAACCTTTAGGAACCACACCCCCTGAAGTAAATGACCTACTCAAAAAGTACCCTGACATCTTTGAAGAACCCAAGTCCCTACCCCCTAGGAGAGAAATTGAGCACCAGATTCTGTTAATTCCCAATGCAATACCCAAAAAACATGCCCCATATAGATACAGCCATGCCCAGAAGAGTGAGATAGAAAAGCAGGTGCAAGAGATGCTAAAGGATGGCGTAATCAGACCTAGCTACAGCCCCTTTGCCTCCCCAGTCCTACTGGTCAAAAAGAAAGATGGGAGTTGGAGGCTGTGCATTGATTATAGATACTTGAATAGCCTCACAATCAAGCACAGCTTCCCCATCCCAGTTATAGATGAGCTATTGGATGAACTTTTTGGGGCTCAGTACTTCTCCAAAATTGACCTCAGATCAGGTTACTTCCAAATCAGAATGAAACCTGACCACATACCCCTAACCAGTTTTACCACCCACCAAGGCCACTATGAGTTCCTAGTTATGCCCTTTGGCCTATGCAATGCCCCCTCAACCTTCCAAAGCCTAATGAACCTAATCTTTAAGGACTATCTCAGAAAATTTGTTCTAGTTTTCTTTGATGATATACTCATCTTTAGCAAATCCCTCCCAGACCACATCCAACACCTAACCACAGTCCTAAACACCCTACGAACCCATACCCTCTATGCCAAAAGCAGCAAGTGCAGTTTTGGTCATACCAAGGTCGAGTACTTAGGCCACATCATAACTAATCAGGGGGTGGCCACAGACCAGAACAAGATAGAATGTATGATCCATTGGCCTACACCAAGGAACATCAAATCCTTAAGGGGATTCCTAGGCCTAACTGGTTACTACAGGAGATTCATAAAAAACTACGGGGTTATCAGCAGGCCACTCACTAACCTGCTGAAGAAGGATGCCTTCCAATGGGGCCCTGAAGCTGAGGATGCCTTCTCTGAACTCAAGGCAGCCATGACTACAGCCCCTGTACTAGCCTTACCAGATTTCACCCTACCTTTTGTGATTGAGACTGATGCTTCAGGAAAGGGCCTGGGGGCTGTTTTGATGCAAAATGGAAGGCCCATAGCTTACCTGAGCAACTCCTCTGTCAGAAAAACCAAGGGCTATCAATATATGAAAAGGAACTCTTAGCCTTATTCATGGCAGTGACAAAGTGGAAACATTACCTTCAGGGCCAACACTTCATCATCAGAACAGACCAACAAAGTCTCAAGTACATCCTGGAGCAAAAGGTTGAAGGTCTACTGCAACAAAAGTGGGTATCCAAATTGATGGGGTTAGACTATGAGATACAATACAAAAAGGGAAAGGAAAATAAAGCAGCCGATGCTCTCTCAAGAAGAGATCAGGAGACCCCTGAATGTGCTGCCCTTACAGCTTTGATCCCCAAGTGGGCAATTGAGTTACAGGACAGCTATGAAGGTGATGAGTACTACAGCCCCATCATCCAACAAAAGCTCCTAGACCCAGAGGCAGCCCCAGAGTATACTTATAAACATGGGGTTTTGAGGCACACCAACAGATTATGTGTAGGGAACAAAAACCAACTGAGACAAGGCATCTTTGAACAACTACATGACTCTTCTATTGGGGGACATTCAGGCATTATTGGTACCTATCAAAGGGTTAAATCTCTTTTCACTTGGCCAGGAATAAAAGCAGACATCACCAAATGGGTGAAGGAGTGTGATGTTTGCCAAAAAACAAAGGCTGAGCACACCACTTATCCAGGTTTATTACAACCTCTTTCAATTCCTACACAAGCTTGGGATAGTATATCTATGGACTTCATAGATGGCCTTCCCAAATCCGAGGGTAAGGATACCATCTTTGTGGTTGTGGATAGACTGACCAAGTATGCACATTTTGTTGCACTCACACACCCTTTTTCCACAGAAACTATAGTCAAGGTTTTCATTGACTCCGTTTACAAACTACATGGGCTGCCCTCTAACATCATTTCTGACAGGGACAAGATTTTCACTAGCCAATTTTGGCAGAACCTCTTTAAAACTGTAGGTACATCTCTAGATCTGTCTACCGCATACCATCCCCAGACAGATGGGCAGACAGAAAGAGTGAACCAGTGCCTAGAGAACTACCTAAGATCTATGTGTCATCTCAAGCCTAGACTTTGGTTCAAGCACTTACCTCTGGCAGAGTTCTGGTATAACACCAACTACCACCGCAGCATCAAAATGACACCTTTTCAGGCCCTCTACGGATACAGCCCCACACAGGTTCCCCTGGGCCCCTTGTCTGAGGTTTCACACCATGCTGTTAAGGAGTACCTGCAAGAGAAACAAAGGATTATCGAAACTTTGAAGGATAACTTGAAGCACGCGCAAGAGAGGATGAAATTCTATGCTGATTGAACAGAGAGGGAATTTGAAGAAGGGGAGGAGGTCTATCTCAAATTACAACCCTATAGACAGACCTCACTAGCTCTCAGGCGGAAGATGAAGCTCGCCCAGAAGTACTATGGACCGTACATCATCCTACAGAAGATTGGAAAGGTAGCCTACAAACTACAGTTACCACCGGAAAGCCAAATCCACCCGGTTTTCCATGTATCACTACTAAAGAAAGCTATCAAGAAGAAGTACAGACCTACACCCATTCTACCACCTATCAACAATCAAGGAGAAATAAAAATCGCACCTTTACAGATCCTTGACCGTCGAACCATCGTCCGTCGTAAGATCCCAATTCGGCAGCTGCTGGTACAGTGGGCATTCTCTTCGCCGGAGGAGGCCACGTGGGAGGACCTAGCATTCATAAGCTCTCATTTCCCGGCCTTCAATTCTCGAGGACGAGAATCAATTCAAGGGGGGGAGATGTTAGGTCTGAGGAGTTAGAGGGAATTGGGGATGATTGGGCACGACCTTTGGCTAAGGAGAATAATGATAATGGGCCACAAGTTGTTGGGCCGGAAGAAATCACTGGGCTCAATTGAATTTGACCCAACATATCTTTAATTCTGTTATTAATTACTATTGCTAGCTGTACTTAAACAAGGGAACTGTTCACGTGAATGATATGGAAATTGTTACAATTCATTTCTCTCTCACTCACGTTTCTCTTCTGCTCTTCTCTTCTTCTTCTCCAATTCTCTTCTTGTTCTCCTTCTGCTACTCCTTCACCTTCAATACGCCTGAATAACACCTGAGAACAGAGTCAGTTAGTTCAATAGATTAAGTCCCTAATCAGTTGGTATTAAACTCCCCAGAAAATTGCCCGGATCTTACATAAACCATCATTCATTCGATGATGAATTATTTCATTTTTTTCTCACTTTCTTTTAAGTTTTATATTTTCACTAGGAAGTATGCTAAATGCAACAAGCCAACTTTTATAGTATAATCATTATCAAGTTATTAAAATAGTTAGAAGAAAAGGACCCCACTTAGGTATAGATGTTATTCTAATACGGATATTAACATTCCAAATTCATGAATTAAATAAAGGAAGTTGTGTATTTTAATGATTTTGCAGCCAATTATTGAACCTAGTCGTCTTCACCACTTGGACTTTATAACCCACTGGCCACGCGCAAATTCACGTATTAATAAATGTATTTTGTTCTGTGTGTGAATAGATAAGATATATATTCATAAATCATAATGGAAGAACTTGTATATGTTATTGTTATGGTAAAAGAAATCTTTGACTAAGAGTAGGCTTAAAGGTCGGTCGTCGTCTTGCAAGTATGATTGCGTAGTTATGACCAAGGTTCATGTATCTCTTAGTGATGTGTTATTTGTCTTTGATGGCTATTATGTGTTACTGTTGATCTTCACGTTTTTCAACTATCTTATTCAACCCACGCAAACAAACACTCACTAGAAGATGCATCGATATTTTATATATTATCGGGAAAAAATTATTATAATGGCGGCAAAAGGAGGCGTGGTGATGAAAGTTAATGAGTGACTAATGATGATTGGGACTAAATAATATTAATAAGCGTTGGAAATATAGTAATATAAAATCAGTTATCCTGTTAACTTTGAGATGGAATGATGGTTCATCATGCAAGAATTTGTGTACCAAACCATCGTTACCAAAGGCAAGAAAAAAATCTAATGGACAAGAAATGATCATATAAACGTCACGAAAAAATACTAAGATAAATTATAATATAATAAGATAAATTATAATATAATACACAAATTGAGGTGATCATTTTATAATACAAACATGATCGCCATCCGTATATAACGAGAATTGTTCCACCAGGAAAATATAGAAGGGATAGATAAATGTGACGGTGGCTTTTCTTTTGTTACTTGTTACATTCACGACTAGAAAGACACGTAGTAGGCACGAAAAATTCGGTGTCTAAAGCTAAATTTCATATTTATTGAGTCGTTAGACACGGAACTTTCGTGTCAAATTGTGTGGATGTTGTTCTCGTAGCAAATTTGGACACGGATATATACTATTTCTAAAAATAAATTTGTCACATTTCCGTATCTAATCTCTAAATAAAAACATATTTTGAATAAATATAGAAACAGTGCCATAATCAGTTTTTTATACTCAATACACGAAATCAAATCCGTAGTTATTTTTCGTGTCTGATACTATATCTTCATGTTGTGATGATATACTGTAACTAATATCATTTTCAACAGTATGACTACTTGACTGTAGCTCTATTATGCATTCCCCTTTTCCTTATTTATACATTACAAGTGACCAAATCAATCCTCTCCCTCTTCTCTCTCGCTTCTAGGGTTTTCTTCTCTGTTACTCCTTACTAATCATATTCATAACCCCCCAAAGAAAACAAACAAAGAAAAGAATCATTTACATGTAAGAGAACATACATCTTATCATCAACATCATTATACTCTTCTCAAATTGATCACTCTTTGAATCTTGGAACTTGAGTGCTTCGACAGATTCGAGGTACCCAGATCGCAGCATATGTGGTATAGTGGTATTTTATTTATTCATTTTTTCAATTAAGAGACATCGCAGCATATGATAGTACCTATATTTCTATAATTATATAAGATACACATATAAATATAACAGATCAATGGCTTCTTCTTCTTCTTCTCCGAGTAGCACAAACTCAAACCCTCCTTGTGCCGCCTGCAAATTCCTTCGAAGAAAATGCCTCCCAAGCTGCAACTTCTCCCCTTACTTCCCGCCCGAGGAGCCCACAAAGTTCATCAAAGTTCACAAGATCTTCGGCGCAAGCAACGTAAAGAAGCTCCTCAGCGAAATCCCGCCCCATCAGAGAGAAGACGCTGTGAATTCTCTGGCCTACGAAGCTGAGGCGAGGCTCAAAGATCCCATCTACGGATGCGTGGGCGCTATTTCTGCCCTTCAGAGGAAATTAGATGCCCTTCGTAGAGAGCTCGAAGCTGTGAATGCTGATTTAATCAACCTTAATGCTACTGCTATTACTAGCTTTGATTATAATGGTACTCACAATGACGTCATCGTCCCAGCTAGGGTTTTCGATGGTTCTCCGTTCGATCAGAGCTCTTTGGAGCTTCCTTATTACCATCAGATGATACAAGATCAGAATTCGAATTCGGGTTTTGGTAAGAATTCGTTTGGTGGTCGAAGCTTCTGATTGGTAATGCTGGATTGTGTTTGATTCTATGCATGTGTTTAACCATGTTATGGTACTGGGAAACAAGTTGTAATGATATTGAACATTCTGAGAAGGGTATTTGATGTGTATATCTTTTGTAAGTATATGCTTCTCGGCTTGATTGTACTCTATTTTTACATTGTCTTCTCATTTCATGTAAATCGAATGCTTGATCTTTGATTACCTAAGAACTTGTGTAACCACCACTTAATATTGTCGGATAATTTAATTTTGTATAATTTTATGGTAACGCACAGCTCTTCACTCTAAGCCAAATGTAGGGATTTTTTCTGACCCAAATTTCAGGCTCATATAAGCTTTTGGGATTCCTGTACCAATTGGCAATAGCGGGAGTTAGCCCACAAGCTTATAATAAGCCACACATAATTTTTCTAATTATTTCGATGTGGGACTTGAGTTTGACACCCAATAATTCTCCCCTCAAACTCAAGACCACTCAACGAGGCTTCCTTTCAACGATAATCATCTAACGGCCGTTCCTTTCCAACGGCACCCGCCGCCTGTCAGGAAGACTTTCGACACAAGGCATCAAACATTTTACAAGGGTCGGAGACACACCACCCACACCGTATCTGTGCTAGAATTTCTCTTTACCTGAAGGCCACCCGCACGTGTCGTTCCACGCTCACCGCACCAATGTAGGGAATATTTCGTCTCATTTACAGCCCAAGCTCAGACTCATATAAACTTGTGGGGTTCCTCTCTAAAACCAATTGACAATAAAGGAAGTTAGCCCACAAGCTTACTCATAATCTTTCTAATTATCCGAAGTGAGACTTGATTTGATACCCAACAACGAACTTTTTTTTTTTCCTTTTCTAGCAATTTGGTTGTGGAATTTTCTCCAGACAAAAATCTAATCAGTTAAGGCACCAATTAAAGTAGATCGAGAGATAACAAAAATTCTAAAGGCGTTCAGCTTTTGTTCCCCCTATTAAATAATTTCAACCATAGGAGTTATTACTACACTGTTGTTGCGAGTTTCATTTGTCTCCAGGACCATAAACAATATCCCTAGGAAGATTTAACATCCATGTGAACCAACCAACATAAACTTATGTTAATTTTCATTAACTTTTTTTTTTTGTTCTTTAAATAGGTGTGTATTATAAAACAGTTAATTAGGAACCACAAGTTCTCGTCAATTGTTTTATAATACACACCTATTTAGTGATTTTCGAGACATAGCGTTGTCTTGATTTTGACACGACTGTTTAGTACTGTTATATTTTCGTATCACAGAGAAACGAAGAAAACAAAAACAGTTCGATCTTATTTAGACTGCAGACGCGTGACATTTACTAAAGAAAAAGACCAAGTTGATTATTAAATAAAATGGCGTTAATCGAACTTCTTTCATAATCAATTTAATTCAGAAATGATAGAACATCACCCAAAAGAACGGACACTCCATGAAGCTCCCCCAATAGATGTCATGCTCCGTCGTGATTGTTTGAAAGTTTAGTTTTTTTATATTACATATTTTATAGTTAAATGTTTTTACAGTATGAGTTAAGTAAATTAAAAGAATTTCGAGATATCGGCTCGTCAACTAAACTAACCAACTGGATGTAGATGGTTTATGTCCCTTCAATCATACATTGGGCCCTTTGTAACCGCCCAGGATTTTGCTTTATGATCGATTGATATTTTTAATGGGCTAAAAAGAGCTGATTGAAAGTTTAAAACAACAGCCCATTTGTCATATCATAATCCTACAATTTCAACACACATTATTTATATACAAATTTTTATTCATTAATCCAATACTGGAATTACATCGCATACCTTTCTTGCAAGAAAAATACACCACAAAGCAACACTTCCCATAAAAAAAGGAAAACATTACAAGATCAAATAATAATTATTAGTGGGTGCGTATGTATAAAAACTAAAACGCACCAGCTTCGTCAAAACACATAATCAACCGTGGTCAAGCCACTCGAGCCAGCGGTCCACGGCACGTGGACCGCCACCATGCAGTCCACGTACTCGAACCCAACGCTCTTCCCACCGACCCTAACCGCCGTGGGCTTGTCCGAAGCAAACACCCTAAACTCGCCCGTGCCCTTCACACCGACCCTCACCGAGCCGTCGTCCACGTAGTCCACGGAGCGAACCGCCCCGCCCGTGTTGAGCATGTTGACCAGCCCCATCGGCGCGAACTGAACCGCGGACCTGCCCGAGGTCATGACCACGGGCGAGACGGTCACGAGCTCGAACTCGAACGGCTCGAGGGAGAGGTCGACGGTTCCCGAGGGCTTGGTGAGGACTAGCCTCTTCTCACGGAATAAGTACATTGCAAAGGTGGCGACGCCGTCGACGGGTATTGGGTTCGGGCCCTGGGCCCACTCGATGTCGTCGGGGCCCGCCAATGCGGACACCGTGTGGGAGTGCTCGGAGGCGCACTTGTTGCGCCTCTCCTCTCGGCTCCAGCCTCCGCCCTGGCAGTTGAAAGCTCCGACCACTCCAGTGTACTGAATTTCAAAAGAAAAAATAAGTCGAGCTCAATTCCGATTGGATACGGGAGAAATGCCCATTAAAGATCCATTTGAAAATTAAGTGGGTCTATCCATTGTAATAGATTTTTTATCTCACCTTGTTGAGGTTCCAAATCTTCAGCATGGTCTTGCCATCGTGGAGAGGGTCCTCGAAGAGGCATTCGCGGCTCGGAAGGGCGTAGTAGTCGCACCGAAGAATCGAGCCGTCGGGCAGGACGAGGCTCCTGAGAAGCTCGAAGTTGTGCTTCCCGACCGAGTCGCTCACGTAGATGGGCCCGCCCGAGATAGCCCGAGAGGCCGCGTGGAACTCGGCGCACGGATGGGTGGACTGGAACATGTCCCAATCGGGGTGGATGAAATTGCCCATCCACAGGCTGTTGTAGGCGCAGTGGACCATGTGGCAACCTTGAAGCCAGAACGTGCCGTTGGGATCGCCCGATGGATCAGTGCACCAAAAGTCATCCCCTATATATAATAACTTTAAAACTAAAATTTTCACTCTAAAAACTTATAAAGCTTAGCGCCAAGTGGCGTACAAAATCTAATTACGTACCAACACGGCCCAGTGATATGGCTTCAGTGCCGAGGAACATGAAGTCATTGCAGTGTTCCATGCTAGCGATAACACCGTTGCCTTTGAAGTGGTTTCTGACTGAAGAAGTCAGAGCCTTGTAATAAGCCTTAGCCAGCTCCACACGGCCGCCGTAGTCCTCGCAAAGCATTTCCAGCAACTGCAATATGATCATGAAGTTTGATTAAATAAATTTGGACGAAAACTTGTGTACCAAATTAGCAATCGATTCGTCGAATAAAAGGTAGCTTACGTGTATGACGTCGACTTTAACTCCGTCGATCCCAACTTTCTCGAGATGAGAGTGCAACCCTTCGTACATCTGATCGACGATCTCCGGCGGGACAAGGCCAACGCCATTGTTGACGATCTTGTCGACGGCCAAGTCTTCCATGGTCGTCTTAAGCCCGGGCGTCAGAACGGGCTTAATCACATTAGCCTCGGGCAGGCCCGATATGTTGGGCCTGAGCCCACCCCAATACCCACACAGTGCGTGCCACACGTACACATAGTCGACGCTGTCGAACGTCTCCTTCAGATCGCGGATGAAAGCCCCCATCCCAGTTTTCGGGCCTGGGCCCGACTTGTTCGGGCTTTCGTATTCTCGGAACTTGTAGTTCTCCTCGAACTTAATCAACCTGCATATATATACAATATTTAATAAGAGATCAGAGCGACGTAATGATAGGTGATTTAATTTGTTTCTTATTTATATTAACCTGCAAGGCATTTGTTCGCCGGCGGAGGTACGATTCATGCCCTCGGTGGTGATGGGATCATCGTCGTGGGAAATACTCTGCCAGCCGTCGTCGATCAGCACCATCCCCGGCGGACAGCCGCCGTCGACGAGGCCCTTGACTCCTTCCCAGACTCCCTTAGGCTGAACGGTGAGGTAGAAAGCGTCCCAAGTGCACCACCCAAATTTGTCCACAATCCCAGGTGGGGTCTTCTCTTCTAGAAGCTTGAAGGTGCCCAGATGCTCACGCGCCGCCCTGACGGCGTCCTTCACCACCGTGAATGGATCGTCGCCGGCGTGAATGTAAAGCACCGAGCGGAAGGAAGAGGCGTTGACTTTCGTTGACCCGGACTCTACGCATAAATCGATGAAGTCTTCGGTTTCGCTGGGTTGGAGCGAGGCTCGGAACGGACCCTCTAGGGTCGGCAGGAGGACGACGTATGGTCGGGACCCGTCTTGGGATTTGTCAAGGAGGAGGATTTGGGTCTCCCGCTCCAGGTCCGACCCGTTTGACCCGACCCAGTGGGTCGTCCACCAAACTTTGAACCTGAAGATGGACATGAACTTTATGCCCTTGAGCTTGCCGATGGGAACGACGTGGTGGCTGTTGGGTTCCTTGACGACGAACCCCACGAAGCATCCTTGGTTTGCCGCCGTCGGAGACTTTCCGGCGACGGCGTACGGCGATGGAGTGACGGTGATGTTCGCCGGAACTTCGGAGAGGATGACGTGGTCGTTGACCACGAAGTTTGACTCGTCGTCTAGCGTTATGAGAGAGTTACTGAAGCCATCGACGAGGACGGCGGCAGCGTTCGAACCACCTTTGCTCAAGCTTGGAGCCATTTGTTATTATTACAGTATAAAAGCTAGAGAAGAGTACAAATACTTGAGGCTTTGATTGAAAAAAAAAGCCCGAAGAAGGGTTTTTATAGAAGGTTTTATTAATTACAAAGCTAGGGAGAACTTCGAATATTATTGGTATCTGTACAAAAAGATTGCAAGCTTGCTAGTTAAGTGGCTTGAAGACGATGACAGTGGAGATGTGAATAGCTTTGTTTTTGTAGATGAGTAGTGAGTTTCGAGTGTCGGAACAATGGTGGATTTATAGGCAACGGATTTAACGTGTAATGAAGGTTCTTGGAAGGTGAGATGGGGCTATTATTTTAACTCTTTCTTCTTTCACGTGAAAATGGGTGGGAATTAGATTAATTAATGTTATCCCAAGTAATCATCGAGAAGATTTCTTAATTAATTTATGTGTTTGGTAAGATCTAACAAATAAGATCATGTGTCTGATGTATGCTTTTTCTCGTCTCTGGATCAATAGGTTGCGGCCACGCGGCGTTTTCTGGTAGGCACTATAGTTAGGGAGCAGTGTACTAGATTTACATACATCTTTATTTTATAGTTTCTATGAAATTAAAAAATTAGAAAGCAATTCCCACATTTTAATCTTTATAGTCTTGAAACACATGCACATCATACATATATATATATATATATTAGAAAATTCAGTTGAGTTGCGAATTATCGAAAAGGTTTCTCTCCTCAGGTCAGCCTTTTCTTTCAAACATTTTCCTCTATTTTCCAAATAATATAATAATACCTTATCGTAAAGTTTGCCAAAGCAAAATGTACTCAAATATCATTGTGCGGTCATGATTTCGAACTATAAATATAATCTACAAATAATAATTATATTATTCAACATCATCTCTCACATATATTGTTATTCTCAAACGTAAGTGTTGGTCCGTTTATATCCAACTAAAGCATATTCGAGCAATTATACCACGAAAATAAATGGAAGAATTCACTTAGCGTGGGTGTGTGAGTGCGTTCTTAAGGAGGGTTGGGAGGCTCCTTCTCTGAAAGTTCTCTTCTTATTAATTATCACGCACAAAGACACCTAACAATGTGTTAGGGCTTTAGTATTTATAACGCATGTTGGTATATAATACTTGGGGCCCTTGTAAGCCCATTATAAGAATAAAATCATTGGGCTCTAAAACATTAAAGCCCAGTTCACTTAAATAAAATACAAGATTAATAGCAAATAATTAATTGAATACAATAAATAATTCCTAACAATCTCCCTCTTAGGGGGAGTTGAGCTACAATCGAACGGAGAGATCGGAATAAAACGACAAGATACGGCCAACAACTTCAGCATGGACTTCAAGAATCAAAGTTGCCGACTCGTGCCCAGCTCTCGAGTTTAAAGAAAACTCCCAATCCCAACACAAGTTTGAACAAATGTAGGGGGAGTTGCGAAAGTGAATGAAGAGCTGGAACACCTAAATAGAAGATTCGACTCGTGTATGTCTCTCAAATTTAAAGAGAATTCCTCAATTCCAACAAAAGGTTGAACAAACGTAAGGGGTCGCGACTATCGAAGGGAAAGCTGGAACACAAGAAGAGAATATAGACCACGGTGAGGTTGGGACTACTAAAGAAGCGTCACAAGACAAGATAAAGGAAGAGGAGATTGAAGAAGAACACGCACGTAGACGCTTCCGCCATATACTTTGATACGTGTTCTTTGAGGACTCAGGACGATTACAAGACGAAGATAACCAGCGCTGAATTGCAAATTGAACACAAAGGGGGGATTATTATTGTTAGGAATTATTTATTGCGTTCAATTAATTATTTGCTATTAGTTTTGTATTTTATTTAAGTGAACTGAGCTTTAATGTTTTAGAGCTCAATGATTTTATTCATGTAATGGGCTTACAAGGGCCCAAGTATTATATACCAACATGTGGTATAAATACTAAAGTCCTAACACTAA
This sequence comes from Craterostigma plantagineum, assembly GCA_027422505.1. Taxonomy (NCBI): domain Eukaryota; kingdom Viridiplantae; phylum Streptophyta; class Magnoliopsida; order Lamiales; family Linderniaceae; genus Craterostigma; species Craterostigma plantagineum. Next base: position 1,257,683 of record JAPQWV010000011.1, on the reverse strand, counting down.
GTTTATTTATTTTTCGTAAAATATTTTATTCGTTCGCAGAAAAAGAAGGAATATGGCATCGATTAGATAGGTCGGATCAATCCCACTTGCCATCCTTCAAAAAAACCCCCCATAAAACGAGAATATGTGCTCTCTTTTCATTATTTCCCAATTTATTTTACTCGATTTTTTTATTATTCCGTTCTCGTCAAAATTTTAATTTTTTCAATAAAACTCCCACATCTTTTTGCTTCGTTTTCTGCGAGGGCCGGTGGGTTCCCATATCGATTTCACCAATATGTGGGACCCACAAAACCGAGCCGACCACATCGAATACTTGTCGCCTAAGACTAAGACTAAAGACTAACACTAGGATAAGAAACGTGTACATGTAATTTAATAAACTTGCCGCGTATTATGGCCACGTTTAAGATTATCATAGCAAGTAATTCAATGTCAAGATTTTGGTGGGACTAATGTCAAACTTAGTTATAGTACGAACGAGTTAATAACCGCTGGGCGGTTTGTGACCGTTGCTCAACTACCCATTTTGGAAACTTCGTGCGTAGTTTCGACATCTCACAGCTGTGCCAAGGAAATACTTACAACGTTGGCCATGCACGTGTCTCAGATGGATATGGTCTTTGATTGAGAATATGGCCATTTATTTATCAAGTAAATATTTCTATGAACAAGTTCCGATCTCAAAGCTAAACTTCCCTTCTTACAGTATTTTCCAACATCAAGTTCTCAAAACTAATATCGGGTTCTAGATATGGATCATCCTAATCGTAACCGATATTACGTAGTGGATAAGAAGATAATTAAACTTTTGTATCAAGTAAAAAGGGATCTATAAACTTTCGGTATTTTGTAGATTATTTTATGGTGTAATAGTTTTTATAGATAAGGGATTATTCTCGAGCGAGATTGAGGTCGTTGTTGGATGAAGGCGGAAAATATTGAACAAGACATGGGTATCTTTCTAAAAAAAAAAACTCAATCTATATTTCAATGACATCAAGTTAAATTCATACGGATAAATTACAAAATTTGCGACCTTTATTACGATTACAGTTGTATGTCATTTTCCATTCAACGGTCATACAGTTGATGTCGCTTGGGAAGAAACCAAGCAGAGGGAGCCACGGCGATTAATTGATTTTTCCTACCTTATCCCATAATATACGCCATACCCACATTAATCAATCTCTTTTTTATTATTTTTGGTTCTAATTTTACTTTTATGAAATCTAAAAAGAGCTCAAAAGTATATCTAATATACCACCGTTACACAAATCGTGCAGAAGATAACATAAATAAATAAATAGATATCGATAAAACGCGTTTGTTCACAAATAAAAAAAAAAAAAAAGAAAAAAGAGTTTGAAGTTAACTCCAACTGCGGTATTAGATGGGAAGATCTTGCCAACTAACTAAGAAAAGTACACGTGGCAGCTTATGATACAGATGCTTTTTTTAAGGATAAACCTAAATAATCCACCAAACAAAATCTCAGCTACAAACGCCATGCAATAAATAAGGAAGAGTCTGGAGTATGTATTTTATAGTCAATAGTGTGTCTGAATTCAAGGGTGGAACTATCCACACAACCCTCGCAACGACTAGCAATTCTAATTAAATTCTTGATTTATTTATTAAATTCGTAACGCTGTAAATAAAAAAATAATAGAAATAAAAGAAAATAAACAAAGGAGAAATCTTCGCAGGTAATGGAACGGTGCAGTGCAGCGTTCGTTGCTATAATATTCTTATTTAACTCCACTCGTTCTTCTGGGCAGTGGTCAGTGGCTGGGATACATATTCTATGATGTTATTACCATTCCCAAAGCAAAAACAGAAAAAAAAAAAAAAAGGGAACAAAAGGGGACGACCATTCGATTCTTTAGCCTCACGTTCTAAAAATAATACATTTTCTAGGTTTGGTAAATGATATGTCCGTAATTTATTATTGGGCTTCATCATATTACAGTCTGCAATTTCATACATAGCCCAATAGAGGAATAGATTTCACAGGCCGATGCTCTTCGTCATCCATGTCCAAATTCTGACAAAGCTTCCAATCTTCTGCTCCATATAAGCAGCTTCTCTAGCCTGCGCTTGAGCTCTTGTCTCCTCCATCGTTGCTCCTCCGTGTTTCTGTTGCTTTATATCTTCTTCCTTCGATCGTTTGTTGAACGTTTTGGCTGCTAAAAACACATTCTTAGGCCTCTCCCAACCTTGTCCGAAAACCCCATGGCCGCTCTTAGGCTGAGGCTGAGTTAGGTATTCAAGCGCTTGTAGCTCTTCAATATCGACCCAGTGAATGCAGTTTACTGGGCAAGAATCAACAGATGTCTGCATATAGAGCAGAGCCCACTTTCTCTTTCTCTTCTTTTGATTGAAAGAACAGAAAAAAGAAATGGAATCTTTACCATAATTTTGTCTTCATCATCCCCAAACTGGACTATTACACGAGCAGTGCCGAAAGCTTCGTCCATTTGGAACGTGTTTCTTGCATGATGAACACATTCTCTGCATCCTGACAATTAGCCCATCTTCGAATCATCTATCTATCGGAAGATTCTTGATAACTGTATGTTTGTGTTATTTCTAAAGATGGTTTAAGGTTGGTTTGTTACCTACGCAAGAATTTTCGTCGACGAAGAGAGCTTGAGGCCTTACGGGCCCTACCCGTTTGCTGCCGACGAAATCTCCTCCGCCTGGGAATGCGCTGGCCTTGCCTATCGATTCATCGTACTGTTTTCTTGATTGGTCCCTCATTAAAACCTCGTACGCTTGGTTCAGCTTTAGCGTATTCTCATGTCCCTGAAAAAGCCCATGTGGAATTCTTATAGCTTGGGTGAATTATGTAAAGATTTGATGATGATGATGATGAGCTACCTTTTCTCCTGCAATATCTGGATGGTACCTCTTCTGTAATCTTCTGTAAGCATCTTTGATTTCTTGAGCACTTGAATGTAAGGGAACTCCAAGAACTTCGTAGAAGGTTGTGTTCTTTCTTGGTTTGTTTAGACAGCATTCGATGACTCCAATTGTCTGTCTTTTCCTCCTGAAAGATAACATCTGAAAAATCAGATTTAGAGAAACTGAGTATCCATGTAATAAGAACGAACCTCTTCATGGAGATTATCTTCTGATGATCAAACTGCAAATGGTTTGCACGAAAGAACTGATGGTTCAACGTAGAGATCAACATGTTCGTTTGAATCAAGCTACGTGTAAAGGCCAGAAGATATTTAATATGCCCGAATATGCTTCTGTACGATAAAATATCTTAGCTAGCAATCAAAATCCATTTCATATCAATAGTGAATAAAATATCATCCGTAAACATCAGCGCAAAGAAAAACCATTCACCAAATGTGAGTTCTTCATTCATCTAATCATGCGGATATGGTCATTCAGGTCGGAACAAGAAGTTACTCAAGGAAATGATTTACTCTTTATTCGTATTAAATTATTACACAATCTTGGATACAATATGATCTAACTCAATCTTGGATACAATATGATCTAACTCGACGGTAGCTTGTAATAATCAACACCTTCATACTTGTCTAATCCACTACTCATAAACTCCATCATGTAATCTCCGAGCTTCACCTCTCTATAAAGAGCAGGTTTCTCTTCAGATATCAGATCTTCGATCGGCCCATAAACCTTAGACAGATTATCATCAGCCCCCGAAAGAAACAAAGCCACTGAGATCCTCGGCCCAACTCCATTCGATAAAACTCGGTGCATAACACTCTTGAATCTCCCATTCGAAACCAGCTATAAAATACGGCAATCAAAAGAATGCAAAACAACAATGAGGGTAGTTTAGCTGAAGATTATTATCTATTACCTGGAGAAGATCACCTATGTTTATGACTAAAGCATCAGGGTTAGGCTCGACATCGACCCATCCCCCACGGTGCATAACTTGGAGACCCTTCAAATGGTTCTGTAAGAGAATCGTCAAGAAACCGACGTCTTTATGCTTAGTGGTTCCAATGGTGAGCTCGGGCTCGGGACAGGCAGGGTAGTAATGGGAGACGAGGGAGTGGCCTTTTCCACAATCCATGTTTATAAGGTGGTCGGGATTTAGACCGAGCGCCTCGGAGAGTAGTTTCAGCAGAGTGCTTCCCAGATTCTTGACGTGCTTGGAGTACTCTATAGTGCTAATTCTGTAAGAAGAATAACATCCATTGTAGTAATGTTCAAGGTAAGAACAGTTGATAATGGAGCAGAGAAGAGTAACCTTTACCTGCAAGATTCGGGCAATTCCTCAGGAACAAGCTCACCTTTTGGGGAAGAGAAGGACAGAGAATCCCTCCAATTCGCCGTGTTCGAAGAGAAGAGATCGTAGTTGCTGATGAACTTGACGCTCTGAAATCGATCCCTGCTGTAATACTTCTTCTTCTCCTCGACGTCCATTTCGTTGAATCGCTTGATTCCATCGATCATCTCGCCGAGCACGGCCGAAGGAACGCCGTGGTTCAAAACCTGGAAAAACCCCCAACTCTCGGACGCAATTCTGATTTCCTCGACGATTCGCCTTCGCCGGTCGGAATCTTCTACTCCGGCTAAGTCGATGGTCGGAACCTGGAATTGAGCCGCCGGCAAATCGTCGCCGCCGTCGTCGTCCGGCGGTTTGATGAAGATTTTGGGAACCTTGAGCACCCCCGAGTCGACCAGACCTTTGACTCCAGCTTTCGTTCCGTCGAAGGCTTTGAGCATCTCCATTCTCTCGCCGGCGGTTCTAATATGGTCATCCTCGCCTTGAATTTGGACCTCAGCTGCCATTATCTTAATCAAGGTTTGTTTAGGTAATAAGAGGCGTGTGTATTCTTGGGCCTATATATATTAAGGAGGTCACTGAACATGGCGAGTTTGTTAGATAAGCTCAATCAAGAAGAATAAAATAAAAATAATAAAAAAACAGAAAGTCACACGAGATCCTCAAGCAGTCAAAGAAAATATTTGGGGAAGAAAAAATGAGAAGAAGCCGAGCGTGATTGATATGCTTTGTTTGAAAATTTTTTAGGTAAGTACCCGTTCGACTTTGCGTACGATTTTCCTGGTCTTGGCGTACCCTTTTATTAGTGTATTGCGTGCCATGGTACGCATATATATGGTACCTATATACGTTCCATACGGTATTGCGGCAGGTTATATGGTGGTACCATTTTATAGTTGTATTGCGTACGACAATACGTTTTTTATGGTACCTAAATATGTGATATGGTGTAACTTGCGGCGGACAGGTACCAATATGCAAAAATTTTATTCTGAGAGGTACCTGCATATAAAAAAATACTGACAGGGTACTGACTTGCTAATTTTTTATATTAATGGGGATTTTTTAAAATCCCCTTATTTTATTTGAACTATATAACCGAATTATCATTTAAATGTAATTATATATATTTATAAGTACAAAAAAAGGATGTAAGATAGTCCTTCACATAAATATTGTGAATTTACAACAAAAGATAATTGGTCGGTTTTATTCATTTCATTAATATTTTTAAACAAATTGTCGTTCATCACTTTTAATATAATTTAATAAATATAGATATATCCAATGACTTCGAATGTTGCTATGTGTCTAGTAATTATTTAAATATAAAAATGTAATAAAACATTAAAACTACACATTATCACATGTAAATACTTTAATAACTACTCACTATAAACATAAAATTCAGTGATATCTATAGAAAAATACACAATTGAATAAAAAATTACAAATCAGTACCTCTGTCAGAAATTTTTACAGATAGGTACCCGTTTTACTGTTTGTATCAATTTCCTCAGTCTTGACGTACCTTTTTATGTGTATATTGCGTACCACGTCACGCTTATACGGTACTCTACTATATGGTACCTTAGCGTGTTATATATGACGATTTTCTCAACGTATTACGTACCACAATACGTTGCTATAGGGTACCTAAATGTGTTATATGGCGTACATGCGACGAATCCGGTATCTATGTGCAAAAAATGTATTCTATTAGGTACCTACATATAAGAAAATACTGGCAGGTACTAATTACAAGTTTTTATGTAAATTGGTATTTAAGTGTAAAGATCCTTAAAATTTATTAATTTTATTAACATACAAAATATATCGTGCAATGCACGCTACAAAACTAGTATTAAAATGTGCAAATGTATAATTTTTATCGGATAAAATACTCGTTACGTGAACGAATGACCAATGAAGTAGAAACACCAAAACAAAATCTTGAATAAGCACAACCGAGTTAAAAGTCAAAACATACGTTTTAAACTAAGTTGAACTAATAAATATCCTTGTTTTTTCTAAAAGACAGCGCCGACCACGCAACTGAACTAGTAATAGTAATCAGCAGCGTGCCGCTGCGGCGGACCATAATCGCAGAAGCCGCCGACGACTTCACCACTGTTGGTCTGATTCTGAAGCAAATAACGAAGCTCTCCTTCATCACTTGGTGGCTGAAGAAGATGAAGCGTATTATTTTTAATATTCTCTTCCTCGTTGTTGTTGTTTCCAAGCAATATCTCATATCTCTGAAGACTATTACCATCGAAAGACGGCCCACCGCAAAACTGCTGCCCTAAACCACCACCGTCCAACGCCCGTGAGATGTCAGAAGGGTTCACATTGTAAGAAGCTAATTCTCTCCTCGCATCGTCTATGCCCCTCTGAAACTGATCGATCCTTTCTAGCAAGGTGGGAATCCACGCAGCGCAGCCGTGGATGGGATTCAGACGCCGCTGTAGAGCTTCGAAGCATAAGGAGTCGGCGGCGTCTCCGCGCCGGCGAGGTTCTAACCCTCTGAGTATGTTCGCCACGTTGCTGGCGCCGTACACGGCGTGGACGTCGGCGAATCTCTGAGGATCTTCCGATGGGAAGTAAGGGGCGAATATGCAGTCGTCCGTGCACTTTCTGCGCATGGATTTGCAGGCGGCGCATGGGTTTCTTGATGATGATGAAGTCTTCTTTTTTGGTGACGAAGAAGAAGTCGACATTGTAGTAGTACGTTGTTGTGTGGAGGGAGATTAGGAAAGTGTAGTCTTTACTGTACTGTTCAAGAGAATGATTCATTTGATGGATGGATATCTATGTATGTGTGTATATATTACATAGTCATAAACGCGTAAGAGGGATACGGTAAGCCTATTTTGTGGTGAATAGTAACCAACTTATTTCACCTGAATTGTTTTCCTTTTTTTAAATTTTGATTATTTAAATTTTGTGGTGAAATAGTTCGAGAAGATCTTCGAAACACGACTTCTACTTTTTCTTAAAAGATTAAAAAGTACAAAAGTTAATAAAAAGAATAAATAAATAAATAAAAACAAGTTCGCAATCCGGCTAGCGAGTTTTCAAGCACCCACGAGCAGTGTTTTAAAAAGCGTATAGCGTAGTATGTCGCGTTTTAGTGTCGGTAGCCCGTAGCTTAAATAGCGTAGCGCATTGTGTGCGGGTAATCTATATCTAATGTAATAAATTATATATAATATATAATAAATATAAATATGCTACATTCGGTTATTTTTTATGTCATTATTGTAGTTATGACTAAATAATCAATATTTTCTCGAAAAATTTAATGAATAAAAAATACGGTACAATTAATTGATTAAAATAAAAAATTCAAGATATATATGAATAATATATTTAAAGTTTATATAAGCCCATAACAAAAAACAAAAAAATAACATAAAATACTGTAACACGCTATATCCGCAATTTGGTACGCTATATGCGCAATTTGGCACGCTGTTTACGCTATTTCTCAAAATATTCGCGCCATTCAGGACAAAACGCTATATTTTTTACGCTTTAACGCGTATTTCCGCAAAATTGCGCTATTTCGCGCTACAAAACGCGCTACACTACGCTATTTAAAACACTGCCCACGAGTGAGCTTGAGCTCAAGCCGCCTCATTCGCGGGCCCGTAACAGGCTCAAGCCGACTCATCGAGTTCACGAGTTAGCTCGACTCATCTTTTCCTTTCATTTTATTATCATTATTATTATTTATTTTAAATTATTATTTGTTGTTATTATTTATTCTTATCTTTATTATTATTATACGAAAACTCATTACGAGCTCAATTTTGAATTTTAAAAACGCACCATTTGACATGAAATTTCAAATCCGACAAATTGTAATGATTTGGATTTAACCTCGAATTTAGACGAAATTCGAAAACCAAATCCGATCGACTGCCAAATGGGAGATTTGGGGAAATCCGAATTTCAAATCAAATCGAAATTCAGAATCCAAATGGGCCAAAATTGTAATCTGTTGAAATTTAAGCTGTGGAGTTGATTGTTACATTGTTAACTAACAAACTGATAAAAAAAATAATATGGTTAAACATGAAACATTTCTACCGCGCCTTGTGCGCGGCTCCAAAATACTAGGATATTTATGTGATTGAATTTGGGTTCACGGAGATAATTCTGTTCAAGAAATAACATTATTCGAATTTCAGGAGAACTGGTCAGACGATTTAAAGTAAGCGGGAGAAATCTTCCATATTTAGTTATTATTTTCATGAAGTTGATTGAAATAAATTGCACCGACATATAAGTTAATGTAGATTTTTAATTATATCACAATCGCAAGAGTTTTTTTTTTTTTTTGAAATAACAATATCAAGAGTTGACAATAGTAGTAGTGCTGGGTTTCATATCATATTTGATCATATTCTCGCTTTTGCGACGCAATCTATACAAACTTACGCCGAAAAGATTGGACCATTGGAGTTAGACGTAGTTTTTGCCTTCGCATTGCATGGGTAATTTCTAATTTCTCATTTTGTTTACTTAGTTTTATTTTGTGACAAAATCATGTTGCTTTGTTAGAAAAAGTTCAAACGCATACACTTCACTTCACCAATTTTTGCAGACAATGCTCGAAATATAGCTATGGTTGGTACGAGGAAAACTCCATAAACTAGAACTACATTGCAACATGAACTCTCTATGCTATTCGACGCATGTTTACGACGAAGAAAAGAAAAAGAACGCATCGGGCCATTTCTTGATTTTTTTCTCACCTCACTTCCCTCGTAAAGACAAGAACTCGGCGATCTTTTTTACGGTTGATGACGATAGTAGGTGTAAGGGAACCATCTTGTTAGAATAAGATGTTTAGCTCTCACCACAGTCACATATACTGCATAGCACGGTAGATGCAAAACTGCAACCATCAAGTACCTGCAAAAAACGATATTAAGAAACTGCAAAACCTTTATTTTATTCGTTCATTATTACAACACAACAACCCTTTTCATGGTACTTGGGATTTTCACTTCTCATGCTATAAAAATGCATACATAGCTAACTTACCATAAAGGAGAATAAGGTGCTGACAAGTCAAGAAAAGGATATGGCCACCTAAACCATATAGGATTAAGCAATTGAAATGAGAAATTGTCCGCTGATGTACAAATTATGTGTGTTTGTGTGTGTGCGTGTGCGTGTGTGTGTTTGAAAGAACATCTGAGATTGATTACCAAATGTTGGCAAAAGCATGAACAATCCATTGGAAGATAACGTAAGTACCAGTCCATAAAATGAAGTATGAGATCCCATACCAATGTAATTCCTGAGACGAAGATCATTTATATGTCGAAACAAAATAAACGAGCGAAAAGAAATGGAGTAAGAAATGAGTATAAAAGCAGGGTACCAGACTGTTCAAAGCAGTGTCACCGAGTAATAGAATAAGATTCAATGAATGTGCCAAAACTGTGAGCTGTAGATAGAAATATATCTACGATCAGACGATATAGGATGGTTTTGTAATGAATAATCCCTTAAAAGTGTTATGAATTACGATCGTAAGAAGAAGAAGAACTTACGAAACTCATTTCATAGTCCTTGATGTTCATGAATGGAAATATCACAGACCAATAGAGAATATCAGTGAGAGTTACTGCCCCAGCACACACCTGATCATGTAAAAGAAAGTGATTGAAAGGATCAAACAACCTACTTTAAACAATGAGGGCAATTTTTTTTTCCAGACAAGTCGTAATCTGTAAAAATACATACAGAACAGAACATTGGCAGACTTTTAATATACTCAGAGTGCAATCTAAGATTTTCAACTTAGCTCTCACCTGGTATAAAACATGAAACAGAAAATCCCAGAAGCTCGAAGATAAATGAACATTCATAAAGCTGTGACGATTCACCCTATCTGATGACGACTTCACTTCATTTCGACCCGTTTCATGGGCAAGAGGCATACGTAAACCTCGTTCTGTGTCGTCGAACGAATCACTTCTATCGTTGGTAATCTTCTTATGATCATAGTAACATCCACGAATAGAAAGAAATGAACCGAGCTGCACAAGGGAATCGGGGAAAACGATATTGTGCCGGCAAATTGAATTAATCATTCGAGAGAAGGATTGGAAGCACGGGTTTTACAAGCTTTACCAGGAAATATATGCTCACTAGAGTGAAAGTCCACCTTCCAAACATCACAAAGAGAAGCATAAATACATAGCAAGAAGAAAGAAAATACACATATATATGTTTGATACCGAAGAAGCAAGACTTACTGAGTGTAATAGTAAAACAATTCAGCTCCATGAACAGCAACATGAAAGCTCAGGGCTACCAAAAGAAGGGAGAAGGCAATCATCCTAAAGAGCATCAAGAAAATGGGCTGGATTTGTTTAAGACAAGGTCTCCAAGACACGTCATCATGTTGTGTTCTTCTTGCATCATCAGATTCCTTGCGGTGTGAGTTTTCATATTTCCTTATCAGTAAAGAAGCAATAATCAAAGATCCCAACACTGAGATGGCACATAATAACACTCTCCAATTCAACCAATAATCAAGGGTGGTGGTGTCAGTCGTCTTCCCCATCACCTGCATTCTGCCAAAAGAAGCAACAAAAGATCCCTCAGTGCTAGTACGGCGATCTGAGTTACTCTTCATTGCAATTTCTTCGAACACTTTGTGCTCGCTCGTGCATGACGTGAAAATTATACACATAAAAAAAAAAAACATGCGCCGATAAACTAGCTAGTACCGCAGAAACATAAGAAACTGTAAACGAAATGACCACACCGCAAGAATCAGATCGTCACCAACCACAGATTGAGGAAAAAGATCAAACCTTTGGAACTCTAGAACAAGCCAAGGTGATTCTGAAAATGCAGAAGACAGTGATAGTCTGGTTCTGACAAATTTTGTTAAAAACGTTTTCCAATCAATCGATCAATCAAAGGGATCCGAGTAACATGTGCCCTTGCCATAAACATGCAAGCATTGAAACTTGTACTATCGATCATCCATGTTCCCTCGTTCGAGTCCGTCGTTCAGAAATTATAAATATTTTTAGGATTTCTAAGCCACAATTCATTTCATGCCTTAAACAATTTCCCACCATCGGATATTGAACCAAGTGGTGCACATTTATATACAGAGATTGTTATAATAAAATTTTGTAATAAATTTAATGTTAAGTGGGCATTTGGTCTAGTGGTATGATTCTCGCTTTGGGTGCGAGAGGTCCCGAGTTCGATTCTCGGAATGCCCCTTTTATTAAGTAATCAAATATAATATGGGGAAACTGTGTACTTTTCGTGAACGTTTCAAAATAGTGGGATGGGATAAAATTTGAAGCACGTTTTCTTCCCATAATCTAACATCTAGTATTCCTCCAATATTTAAAGCATTCTAATATAGAAATATACATAATATTATTTGTTACATTTTTAAGATATGTGTTTACTTTAAAATATTTAATGTATGAAAAATTCAGTTTAAATTGAGAGAGAAAATTAGATTTTGAAAATCTAATAATGATAAGAAGACATTGACGGTATAATTACAAATGATATATTAAAATTACTACAAGACTAGTTATCACCATTAGTATGTAGTATAATATGGATTAGTGGCGGAGCTATTAAAGAACCAGTGGGGTGCATGGACCCCACTGGAAAAAAAATTTCATTAATAATGTACTGTAAATTATTTAGTTGAAATTAAAGAAACTTCTACTGTGAGGACCCCAGTGAAATTTTCTAAAAATACCTGGGTATGGGGCCAATTGAAATTTTCTAAACATAATGGGTAATTTGACCCCACTGAATTGAACTTCTGCCTCCGCCACCGATATGGATAACTTCATAGCTAGAAATTACATGCATGTTATTTTCTTATACAAAACAATAAGACATTTCAAAGTTAAATAAATCAAACCAAAACATATTTGAGTAGATCTCCATCCATAAAATTACAAAACATCTAGAAACTTCGATAGATGGTGTAACGTAATAAATCTCAGTGTCCCTTACTTGTTACGACTATCGCTCTCTGCTTTCTCTCTCAGCACACTCTCTCTCTCTCTCTCTCTCTCTCTCTCTCTCTCTCTCTCTCTCTCTCTCTCTCTATCTTCACAATTGCGTTAAATTTAAAAAAAAAATCTAACTTCGATTTTGTTTACCCATACAATTGAAGCAGATCGATCGAAGACCGAATACTAAAGAGGCCGTGGATACAAATCTCGAATTTGATATTACAAGAGGTTCGTCTCCTTAATTAGCTGTTTAATGCGATTCATGGTGTTTACTAGGAGTGTAAACGAGCCGAGTCGAGCCCGAACATGGGCCAGCTCGAAAAATTACGGCTTGAGCTCAGCTCGATTAAAAACGCTAAAGTTCGGCTCGACTCGATAAGTTCGATAAGCTTAGGGTCATGCGATGTATTTGAGCTCGAATTCCGACTCGAGCTCGAGTATATATTATTAAATAAAATAATTATTTTAATATAAAATATTAAAATTTTAATTATTATAAAATAAAAAATTATCGGCTCGCGAGCTGCTCGGCTCGTTTTCACCCCTTGTGTTTCCAATTACAAAATGTTTAATATATGTTGTTGGTCATAATATAGAGATCAAATAATCATCACTTAGACTCACACACACAGAATTGCTTGGGTTTGCTCATTTTTTACTTTGTTTTGGCATATTTTTTTTGTTTTGTCTATTTTATTCTCATTATTTTTTTGCTGAAGATGTTTCATCACATTTATTACCTTAGTACCTGCTTTTTCCTATATAGGGTCAAAAGTAATAAATGAAGTTCTATATCTTTTCTTTTTACATTTGAAAAAAATATCTTAACTTTTTTTACATCTTTTTTCCTACAATAATAATACGTTTTCATTTTTCTTTTAACATTTTAGTCCAATTTAGGTCAAAGAGTATATACAATTTACCTTCTCCATGGGCCTTTATCGTCCTGTCAACATCATGCGACCCAATGGGCTTCCCAATTTCTGCATCATTTTAAATTTTTAACGAAAATATAATTCCTACCAAATTTCTTTCGAATCCTTAATCCCGCCACGTGTACATTCACGATATATCTGAACGCATAGCTGTCGGTCAACATCCTTTCAATTCTCCCTTTAATTTCTACCCACTTTCAGTTTAACTTGAGCTGATCCCACTCGCCTTCTTTTAACTCTTCCACGTCATCGGTAGCCGCGAGTGTCCAAACATCGCATGCTCGGGCGAGTGAGCGTGTGTTGTACCCCAAAACGAAACTACTCAAAACGTCACCGCTTTCATAAATACATTAACGAGCCCTCAGCCTAACATTTATCTGCGCTAAATAGCTTTCTTTTTTTTTCTTCTGTTTCCTTCCAAACTATGTAATAAAATAGAAATAAATAGTTCAAACCTTCATTTTCTTTTTCGAAAACCCTAATATTTCAATCTTCCATTGTCAGGATTTGAAACGCGAGGCTTCTCGAAGGAACACGCTCGTCTTGCTTGTCCTTGGTTAGTCAAATGCTTTTTCTGCTATAAAGTATCGTACTTTAGCTGTTCCCTCTCTCCCTATCTCTCTTGGTTTGTGTATCTGCTCGTAAATTTTGAACATATTTGGGCTGTGAGGTGTAGAGGTGAACTTTCGGCTGGTTTAATTTATACCGAAAGAATTGCCGCCCAAATCAAATAAAGAAATACGGTTAATTTATATCATATTTTTTTTTTTTTTTTTCCAGCTGCTGTTAGTTGAATATCTACTTCCTAACGGTTGTTAATGGTGTTTCCCTTTTGTAATTTTGACCTTCATAATCGGATAGAACAGCTGAAGATATTCCAAGTTTTGTTCTTTTATGCGCTGAGTTAAAGACAATGTCAGCAGTCCCGCAAACTAAAGTAGCCCAAGATTCAGCCGAAGCGACGTGCAACGCTATGCCTAAAGAAACTTCGGCTGTCTCTAAATCTAAACAAGTTTTCGAGACCGATCTTAACGTTGTCGCTTGTAACGTAGACGCTAGCATTTCGATCGACGTGGTTGAGGTGACACCTAGCGATGGAAATGAGAATCGAAATGAAACTGAGTACAACGTCGGAGATTTAGTATGGGCGAAGATCAAAAGCCACCCATGGTGGCCAGGTCAGATCCACGACCCGCAAAACGCGTCCGAGCCCGCCCGACCCGCCCAAGAAGGGAAGCTCTTGGTCGCCTTTTATGGGGACGGGTCTTTCTCATGGTGCTCGCCCTCGCAGATCGTTCCCTTCGTCGAGAACTTCAGCCGCCTCTCCAAAGATGGATCGTCGAGGAGCTTCTCGAACGCCGTGAGTAGGGCTTTGGACGAAGTCAGTCGCATCCTCGATGCCCACATGGCTTGCAGCTGTGCTTCGCCCGAGGCAAGAGATGCCTTGATTAGGCCCGAGGTGGAAAACGCAGGAATCAAGGCGGGCGTTTTAGTTCCCGAGGTTGATTTCTCCGGGCTTTCGCTCCCTAATTACGAGGCGCCCGACGTGCTTTCGAAACTGGCTGGCTTCGCCAAGAAAGTGCCTTCGAACGGCGTTCTTGACATAGGAGTTGTTAGGGGTTGGATCTCTGCCTTCCGTCGTTCGAAGGGCCTTGGAAAGCTGCAAGAGTATCACGAGCCTGCGTATATAGAGGGCTTGGAGGATAACAGTTCGGACGAGGGAATCAGCGATGACGTCAGCATCCCGATACGGGCCCCCTCGGGCCCGCAGGAGGAGGAGGATGAGGATGAAGAAGATGGCGGACCTTCTTCGCTTAATTCTGGCGCTTTGGTGGGTAAACCTAGGAGGAGGCGTAAGAGCGTTAGCGTAATCATGGCTGAGAGCGCTGGCGTGCCTCCGACGAGGCGCAAGAGAACTCCCGTTAGGCACGTCGAGAAGCCGCCGCCTATCTTAGATGTTGTAAAGAAATCTGATGTAGTAGGTAAAGACGGGGCTAATTCGTCTGGTAAGAAGAACGACAAAGGGAAGGCTAAGGAATCTGAATCTCCTAAAACAGCTGATGAGTCTGCCAATATAAGGGATAACACTGCTGAAAATGGGTCGGGCTCGTCGGGGGAGAAGAAAAACGGCGAAGGAAAGGCGAAAGGATCTGAATCTCCAGGAACAGCTGATGAGGTGGGCTCGAAGCGAAAACCTGAAGCAATCGAAGGTGTGGACGCAGAGGAAGGCGACGTTGTGGTTTTAAGCCCGAGAGAGAGGAAGAAAAGCAAGTATCTGTCAAGTCCTTACATAGAACCCATCGGGCGTGTTGGAAGCTCGAGCTTCAAGAAGGTATTGGATGCTTCTTCAAAAGAGGCGAAAATCGAAGGCGAGGGAGAGCCTAATGTTATTACGGGCCCCAAGAAGCCCGTCGAAGATGTGCCTGCTGATGAGGTGAAAGAGGGCAGTAGCAATATGGATGCTGACTTGGACATACCGTTGTCGTCTCTTAAATCGAAAGTGGATTCGCCCGTTAAGAAAGGTGGTAAAGGAAAGGCAGATTCGTCCGAGAAATCGAAGTCCAAGAAATCCGCCGAGGGTTCTCAAGCAGGGGAAAAGGCCTCGACGTCCCTCGTCCTTGCTTTCGCCCGGGGGTTTCCCCTGCCTTCGAAGGAAGAGATCCTGAAAGTGTACTCTAAATTCGGGAACTTGAATGAACGAGAAACACAAGTACTTGTGGATTCTCGCTATGCGAGGGTCGTCTTTGAGAAGGTCGATGACGCCGAAACTGCGTTTAAATCTTCGGTGAGTGAGAACCCTTTTGGGGCTGAGAGCGTGGAGACTCACTGGCTGAGGCATGGGTCGGGGGCAGGTGGGCCCCACGTCCCCGAGGGCTCCGACAAGGCTGTTGTTGGGGACGATGCTGTTTGTGAAATGAACGCGATTAGGAACAAGTTGGAGATAACGGACGCTATTCTCAGAGCATACCATGGGAAGTTTAAGGAAGCTGATAAGGAGGGTTTGAAGGTCGATCTTCGGAGCCTTTCGGAGAGGGTGGAGGCAGTCCGCGAAAGGGTTAACGAGATGGCCCACGGTACCACGTTGTCTAAGAAAAGAGGTGACTGAGCAAGGAAAGGTAGAAAGGGTTCGAAGGTATACATAATTTGTTGGAACGTAGAATGGTTTTTTTTTTTTCCTTTTGTTGCATTTTTCTAGTTTTTTAGCTCTTTTCTTTCGTTGAGACTGTTGTATGATTTTGTATGTAATTTGCCTGAGGATGTTGTTAGATTTGGACTTCTTTCATCAGCCCTAGAAATACTGAGTCAAGTTCAAGCCGAGCTCATTTTCTCGACTAAAGCTAGCAATGATTTGGAAAACATTTTAAAAGATGGCTAATCTCTTAATTTCTTTTTCTTAATTTTTTTTCTTTTTATCCACTAGGTTGCTATCGTCACTATGTGTCAAATAATCTGTAGATAAACTAATCCCCTGGGTAATTTGGGAAGATCTCACAACAATATAGGCAAAGTCACTAGCAGAAACTGAATATGAGAGTTCTGCAAAAATCCACATGCTCGTCAACTGTGTCACCTTTTGGGACGATTGATTCTTTATTACATATGAGTGATGGTATATGCAAGCATTTTGAAGTTTGAACCCATTGATTAGTCATTACAACGCCTCCTAGCGCTCGACATCAAGCTAGCAAGCCTCGAGTCGGACAACCCAAACCTCGTACCAATACCGCTCGAAGCTCCTCCTACGGTCGTACGTACCACCATTAATCCGAGCCTCAAAAACTAGTTTCTCAAATTCATCTTCTCCCTTGATGACATCGAAGCAGAGGTACCTTCCCAAAGCTGTTTTCTTCCACAACATCTCCTCGAACACACGATGTGCTCCTTTACATCCACAGTTGCAAGCAATCCAAACGCAAACATCTCTCGCACGCCCTTGAGCTACGCCAACGTGCGCATCGGGTTTCTCTCGTAGTACTCGGGCCCCGTTTACGCCGCTGGTCACGCACACCATTCTGTCCAACGCGCCGCATAATATGGTTTATCATACGTTGTAGAAGAAAACAAATAAATAAGTCGTGACTGATCTTCTACATAATAATATCGGTTATATAAATCTTAACTTGGTTTTGGTTTAGACAGAAGCATGCGGACCGTTCGATCAGTTTGTAAACCTCGTTTTATACGGAATGCAAACCGTTGGACCAGCTTGTTTACACGGTTTGGTAAGATGAGAGAGCCTGCGGACCGTTGGATCAGCTCCGAAACAAATTGGTCGTAGATAATGAGTTTTGTTTTCTGTCGGTTTTTTATCCGTTATGAACCTTTTCCTCCCTGTGGGAGTGTTTGTTTCCCCTTATGGGATTGTGTGTTGCTCCTATGTGAGTCTTTGTTCTCCCAGTTGACGATGTACAGATAAGACTCTTTGGGCTATTTAGTTATGTATTTTTGTTATTAATGCAAGCTATCGTTTCGAAAAAAAATCTAACATATTTCAAATTAAACAATGGCGATTAAAATTGTTTGATTTATTGAATTCTTGACCCGCCAAGATTTCTTATAAATTCTTGACTCACTACACCAATTTTGGAGACATGACTGCATCTCGAAAATACATAATCTCGAATATATATATATATATATATATATATATATATATATAACCTAAGCAATCTGACTTCTTACTACATTAATATATCCACATTATGATTCGTCAGGGTTGTGGTTCGAGCACGACCCGAACTTTCTCCAGGTGATCGTCGCGAAGAACCTCGACAACAACCTATGAACGAACAGAAACTCGACGGTTAATCTCCAATCATTTTCCCCAGACTCATCCACGAACACAATACACAGCGAAAAAACAAAATACTTACAGTATCCCCTACTCTGCAATGATCTAAGATTCTGAACAGATCTCTACCCTTTGCTACCTTCTTCCCATTAACAGACATTATTATATCGCCGAGATCGAGCCTCCCATAGTTATCTCTCTTGCTTGGTATTAGACCCTTCAAGAAAAAACACTTGTTCACTATCTATCATCAGAAAATCTATGTATGACGAAGAAGAAATGTTATCATGCAATGAAAAGGGATTTAATTTTATCATTACTGCTTTTCCCGCCGGGCCATTCAAAGGGGCGTCGAGAACGAGCACACCGCTGAGCCCTAACTGCTCAACAGCTCTATCAGGCGCATATTTAATTCCCAGCACGGGCCGAGTGACTTTCCCATACTTTATCAGCTGATCGACTATGCCCCCAACCTAATACGTTCATACATACTTCGATGATTATTACATCGTTTGACAAATGACATGGTTTCCAAGTAATAAGTCTAGCTGCTATATGATCCAAGATTCTTACAGTGTCTATGGGGATCGAAAATCCAACGCCAGACGAGGCGCCAGCTGTGTTTATCCCGATAACTTTTCCCGAGCTATCGAGAAGTGGGCCCCCGCTGTTTCCAGGGTTGATTGCTGCATCGGTTTGTATCACGTCGAGGATCGGGCGACCAGTTGAAGCTGAACTGATCTCTCTGCCTAGCCCACTGAAAAAACAGAGTATGCAACGACTATTCTTATTACAGAGTCCTTTTAAACGATCTTTCGAAAAAACTATTGAACAGTGATGAAGTCAGTGAGTGATTTACCTTATGACACCAGTTGTAAGAGTGTGATAAAGTCCAAACTGCGAGGGAAACATAGTACAATTGTCTCAGCTGAAAACCAGACAAGAAAGAGATGGCATTCATCGATTCGTAGATTGCAAACTCACGGGGTTCCCTATTGCATAGACTTTCTGGCCCACGAGCAAGTCTATGGATGACCCAATAGACACGGGCCTTAGTTTTCCACTCGACGAATCGATCTGCAAAACAGCAACGTCCTTGTCGGGGTCGAACCCTACGATTCTCGCATCGTATGTGCTCTGATCAGCAAATGTAACCCTGTAAGGAAATGCATGATTCTTGGACTATGATTACATCAACACAACAGATACAGCAAAGCAGGGAATCCATGTAAGCATGAATCGATCAATTAGTACTTGAGATCAGATGCCCCGCGAATGACTTGATAGTTAGTGATGACGTGGCCCTGCAAGTCCCAGACAAACCCTGAACCTGAACCTTGTGGAGCCTCGAAAATATCCGAGGTAAAAGCATCTTCCCTGAAGACAAATCGTCGAACACATAACATGTATACACAGATATTGATGTATATTGCGAGCTGATTCATATCATATGCTTGCTTTTTTACCTCACAGCGATGTTGGTGATGCGGACTACAGATGGCGTGTTGTCCTGAAAGAGACGAACCGTTGCCAGCTCATCAGATTGCAGCCTCTTCGGCTCAGTAATCACAGAAGCTGACGCTGAGCTGATATCTCCGGCGATCAGAGGCGTGGATAGAGCTAAGGAGGTGCATAGGACGAGGAACCAATCGAACGGCTTTTTCAAGCACTCTTGGTCATTTGATCGAACACTTGGCAAACTGTTGAGAATAGTAAACTTGCTGCATGATTTGATCGGAGTGGCATTGAAACTGCTTGAAAAGTAGGATAAAGATTTGGGTCTGAGTGAAGAAGAAGAAGAAGAAGAAGAAGAAGAAGAATGGCGAGAGAGTTTGAGAGACGAAGTAAAAACTAGCGCCGGACAAGAAGAAGAAGCCATTCTTACATTGGACGCTAAGCTTCGATCGATTCCAGGATTCTTGCTTCTCCTTTATTCTGTCGCCTGCACACGCGTGGAGATGTCCGATTGATACATCTGTGTTTTGGGTCGAAGAAAATCATCGGACCAAGAAAGTACCATTTGTCCCAACAAAATTTAAGATAAATGAGGGGAAAAAAAGGTTAATTTTGTTTTCCGAAACGGGAGACAAGTGTAAGAAAAGGAAACTAGACAAAAAACACTTAAATTCCAACATCTTGAACTCTTTTAAATTCCACATCCTTTATTTTTTATCAAGGAAGTAGTGTAAGAAACAGAAAAAAGATGATGAGCTTCACAACGGTGTTATACTGTTATCTATTACTACATACTCTGTTATACAATGATGTATAGATCAGACCAAGAACCATGCATATAGCTCGCTCTATCACATCCTATTATTATGAAGAGAATAAGAAAACGAATAACCTCACACAAAAATCCAACTGAGTATAAACAACTTGGTGATCTAATTATTTTCAGGAGACCTCAATATCATAACTTCTTCTGATGCGTTCAGAATTATTAACAAATAACTTCTCCAATGGCTTCGATCTCCGATTTCTGACGGTCCCCGACTCCTGCAATAACTCGGACAGCCTTCGCTTCTCGTCCTCGACGTCGGGATTCGCAGTGCCCAGCTTCTCCTCCCTCATCTCCACCACATACTCCAATATTTCAATAGCATCGCTACTTCTGTTTTATTTTAATACACAAGAAGAAAAAGGCCATATCATAATAGATCATAGTGTTACACTATCTATGGGTTCTTCAAATTGTTTCCAACTTTTGAAATCGATAAGGTTTATTTTGTGGCTTTAGTCCATACCATGATGGATGGAGCCAACATATAATCTCGTGTCGAAAATTTCAGTTTAACCTCAAATTGACAATAGATGAAGTAGTTCTAAACTTATATGCATGTTAGTAATAGGTTACTTTCAGATTTTCTTGTTCGAGCTTTTATTTCTTTCGGGTTTGTTTTTCATTTTACTCATTGTCGTGTTTTTTATCTTGTCTCTCTTGATAGAGATCTTGTCCATACTGAATGTCGACTATATCCAGGGGTCTCATTTGGACTATTTAGCTCTGCATGTGTTATATTAAACTAAAAACTTTTTATCTAACCGACGTGCAAGAAACTCAATTCAATCTAAAACATTACCTTCCCATTGCATCATAGGTTCCAGCAAGGTTGCTATAAACCCCCAATGTATCGACATGATAAGGCCCATGCTCGGCCTCGAGAACATCGCGAGCTTCTTCGAACAAATCTGCCGCCTCGTTGATCGACAACAGCTGAACGCAGGCGAGCCCCATCTGATTCAGAGCCATCCCGAACGCGGCCGACTTCCGCCCGCCCGCGGCCCTAAATGTCGAAACCGCGCCCTTCAAACACTCGTAAGACTCCTCGTATTCCCCCGTAACGTAGTGCAGAACTCCAATCTGAGCCTCAACGCCGGCTATCAAATACTGCCGACCGGGCAACTTACCGAAAACCCTAACCGCCCTCTTCAAAAGACGTATGGCCCGATCGTTCCGACCCGTCGCCTGAAAAACCGCCGAAAGGCTGACCAAACCGCCCGCCACATCCTCGGGGGCCGTCCCGGGCGGCGGATTTGCGTAGATACGAAGAGCGCCCTCGCAGTACGTCTTCGACTCTCCGAATTTCCCGACTTTGTGGTACAAATCCGCCAGGCGGACGAACACCGAGGCCACCGAGGGGTGATTATCCCCCTCGCAGGACTTTAAGGAGTTGAGCGCTTTTTGATAGGAAAATACCGCCTCGTCGTAGCGCGCCATCGATAGATAAGCATCGCCGATGCTGCAGTCGATGGACGCAACCTCGGATTTGCGTCCTTTTTCGGACAGGGCGACGCTAGCCAAGACATATTGCTCGAGGGCATTTTCGTAATCTCCACTCGCATCGTGAATCAGCCCCAGGAGCCGCCTATCCCACGCCTCTTCGGCCGAATTGGATTGACCATTCGATTTGTGGATTTCGAGGGCGGCCGAAACGAGCCTCTCCGCCTCTTCGAGCTGCATGGCCTGCACGTGGGCTTCGGCCAGGTACCTAATGAATAATAAATTGGGGTTTGTTCCACATCGAATAAATCCGGCTCACATATCCAATCCAATTAATATATTAAGAGACAATCTCCTCTTATCGCCAATTAGTCTTTAAGGGGAACTCCTCGATTTCTAATGGTACAGTTAAATTTTCATTATTGGGGAGGAGGGATGACCCATACAAGGTAGACGATGTTCCATCCTAGGACCCAATCCATCTTCGATCAATCGATGTGGGATACATGTGGGTCTAGCATTGGGCGTAGGATTTCTGATTCTTAACAATTACCTCAGCGTCTCGGCGAGCCGAGGGTCGTCTTCGCCGAGGACTTGTCGTTGTATCTCCGAGCCCGCCGTGTAGAGGAGTATCGAGTCCTCGACATTTCCTAGCACGGCGTAGGTGTCGCCGAGCTGCATGCACCCCGCGAACTTTGCGAGGGCGTGGTCGTGCCCTAAGTCCATGATCGGCATTTCGATCGACCTCTCTAGGATGGGAATCGCCTCGGCATAATTACCGAGCCTCGAGTGTAGGGCCGCCGCCACGTGGAGGCACATCACGTGTTCCAAATTAGGGCTTTCTTCGTCCGTAGCCGAGGCCTCATCGAACGATTTCATCGCACGAAGCGCGAGCTGAAGAGCCTTTTGTAAGCCTTGCTCGGTCTGGGACGTAGATATTATGTCCCTAGCCTGCTTTAGCAGATAAGGTCCGACGGCGTTTAACGAGGGCTTGCTGTCGTCCCTTTTCGACGAGGACGAACTGAGCCTTTTCATCGCGCCCCAAATCACGCCGTGCTTCTTATTATTTTTGCCCTTCGAAGGCTTGTCATTGCTTCGTTTTTTCGTCGGGGAATCGTTGTTTATAAGAGGGGCGTTGGAATCGAGAGAGGGCTCGTCGGCGTTTGCGTAATGATCTCCGCCGGCGAGGAATCTTAACTCGGAGTCGAGGCGAGATTCTCGGCCGTAGGAGAAGAAACTGCTGCGCCTCGAAAGAGGGGATTCGTCTGAGCTTTGCATATCGCATATGTTTCGATAGAGCTGTTCGATCGACGTGTCGACTGCGTTTATTTGGCGGAGATCGTCATCGAGGGATTCGCCGCCGCTCGACGCACTTCTCTGATATTTTTCGTCGAATACTTCTTTGGAACGATGATCGTTGTTGTTCCCCGACGCGCCGCCGCGGTACTCTGTCATCGTATTAATCGACGACGACGAATTGTTTGCTGTTTGCCTGTTAAAGTTCCATATCAATTATTTAGTCCTTTTGCAGAAAGAAACTGACGACATTATTATTACAGCAGCATTATTAAGCATCATTTCACACAACGTATGGCAGTTAGAAGCAAAAGATCATTTATCGTCGTCGTACCTTAAATCTTTGATGATCGTCCATGAAGCATTCAGATTGCTTGGTGATATGCTTGTGAAGATATATATATTAACGAATTTACAAGGTAGGGTGAAGGGTCAGTGAAAACGTCGAGACATGAAGAAGACTCATCATCTTCCACTAATGTGTGTCATCCGTTTGCAAACTGCTAGAATTTTATTTATATGTTATGTAATTTTATTTCTTTTAGCAGTCGATGGTAAATAGTTGTTGGTACGTGTTCTAGAAATAACATTAGTCGTATAGAGGAAGACAATATATTTGCTCGTGAGTTTGGTTGTTGGGTTCAGATAATTGGGGTTGGGTGGCTTGCCTTTTCTTTCTGTTTGTACTCTTAAAATAACCAACGCCAGCCATATTTATTTATTTATTTTTTTATATTTCTGGAGTAAGGAACAATTTTATATTTTAATTGGAGCAAACAGAAAAGGAAATCAACCCCCATGATAGATGTGTTCTAAAGATGGACCAAATGCATAGATTAATCAAAATGAGATAATGTTACAAACTCCAATGCGTATCAGTGGCCATGTTTAGCTATAAACACAAATACCCGCAACTAACTTCAGATTATTTGTCATTATCCATCTAATTCCAATATACTATCTCAAGCAAGTATGGTGACAAGTACCAAATATTTTATAAATCTATCATTCAATAATTCTATTTTGACAAGTAAGTCCCAGATACTAATGATACCATCTCTATTAATGAATAAAGAAATAACCAGTTTCAAAGGGATAATTATAGCCCATAAAATGTTAAATAAATATCGAACGTTTACGATAAGAAGAGAACTCATGCACCAGCATTGAACCTATCACAAACGGTTTTATACTTGTTCTAATCGCAAATTCGAAATTAGTGAGTAGAAAATAACGATAAAAATATAAAGAGTAAACGGCTTAAATGGTGCTTGAACTATACCACAGTTTCACTGTTAGTTCTCAAACTTTAAATGTGCCGTTTAGGTTCTTGAACTTTGCAAAGTTCAGGAACCAAAACGGCACATTTAAAAATTTGAACACCAACAATGAGAATGTGGTATAGTTCAAGCACCATATTTGTCATTTACTCAAATATAAAATAAGGGAATTCCACTTGGTACCGCTGTATTCTAGGCTTTTTCAGCTGGTGCCCAAATTCCGATAGGTACCCCTGTGTTTAAGACTTTTCCAATTGGTACCAAAGTATTTTTCAATTCGAGTTGGTACTCATGTGTTTAAGGCTTTTCCAATTGGCGTTTAGTGTGTTTTCAAGGTAGATATCCCAAACATATAACGTCGTGATTTTAAAAAGTTACAAATGTGATTTTTAGGTGTTAGAACCGTTTTTAGTCATTTCCAGAATTCCATTAGCAATTAACATTGCTTACACCAAAAAGATCTCGTTTTTGGTCATTTAAAATCACAACGTTATAAGTTAGGGGTATCTACCTTGAAAACACATTGGATACCAGTTGGAAAAGCCTTAAACACAAGAGTCCATCTGGAATTGAAACTTTTTGGGTACCAGTTGGAATAGTCTTAAGTACATGGGTACCTACGAAAATTGAAAATAACTTTGTGCACCAGCTGAAACAGCATAAAACACAGGGCTACCAAGTAGAATTTCCTTATAAAATATAAATCCAGTCCTATAACTTCTAAAA
The DNA here is from genome assembly GCA_027422505.1 of Craterostigma plantagineum. NCBI lineage: Eukaryota > Viridiplantae > Streptophyta > Magnoliopsida > Lamiales > Linderniaceae > Craterostigma > Craterostigma plantagineum. The sequence continues at coordinate 1,232,615 of JAPQWV010000011.1, read as the reverse complement.
ACATCCATAATTAGTCCTTCCTTAGCTGGTACTTGCTCAAAAATAACCACGTAACCTCCAAAATATTTGCCTTTCGTCTTCCATATGTTTACACCATTTATCATAAATAGTCATTTACACTTCAGATTCTCTGTCCCACTATTGTGTCCCAATTTTCGTCCCACATCACGGATTCTTGACAAGTGTCCACTCCAGGGTTCAGATTTTCTTCTTTTGGTTTTATTTTAGTTTATAAAATTTTAATTAATATTCCACCAAATTTTAAATCTTCATTGTTTCATTAAATTTATATGATATAATCAAATAAACATATCTAATTTATTATTTATTTCGTTACGATCATATTGATATCCATATGTTATTTTTTTATTTATAATATAATTTATTTGTCCCAATAATTTATTAGGTTTTTTTTTAAATATAAGGATCTTTTCCGGCGTGTGTGACTAAATATTCTTATTAATCCAAGGAGTTGAAATGGAAAACGCGTAAAGTGGACAATTTGTGGGACATAGGACAGGAGATCTGATCCCGTCATTTACAATAAGGACTAATGATGTATATTAGACTAGTTTTGGTCCCAGATAAAATAGAGAAATGAATGTCGTGAAAGATTTGTGATTAAATTGTTAGTTATTTTCTAAACTTAATGAACTAATTTTGGACACGCACAACGATTTATTTAGGGACGAAATTTTGCGCCAAGCATAGAATGAGGTATGGAATTCCGAGCTAAGAAGGCAACAAGACTGTTGACTTGATTACAACATAATCAAGAAAGCAACGATAAATAATAACCATTCGATACACAAAGACATGCACGCAAACAACAATCAAACGCATAATGATCAAAACACGACGGCAAAGCAACAAATCCGACGATTTAATTACTCCATGAGCGGTTATCAGTTAATTAATTTAAGGGCATTTGAAGTGTGTTCCATTGTCGACCACCGAAGTCCAATGGTCGCACTTGGCCGCCGCCGGTCCACTGGGCACGCACCGCAGCTGATTGCAGCACGCGCCGCACGCTCTCATGCACGGCCTCTTTGGGATCGACTTTCCCTTACAATATCCCATGCACTTCCCACCACAGCCTCCTATAATATACATGCACACATAGTGTAAGATATCATACTTCTTTTACCACATTAAGTCCATGTCCTATCCTACTTCATCTTAAGTACGTAGTCTAGAAACTTCTCTTTTCTCTTTCGCATTACCAGGTGGTCCGTAGACTGGCGCTGAAGGTGCCTTTGGTGGAGAATGGACTGGGGCTTTGGCCGGCGGTGTAGAGGCCTTGCTTGGTGGCGGGCTGTGGGCAGGCGCCTTGGCCGGCGGTGGAGAGTCCTTGCTCGGTGGTGGGCTGTGGGTAGGTGCTTTGGCCGGCGGTGGAGAGGCCTTCCTCGGTCGTGGGCTATGGATGGGTGCTTTGGCCGGCGGTGGAGAGGCCTTGCTAGGTGGTGGGCTATGGATGGGTGCTTTGGCCGGCGGTGGAGAAGCCTTGCTAGGTGGTGGGCTATGGATGGGTGCTTTGGCCGGCGGTGGAGAGGCCTTACTAGGTGGTGGGCTACGGATGGGTGCTTTGGCCGGCGGTGGAGAGGCCTTGCTAGGTGGTGGGCTATGGACCGGCGACTTGGCCGGCGGATGGGTGGCCTTGCTCGGTGGCGGGCTATGGAGAGGTGCTTTTGCCGGCGCGTGGGCTGGCGATTTGGCCTTGTGATGGTGATGATGATGACGATGCTGCAATAAAAGTAATCATTTATGTACTTATGTGAGTTGTGATTGTAGTTTGTGTATTTTAAATTGATGTTTTGTCACGAAAGTTGCTAACTCGTAATGTAATGGTCATTATCAAGTGCTAGCAAGATTGATTTAACGCTATACCTTGTCGTGAGAATCTGTGTCGATTTCTTCTACAGCAGCCGTAGCCTAAAATCAAATAACATCAAGAAAAATATGGGTTCAAGAAAATTAGAGAAGCAGATTATGAAAGAGCGTTATTAGCTTCAAAGGGAATGCATTCACCATTTGGAAAACCAAGAGGGAGAGTACTGAAAAGATGATCCATGATGACGATTTGATAGCAGCCATAGTGCTGTTTTACTACTACTATTATTATTATTATTACAAGAAGTTATTACTAGAAGAGTGTGTGTAGGACTAGCACTGACCGAGTGTGTGTATATATAGAGAGAGGGGTAAAGATATTGCATTGCATGCATATGAAAGTAATAATGATGAGTTGTGCAAGGAAAGAAGATGTAGCTTCCACCAGACAAAGACTAGAAAAATATGGGAAAAGTAATTATCAATCTCAGGTATTCACTGGGCTCCGAGGAAAGGAACTGAGGAGCAGCACTAGTTTTGTTGCTTGATTGAAGGGCCATTTATCACGGCATTGGAAACGGTGATCACGCTTTGCGGCGACTTTGCAGATTTCACGACATTTTCAACCCTAATTATAAAAAAATATATATGTTATCCCATGAAACTGTACTTTTTTGTCTGCAAAGTTGCGCCAAACGAGTCAATTCTAGAAGCAAGCAGCAACTCAACGTTAAGCTCGAGATGGTGTAATAAAACTTAGACAATTTGCGTAGGATATCAACAGCTGTTCTCCATGTTTATAATATAACAGCCAAAGTTTTTACACGATAAATATCATAAGGTCACAGATGAGCAAAGCCCAGATTTTATCAGAAATGTTGATGTTACTTGGGGTAGTAGTATTATGAATAATAGAAGTTGACTTGGAAGGATTTTACACGTGATATGACACCAACGCATCTGAACCAAGAAAGCATTTTTATATACGATACACAGCCCGTGATTTGAGAGTGTTTAGTCGTCGTTCTATGGTCTTAAACGTCATTTAAATAAGCATTTGACTCAGCCTAAATATATAGGATGGATCGAATCATTAAACTAGTCGATGCGTTGACCGATAGTGTTAGATCACCGACGAGTTGACTTGAATTAAAAGAATGCACGTTCTGTAATAACAATATTGCATCACACAATATGCGGAGTTCAAACTGCGCCAGAGGCTAAAGAGGATGAGAACAAAGGCAAGAACTAGCAAGTAACTGAGTTCACCATAAAAACTTTGGAAGTAGAATTGCAACTGATATGAGCATCGTCTTTGTTTAAGCATCTGATAGGGAAAGAAAAAGAGCCTACAAACATTGGTAATGGTTAACAATACATAATTTCTCTGCGTACCCTCAAATGGGTTGAAGAATTAGCTGATATCTTCTTCGTCGTCGAAGCTCAGATTCAAAGTTTGCAGCTTGAAGCCCGAGCCTTGAATTACCTCGACAAGATTAGAAGCCACACCTGTAGCTTGCACTGTTGTCTGCTTTGTCAACTGCATAACGAAGATTAACTACGACTTATCCGAATATTTGTCAAATGAAGAATACTAAGATTTGGTGACCGATTCTTGATTCTCCATGAAAGTTTAGATTTGCGAGAACGAATTATGGGTACTATGAATGAACCAAGAAATGATAATAGATAATAACACAACCTCGACGCTTGCGATTCCCTCTACTACTTTTACGTTGAGATCAGTCACGCCTTCCACTCCCTACATAAATACACATGATTAGACTCCACGAATAGAGAATATAACCATAGTTGAAAACACCATTTATATATGAGCAATATTGAGTAGCTGCAATACAATCATAATTCTATCATCAGAAAGTTGTCAAATGAATATTTAGTATAAGCCAGAGATGAATGAAAAAATCGTAGTCGTTAATACGAGAAAGACGTGTTTGTGAATAAAGGAATCCATTCATGCGCTTAAAGTTCCATCATCCATGAGCATGGATATAGACACTATGAGTCAGCAGATGCTGAAGCAAAGAAGCATAATCTCTGCATAAACCTTAATTGCTCAATCTAAAACATTCAAAAGAACCTTAAAAGCATGCTTTCTGTTACTCCGTTTGCATCAATGGACTCTATTCTTGCGAAAGATGTAATATAAACAATACCTCCAAAGCCTTGCGAACTGCAGGAATAGCAGCGTCACTCATAGTCCCTTCAGCCTAAAAGTAGACATACTCACTCAGAAAATTCATCAAACAGCTTATAGACAATTCATCACAATACAGAAACAACAAACCTGAAAGAACATGCTGAGCATGTCGGAAGGAGAAACCGCTACGGAAACGGTCTGATCGACCGAAGTGTTGGTCGACGTTTCTCCTTCGGTCTCGATTTGCTCGTCCTCCGTCACGGCTTTAATCCTTGCGGGTCTCGAATCAATAACCCTCTTTCTCAAGTTCATAGCCGATGGAGTATGTGCAGCAATCCCAAAATTCTTGAAATCGGCTTGGAACCTAACATATGGGGTTTGCAGCTGAAGTGGTACGAAGAAGAAAGAAGGCCGTGGATTACAAGCGCCGTGAGAAACAGGCTTGATAATTGAAGATGCGCACAGCGAAGCCATTTTTGCGTTCCTTCTTGATATCAGTTTCGTTTCTTATCCTATCCACAGCTCACCAAGATGAATATATCGGACGCTAATAGAATTGCAAATTAAATTACTATGCTGCTTTTGGAAATAATGATTTCATATTTAATCAATGTTTTTAATTTTAAAATACTACATTTATCAGAAAATATCCCTATGTATAGTATTCCTAATCATATTCAATTACAGATGAAAAAATACGGAAAAAAAGGGGTGAAAATGGTTCAGGCGTATCATCAAACACTTTGAAAGCACTATCACCAAGATCAAAATTCGATCTTGACACCGCCGCCGGCGTCAGACACCCCTTTGCCGCCAAAGCCCTCCAACTTCACGGCCAAGCTCGCGCAAACCGCCCTAAACTTCAACCTCAACGCTTCCATAACTTCGGAACCCGCCTCCTCCTCGGGTTCGGACATCGGATACTTCTTCAGCAGCTCATCCATCTGATGGATCGTCTTCTCGATCCGCACCGACGCGAATTTCGGGTCGACCCGAATCGCAGAGGTCCATACGTCGACGCATCCTCTGTAGAACCCCAATTCCAGACCCACCTCGAAGCCCGTCTTTAGCCCGACGTCGCGGCCTTCTTCTTTGCCGGAGATTAGACCGTCGGCGTATCCTTCGTCGTAGCCTTGCTTCACGTGAGTCTCTTCGAGGTTCAGCGAAGATTCGAAGATGTCTTCCATCGCTTCCATGAACACTGCTTCTCAATTTTACTGCAGATAATAAATAAATACACCAAGGTTTCCATCTATTGGGCCATTAGGTAAGCCCAGAAATCTGACTAGGCCCACTTTTGGCCCAACTTCAGCTAACATTGTTAAGATGATTTAATTTTTTACCATCTTCGTATAAAGAAATGAAAATAGTCATTTTAATAGTGCCCAATATGAGGTGACGTGGAAAATGGAAATCATAGAAGGTAGCTAAATGGCCGTATATTATATCGTAGTTGATGATGAATGTTTCATTTTTCATTAACAGAGGCTCGTGAAAACTGAAAAGGGAATACTTTTTTAATCGAACACCATCGTTGAAATTTAATACAAAAGAAAAATGAAAGATTTACATTGAAGTCGCACCACATTACATGCATTATCTTTCTTTTCTCTTTTTCCTTTTCTTTTTTCTGATTTACTTTAATGTCTTTTTTCATCTCTCTGAGCGACCCTTTTTATTTCTCCCATCTCCTCAAACCAGCCATTGATCTGCTATTGAAGCCTTTTGCGTCGCCTCGCAGCTATCAGATTTAATTGGTCAGTTCTCAAAGTTTATTCCTTTCGTTGAAGCTATGCGATGATGCGACGATCATCTGGGTGTTGTTGTGATTGTCCTTTTTCTATAATTTGTAAACTTGGGTCGGCGGACGTTTCAGATTGAATTCCTCTGCGCTTTTTAAAGTTTTGGGTCTGAAAAATCTGGCAAACTGCTGTTATTTCTTCGAATCGATGGTGATCATCTTTTGTGGTATATATATGATCTTGGTTTATTGTTCAATCGATTTGATCGTTATGAACCTACCGTCATAAAAGCGGTAAAAAGAGGAGATATAAAATTGGATGATATACTAACTGTAGGTGGAGCTTTCTGCTCCAACTGATGCAGCTACATTGTACGTTTATTTGGAGTGTAACCTGGTAAAGAGTAGTCGAATAAGTAAAATTTATCCAAGCTTAGTGCTCCACAAAATGCAAGCATGGAAACTTGAGCTTGTGGCAATGAAATTTCATGGCTTCATCTGATGTTTAGTCTGTGTTCTTGGCTTGCTCTTGTGCTCGTTTCGAAGGATAAGATGATTGATTAGGGATACTAAAGTTACAGAAATGAACAAAATTCACACTGAATTGTTTAGGATTGTACCAAGTGGTCTATTTGCGGTGTGAATCGCTATATAACTTAATGCACAGCATGAAATCTATCAATTTAACTCTTGTAATTTGATTTCCTCTTGCACTTCGTTAGGCTGGCAAGAACAGATAATCCAGAATGTCTTCTCCTAGCAAGCGGCGAGATATGGATGTCATGAAATTGTAAGGATCTCCATTATGAGTTGTTATGATTTTGATAAGCTAACTCATTGTTCATTAGGATATCGTTTTTCATCGTCCCGCATATTTCAGTTGCCAATCTTTTTCTTCCTCAATTTCATTGTAGAATGATGAGTGACTACAATGTCGAGACTATAAATGACGGGCTCCATGAGTTCAATGTGGAGTTTCATGGCCCGAAGGAAAGTAAGTTTGGTCTACATTTTTCATTTTGTCTTGGGCGGTATTGTTTAGTTCCAAGATCAGCCATAGGATGGATCTCATGACTCGACCAAGTCCAAGTGTACCCTTAATGGCCATTATGCTTAAAACAATATAAATCATTATTTGATGAAATTATTGACAAAAGCTATGACCTTTGGCATCTTATACGATGACACAATTCGAAGGATTCTGATCCAACTAATGCAGATTCCGGTCATATATCTTTGTTATATGTTCTTTTTTTGGAGCCCTGATGTAGAATTTCTCAATTTTTCTCTTCCCTGAAGTGGTTCGATGTCTTTATCAGACACACTATGTTATGCCATCAGTTCAAATCCAAAGGTTGTTTAACAAGAGTGCCCAAATTTATTACTGAAGGTCCTTATGAAGGTGGAGTTTGGAAAGTTCGTGTGGAACTCCCTGATGCTTATCCTTACAAGTCTCCTTCCATTGGATTTGTCAACAAAATATTCCACCCAAATGTTGACGAGATGTGAGTTTTCTATCACAATTCTTCTATGTTGGACTCATTACAAGCAGTAGCAAGAATTTTTACCTCATGGGACTTGGGATAAATGACTGATTAAAATTCCCCGCCATGTGTGTAACTATGGTGCATAGCACTAAACTCCAATAAAGTTCCATGTTTACAAAATGCATCAAACATCTTCTTAACCAATTTGCTTTGTTTTGTTATTTTTTCTTCATTTATTGATGAACCTTGTTAAATCATAGGTCTGGGTCTGTTTGCTTGGATGTCATAAACCAGTCATGGAGTCCGATGTTTGGTAAGCTTTTATCCATTCGTTTAACGCAGCCAACTTCATCATTTGACCGTTACTTTCTAAATCTTTGTCGGGATTTTGTCTGATGTTTATTTGAAAAAAACATTTATCTATTTTCAGATTTGACGAACGTGTTTGAGGTATTTCTGCCACAGCTTCTACTCTATCCCAACCCCTCAGACCCACTGAACGGCGATGCAGCTTCTCTAATGATGAAAGACAAAGCCAAATACGAACAGAAAGTGAAAGGTTTTATCTTTTGCGTTACTAAATTCCATTCGCAAAGAAAAATCACACATGTCTTCTTCTGTATGTCTTTATCCAATCCTTTTTTTTTTTTTTCCTTCAGAGTACTGCGAACGCTATGCGAAGAAGGAGCACATTGCTAATAATTTATCCGATGAAAACGGAGATGAGCCAACCGATGAAGAAAGCGTCAGTGATAGTGATCATGACGACGAAGAAGACGAAGTTGTGGGACGCCCAGATCCTTGATTATTATTAATTAGCTCTTTTTGCAGGTTTATTTTTTTCTTGTTCTATTAGTAACTGTTGTTTAAGTTATGAAATATGTAATATCTGTCTGGGCTGGGCACAATCAGGCGAATAGACCATGTTTACTGTTTTGTTGTCTGAAATACTTCTACATTTACTACAATTTTACAAGAGGCTTGTTAATTCTATTTCCATCATCATTTCTGTTTATTTGATTGGGACTAATACACTATCACTGTAAAAATTTAATTTGATGAATCCATCGTAAATCCTGTTTGCAGAACCACTAAATTATTTTAACAAATACATTTGCTTATCAAACAGTGATTCTTGACTTTTATGAGTGCATAAGCATATTATGCTTGAGTACGTCGTATTAATACACTTTTTTCTTCCTTTTTTCACAGACATGGTATATTATTTCTAGCTCATTCGTATCATTACACTTTTTTTTCTGCGCATATCCTATCATTACACTATTTTTTTCACCCTCAAATTAGGCATGTCAAATGCATCTTAACTACTTTTAACAATTACAACATTCGAATAAAAAAAAACTATTACAACATTAAATAATTTTGATTCTTGTTTAAACTACAAGCGTGTCCTCGCAAGAGTTAGTAGTCCCTCCGTCCCGGTAACTTTATCACATAAGTTACCGGGTACGTAAATTAAGGTGGTATTATTATAATAATATAGTATAATGAAAAATGTAATAAAGTGTATATTTTGACACGTCTTTTAAGAATATTTAATATTATTATATTGATTGTTTGTGATAGTTTTTTGCTAAATAAGGAAATGTGATAAAATTAGTGGGACGCCCGAAATGACAATGATAAAATTAGTGGGACGGAGGGAATACAATTTAGCTAGCATTGACAATTCTCTTTATCCTTTCTAATTATTTTCCTACCTTATTGGTAACAATCTTACAATTATTAGCTTATTTGTTTATTTTTTTTTGAATTAATTAACCATATGAATAATTTGTTTCATCTTCTTCTCCCTCCCCAATCTTCGCCAAAAATCAATGCGTATGCCACCATCCACCCTTCTAGCGCCGGCCGCCGGGGGGTCGGCCGACCAACTGACCCACCTATTGTTCCGCCGCTTCTCGGATTCCGCCGACGGGCTCAATTCTCTGAGTATATTATGGAGATACCAAATACTCGACCCAAACAGCGACATTGTCAATTTATGGAATCATATCTTCTTGATTACGTGTTTGATATCTCTCTTCATCGACCCTTTGTACTTTTACCTTCCGTACGTCGGCGGACAAGTTTGCATGTCGACGGACAACGCAGCCTCCGTCGTAATAACCTATTTCAGGACGCTGACGGATTTATTTTATCTGCTGCACATGCTGATGAAGTTTAGAATGGCGTTCGTGGCTCCTAGCTCTAGGGTTTTCGGACGAGGAGAGTTGGTTATGGATCCACGGCAGATTACGATGAAGTATCTCAAGAAAGATTTCATCGTCGATTTGACTGCGACGTTGCCGTTGCCTCAGGTAAATTTTGGGTAAGGAACGTGTTCGACGAAAGTACTTGAAAAAGCTGCACCTGGACTTCGATTCACCCTTTTGTTTATTGTCTTAGCTAACATGATAATGGAGGTGATCTTTCATCGGTAATTTCTTAGTTCTTACAGCAAATATGCATTGTAGTGGCCATTAATCGAAGAATAAGAAGCCATAGATTGCTATGCACATTTGAGTTTTTCCATACAATGATGATCGATTTTCCTGCAGATTGTTATATGGTATGTAATTCCGGCGACAAAAACAGATGGAACGGGCCAAGCAAACAACACTCTTGCGCTGATTGTCCTAATCCAATACATTCCAAGGTTATTTGTGATCTTTCCTCTGAATCAGAGGATCATAAAAACCACTGGATTCATTGCTAAAACTGCTTGGGCTGGCGCTGCATATAACCTTCTTCTTTACATCCTAGCCAGCCATGTGAGTACCTTAAAATCAGATCAAGCCTCTGTGCCTTTCCTTTACATGTCGTTCGATTATTTTAATTTAATGTCTGCGTAGGTAATAGGAGCTTCTTGGTATTTAGCATCTATAGGGAGACAGCATTCTTGTTGGGAACTAGGATGCAGGCAAGAGTTCGATAGCATCCCGCCTTGTAATCTGAAGTTCCTCGACTGTACAAGCGCCGAAATAGGAGGCCTCGAGAGAGAATACTGGCTGAACATGACGACCGTTCTTACACGCTGTGATGCAAGAAACGAATACTCCGATTTCAAGTTTGGGATGTTTGCTGATGCTTTTACGAGCGAGGTCGCCTCGTCACGCTTCATCGAGAAGTACATCTACTGCCTTTGGTGGGGCTTAAGGAATTTGAGGTTCTCAAAATGTGTCTTTACATAAAAGCGATATTTTCCTATCTTGTCTTGGCTTTGTGGGTTTAAGATTTATTACGCCCTTTTTTTCGCAGTTCGTATGGGCAGAACTTATCGACAAGTACTTACCTTGGAGAGACGCTTTTCTGCATCGTTCTCTGCATCGGCGGTCTGATTCTATTCGCTCAGCTGATCGGAAACATGCAGGTGCATAGTAATAACATCTGCGCCCATCCCTTCTTTCTCATCATCATCATCGTCCTCGAGTTGATTAGTTTCGTCTTTAAATATGCTTTGTTTGAAGACTTACTTACAATCGATGACTGTGAGGCTTGAAGAGTGGAGAATCAAGAGGAGAGACACCGAAGAGTGGATGAGGCACCGTCAATTGCCCCCCGACTTGCAAGAACGAGTGCGAAGATTCGAACAGTACAGATGGCTCACGACCCGAGGAGTCGACGAGGAATCCATCTTGAAATCCTTGCCAGTCGACCTCCGTCGGGAAATCAGAAGGCATCTCTGCCTCAACCTCGTTCGTCGTGTAAGTATAGACCAATAAGCTTTGTGGTTCCACTCTAAAATCAGTTGGCAATATAGGAAAACCCAAAAGCTTATATACAAGTCGTACTTGGATTGGACTGGCTACCCCAACAGTAGCAATCGAACCAATTTAAAGACACATTGGATCTTCGAATGAGTCCGATTATTGACCAACTTAGACCGCGGAGGAGTGTGCGTATGCGATGCCGTAGAAGGTCTTGCTGGGAATAAAATTCCCTAAAGCCAAATTCAGAAGCTCATGGGGTTCCATTCTGAAACCAATTGGCAATAGAGGAGTAGTCCACGAGCTTATAAGCTGGTCTCAATCATTCTAATTATCCGATGTGAAACTTGGGTTTGCCACCCAACACCCTGTATGGTCTAATAAGTGGGTCTAGACTCGCTCTCGTTTGAAGATCTAATGGGTCCGATTTGTCATCCCTTAATAGCAAGTAACGAAAACCATCGTCGACATCCTAAACGAACGAAAAAAAATATATGAAAACGCAGGTGCCGTTCTTCGCCCAGATGGATGACCAGCTATTAGACGCGATATGTGAGCGGCTCATCTCGTCCCTGAGCACGCCGGGGAGCTACATATGCCGTGAGGACGACCCGGTCGACGAGATGCTGTTCGTGATTCGAGGACAGCTCGAGAGCTCGACGACCAACGGTGGGAGGTCGGGATTCTTCAACTCGATAACCCTCCGCCCGGGGGATTTCTGCGGGGAGGAGCTGCTGACGTGGGCCCTCGTTCCCAACTCGTCGAACCTCCCGACGTCGACGCGCACGGTGAAGACGGTGACGGAGGTGGAGGCGTTTGCGCTTCAGGCGGAGGACCTGAAGTTCGTGGCCATGCAGTTCAAGAGGCTGCACAGCATGAAGCTTCAGCACGCGTTCAGGTACTATTCGCACCAGTGGAGGACGTGGGGCTCGTGCTTCGTGCAGGCGGCGTGGAGGAGGTACAAGAAGAAGAAGATGGCGAGGGAGTTGGCCTTGCAGGAGGATTATTACTACAGTAACGTTCTTGGGGGAAGGCGGGAAGAAGGTGGTGATGACGACGATGATGATTTGTCGTCGGGGGATAATGGGAATAACGGTCAGCACCTCGGGGCGACTATTTTGGCGTCGAAGTTTGCTGCGAATACGAAGAGGGGAGGCGGAAACGCCGTGCACCAACAACAGCATAAAGTTCAGATGGGCGACGCTTCGTCTTCGAGTTTGAAGATGACGAAGCTGCTTAAGCCCGACGAGCCCGATTTCTCGGAAGACGCTTAGCTTTAGCTTAGCTTAGATAGGGTTGTTGTTGTAAGAGGTATTGGAAATATGGGTGGAAAGGAGGGAAAAGTACAGGAAGGATTGTTAATTTTCTTTCTTTGTAAATGAACTAGAAAAGATGAGAATATCAGAAATGAAAATCAAATATATAGAGCACACACACACACACACACACATATAGAGTAAACAACTTCAGCCGAATTCATTGAAGTTTTCCTTTTAGCATATAGATCAATATCTCGGCAATTAACGGTTATCATCACCTGATCAGTTGTTGATACCCTAGCATGTTTCTGTTATTTCTTGGCTCTTCGGAAACCCTAAATCGCCAGTATTATTATTGCTCGATCCATGATCACCATCTTCGAGGTAGATATCTTCTCCAAGTTCCCCTTCGATCGTCACTACAACCTCAAACTCATAATTACTTGCCGTTGCAGGTTCTTCTCCTCCTCTCAGCTGATCATTACTACCGATTATTATTGCATCCTCCTCGCTAGCAATAAGAAACCTACGACTGTCTCCGCCGCACAGAGATGACCCACTCCGAGCAGTGATGCTATCAGCGTCGGCCCTACATATAGGACAAAGGGAAGCCCTCAAAAGCCACGAATCCACACACTCCGCGTGGAAGCTGTGGTTGCAAAGAGGCAAAAGCCTGCACTTTTCGCCCGAACAGAAGCTCTCGAGGCACACCGCGCAGATTGGTGATGGGCTCGTGCTGCCCTTTTTGTCCAGCTCCTTGAAATCGAAGCAAGGGAGCTTCTCTATTTCGTCCCTCGACATGCTCGTGCTTCCCAAACTACCCCAATCGATTTCGCTGTTGTCGTTTGCTGCTGCTGATAATTGTTCGAGGCTGTTTAGGGTTCTACGGCTCACTATGCAGAGGTAGATTCTGAGGAGTATGCCTACGCCTATGAAAGACAGGATTATGACTATGATCGTGGCCATGAATGACAAAAAAAAAAACATGTCCCTGCTATTCCTTAAAAGAACATGTTCGTAGAAACGATTATCACAAACACTAGAACTCATTAGCTATTACATAATAGTGCTATCTATAGGGTAACTTGTTCGAATAATGCATGGAGAGTGTCGTTTCATACGTTGAAAAGTAATTCTATACCAGCGGAAGAAGTTAAGCCTAACAAAGCCATATTATGTGACTGGATTATAATGAACAGACAAAAACCTTTTGGTTGGTTTTGTTGGAGGAGACGATAGTGGAGTGGGTAGAAAATAATAAAATATTATTATTATAATGGTTGGATATCTTCTTGTAATTTAAGGTAATAAGGTATGAATTAATGGGCCACAAAATTCATCAATGAGCCCAATAGGCCCACATATTCCCAACACGGTTCGATCCAAACCCGAAATATCTCTTATGGCCCATGGGTCGGGTCAATTTTGACCAGCCGCAGCCATGGTCAACCTTCGTGGAGGTTTTCTTCCCGCGTAAGAAATCCTTCGATTTATCTTATGCCCCAAGACAGAACCCCCGCGCATTATAAAAAGATGAAGCGTGAATGCGTATCTCCATCTTCATCAACAAAATCATCTGAGGAAGCCCAAAGGAGTTCTCTCACCCATCGATCAAATCGTAATCACAGAGAAGAGAAGATAACAGAGCTATGTCGGGCGGCGGAACCGAAGCGTTTCCAGAATTAGGACGGCACTGCCAACACGAAGACTGCCGTCAGCTCGATTTCCTACCTTTCACTTGCAACGCCTGCAGCAAGGTAGCAGCAGATTCTTCATTTTGTCGATTTTTTTTTCCCAATTTTGTTTCTTCAAACAATGAATTGGATCGATTTAACTCAGGTGTTTTGCATCGAGCACCGCTCCTACAAATCGCACGACTGCCCCAAGTCCGACGTGAGCAGCCGAAAGGTCGTCGTCTGCGAGGTTTGCTCCAGCGCGGTGGAGACCACCGGCCGCTACGGCGACGACGAGAAGAAGCTTCTAGAAGAACACGCGAAATCGGGAGACTGCGATCCGAGGAAGAAGAAGAAGCCGACGTGCCCCGTGCGGCGGTGCAAGGAGGTGCTGACGTTCTCCAACAACGCCACGTGTAAGAGCTGCGGCGTTAGGGTTTGCTTGAGGCACAGATTCCCCACAGAGCACACGTGTGAGAAGATGAAGGGGCAAATTGGTAACAATGAACAACACAGAAGCGTCAATAATAGCAAGTTCTTGGCTGCTTTGAGCTCGAGGATGGGGAAAGAGTGCAATGGTACGGACGATAAGCATAAGAAAATGGTCAAAACTCCATCGCAGCAGCCCAGCATTAGAGCCTTTTGATTTATCTGTAAGTTAGCTTCTTTTTTTGGGTGCTTTTGTTTTTATTTGTATGTATAATTACCGTTGTTAAACATTTTTCTTCTGGAAAAAAAAAACACACATACACACACTGCAACAATAGATCATTACAGAGTTGCAAGAACTTTACATCAAAATACACTTGCAGAATCAAAGTGGGTGCAACTATATATGTATACATACATATAGACTTCATGTTACAAGATTTTATTCACAGTTCGACAATGCTTCGATTCTCCTCGGATGGAGTATTGATGCTTCTTCCTCGTGATATCGACAAATTGCGACTTTGATTCAGTTATTTGCGTCTGTTAGCTATATTCGTACCTGTAATAATGGTGGGATCTCATGGTTTACGACATAAAGAACGTTAAGATGAGATGATGATGAAGGAGACTTCTTCGTTTTTTTATTACATCATACATCACATTACAGTATTTTGCTTATTCAATTTCAACAGATATAACATTTATATCACATGAGCAGCTATTGTGTAGCAAAGGTAGAACTCACAGTTTGGCATTCAAGTACTGTTCTACAGTGAGAGGCTTAGGACCACCAAACCAGTTTATCATGAATATGTTCTCAATCTCCAACTTGAATATCTGGAAATTGTGACTTTTAGGCCAAGCTGCGTAAACTCGAAAGAAAAATGTTCAGATTTCAAAATTACAACTCCATTAAGCTATTCCTCATAGACCCGAAAAAATTTATTCTTACTTTTCATCTCGGGGTGCTTTGTGAACAATGCGTTTTCGGCAAACTTCGCTTCCTCCAAACCTTTATCGAGCGTTTTTAACTGAACATCATCATCAAACCAAACGCAGCATAAAGCATAAAGTAAAGCACAGGGAGGGAGTGAGCAGTAGAAAAATTGACAGTTTATAGAATTTAAGAACCACAAACCTTTCCAACAAGGGTAATTTTGGCACACGATGGATTCTCGGGATCTTTCTTGCCACATGTTCCGAGGTTGTATTCGCTTACTGTTAGAGAAGATCTCTGATCTTTCAAAGCATTACTCGCCGTAGGGTCGAGGGCTGTCAAGTAGAAGTAGGGAATGCCTTTGCCTTTGTCTGGCAATCCATCGCTGAACGAAACGACATTTCTGCGATGAATATCGGATTATGGTAAAGGATTTTAGACAGCATTACAGTCCATAAATCAGACAAAAAAACCTTAACGAAAAGACAAGGAACTAATCTCCATCAGGACAATCTCTGTAAATATTTCTGAATTGCTACTCCAAAATCAAGAGATGAGCAATCTTATTACAAACATGGCTATAAGTACCCGAACGGTGCGCCGCCCCAGTCGCTTGAGATTGTGCTGCAAAATTGAACAAACTAAACTATATCAACTGGCCCATAAGAGAAAAATTGAATCTTTAAAGTAATATCATCATATAATCAGTTCTACGGTGAAAATCAATCGACTTCACAGCAAAAGGAGAAAGAAAAGGTAAGAAGGAAAGGAATTACTTGAGGACTCCCCAAGAACTCTGAGAAACCAACCACCGAGCAAAGCGTGCCACGTCATTAGGTTGAGGCCTATCGATTAACATCAACAGAGGTCGACCATGTACGGATCCTTGAAAGAAACCAAGAGACAAAAAGATGGATAAATAAAACAACCCTTTAAGTTCCATCATATCTACTTTTTTTTTCCTTTAATCGCTGGAGTGTTTTGAGACGAGGATAATCGGACCAAAGCTGACTGTGTCTTGATAGGTATTTTCCCTTCTAATCTATATATAGTTGGAATCGATGTTCAGTTTATTCGCTAATGTTGTATTTGTTTGGACTTTCTACTCTTTAATGGTATTTAAATTTAAGTAAACTATCTTTCTTCAATGATTGGCAACTGATAGTAAATTCTTGCGACAAGCAACAAGAAGAAGAAAGAGTTTCATTGTCTCGCTCGAGTGCTTGATAAGGACCGTGTGGGGCATCAAGCATGGGTTTGCACCTGTTAGTTATGACCTTTCCCTGTTTTAATCTCATCTTCTTATTAGCTTTTTTCACATGGATAATGTTGGCTAAGCTAATTTATATAATTTTCCTACATTGAAATAAACAAAAATACTCGTGTGTCGGCCAGCTTACATTGAAAAGGAAGAGATGCTCATGAAAATACCTATATATATAGTCGTTGAAACATAGGAGGCATCTTACTTTGTCCAAAATTATAATGTTCATCTATCTCTATGACGCCACATAATAATCAAACATCATATAGAAAAAGGATCGAGTTTTTTTTTTTTCTTTCTCTTTCAAATAGTGCAGAAAAACATATAAGAAATGTAATGAAACTCGAGCGAAGCATATTCCATCAGATGACACTTCGCAGTTGAGAAAAAAGGCCTATAACAATGCTTCACGTTGCTAGAGCTATACAACGTTGCTGACCTATCAAAATACATTAGGTAATAAATCAGAAATCTTACACAGAGCACAAAATCATGACTCATGTCAAAATCAAATCATCCCAAGTACCTTAAACCTTACATTTCCACTCAATGTCTAAAACTAACAACCAACAGTTCACAGTTCCGAAACTTCCCATGGCTGAGAAAATAAAAAAAAAAATATTCAGGCAAAATAACATTAGTTTAGCAACAATTGCATAATCAGGCGCGCTGGCCGAGAGCCTTGGGAAGGTTCTTGGCATATATATCGGCCCAAACACGGCCTAAAGAAGAACCCCAGTTAGCCCATTCGTCCACCTTCTGCCTAACTCGGGTTAGGACAATAGGCAGAGCAACACATGGGTTTTTTCGCACGCTTTCCATCACTTCACGAGCATGTTTATCGTACAAGCGTTGGATGCATTTTTCGTCGGTTGCTGCGAAAGAAATAAGAGAGAAAGACGGGCAATAACTAGCAACCACTACTTAAGGGACATAACTTTGATCATTCTCTGCGATCGAGTTCAAACCTGTGAAATGGCCATCAATAGAGAACCCATCATCGAGCACAATTGAGTGATGGTTAATCTTGATCAAAAACTTCTCGATTCGCCCAGCATATGATTTGAAAGCCTCCACCAAAATCTCCAACTCAAATCTGAAAGATAGATACGCAAGAGTTGTGGAGAGCGTATCAGACGAACAATAAGCATATAATATTTTTGATGTTATTACCTATCGTCTTCGCACTTAAACAAGCTCTCCTCGTACTTGTTTGGTTGCACGGATATGAAGGAGGAATTCTCCGTAACAGAAGCAACAGACAAGCAACAATCGTTCAGAACTTGAAGATCCTTATCTCGCACGTGATGATGCTGCAAAAAAAATTTTTGTTTTTTTCTTGTCGAGTTAAAATTCTAGACTTGGTCAAAACAAATTAAGAGTATCGGTACCAAGAAATTCCTAGGAAGAAGAAGATAGCTGGGAGTGCAACGACGGAAATTCGATAGATCAAGTTTGGAGCGCTTTTTGCTGTGCGTGGCCTTCTCTTTCCCAGCTTCATCATCAACTTCATGAGTGTCGTCCAAAATCATAATGGGATTCGAAGAATTTCCTTCATTCAACAAAAATAATGTTTCCGAGACTGACGTACAGAACATGGAATAGAACTAAAAGTAAAAGAAAAGGATGAAGCTAAAACAAGACACACGTAGCTAATTTACAACTGTACGAAGCCAAATTATAATTACCTCCCAAATGTTCGACTGGAAGAGCCGAAACCAATTTCTGTGGCAAGAAGCGGCTAAAATCAGACAGAATATCTTTGTGATCATCCAAAAGTATTGTAACCTGGGCAGAAGAAAAAGAAAATTTTACAAGCAATTTTAAAGAAAAATAAATAAACTGTATTGATTCATGTCAGCTCCATGCGCACCTCTTGGACGACCTCAGCAATAGTCGTTTGCTTCTTACGGTACATATCTATGATCCCCAGGAAGGATCTATACAAAGAATCGTTGCGTTCCTGGGCAAGCGAAGACAAGAAAGGTCATATTCTCAGCTGTCAAACTCATCTGAAGAACAGAATCATTGCAAGAGTTATCAATATCTACCTTCATTTTGTTCAAAGAACTTCGAATATCTGCTACCTCAGGTCTACTATTCTGGGGCCCAGGATCTGTGCCATCCTCATCTTCGAGGGTAATTTCATAACGCTTAGGCCAAAACATGTTGAACCCGCGAATTAAATTCGGATGTCCTCTTAGTATAACTTTCACTCGATGTGAGATGTCAGATGGATCAATCCTAATAGAAGGAAAAAGAAAACTATTCACACTTGTAAACATTAAGATTCGTCTCTCTCAACACATATACCAACCATACAAAGAAAGATCAATTTTACCTTTCACATCCGCTGCCGCTGACGACATCCAGGAAATGACGATACTTTACCCTCTGATCAGAAAAAGCATCCTTCACTTGGTGTAAGTAGTTCTCGGCATCGTTAACTGTCAATTTTTGCTTAAAACTGATATCAACATCAGCTCCTGCGTTGTTTTTATGAGGATGTGAAGGTCCACGCCTATTATGTTATAAAGACCGAAAACATTTAGATTAGATCAAAATCCAGCGTGCAACAAAACACATAAAGCATAAGCAAACCAAGAACACAACAAAGGCCTCAAATACTATGTCCCAAAGTAAATCTTAAAGAAAATATAAATGAAAATAAATGTAACTCCAAATCCTCATTCGTGATAAAATTTTAGGCCAAGTTAAATCAAATGATAATCTTTCAGGTGACCATTTCAACAACTGTCTGAAACAGCTACCTGATTTAGACAACCAGCTATGTTTTGCACGTCACATAAATCAATGCATAACACACTACATATGCCGAATACACAAACAAAAATACACAAGGAATCATCCTACAATAGACATACAAGATTTAACATAGAATTAAAAATCTACCAAATCAAATCGAGTAAAAAATAATAAAAACAAGTTTTACGATTCTCCATGAGAGGAAGGATCAAACGGCAGCTTGGATTGAGGGTTTGCTCCCGACTCCTCGTGCAATCGCTTCATTTTCTCTGCGCTGCTAAAAGAAAACAAGATTTGTTACCAGACCAATCGGTGAGTGTTAAATATATATATACACAGTCTGCGACGTCGCATCGTAAGAGCCCTAATTAAAGGTCCACAAGACGGTAAAAGCCCAAATTACCATATTGGTCCATTTTATCTCACAGCCCATATAGGCCCGACGTCATCTCTCGGTATTGATCTTTCAATAGCGCTTCAACTCTTAAGTCCATGGTGATGTATCGACCTTCCATTTCACGACTCAATTTGTGCATCGTTTCCACCGTTGAATCGACGAGTTCTTGAAGTTGACGCCAAGTATCTCTCAAAAAGAAACACGAATTTTTAGAACAAATGAGTAATTAGCTGAATGCTGAATCATACTAGTCAGATGCATGCATACCTCTTGCGAAAACCTCTCGAGAATTGCAGACTGATTCGAGTTTCTGTAAAAAACGCGTTGAATGTTTAAAAACTAATAACATCCTAACTGCACAACCATGTGATCGCCTATACAGTTCTAACAGTTTTGAAGGGTTCAGGGATATCTAAGGCTGTGCGAGTAAACTTCAATTCATCGAAGCACCGAGAACTGGACTAAATAGTAATAACGAAAACTTTGATCAATAAAAAGTCCCCTGCATTTTGCAATAAATCTGACTAAAACATGCAAACAAGTTAGGAATAGTAACCCGATAAGCACACAATATACCATCAATGCATAACAGTTAGCTCTCAACACTTTCAGATATTCATAAAACTTCCATGAGATATGACTAGTTTGGGAGCTAATCAGCAACCTGGATTAGGAGGAATAAACTGAAATAAAACAAATCTCAATTTACAAAAATTCAAAAAACAATAACAAGAGAATTGGTCAAAAGAAAAAAAAAGAAAGTAAAGCAAATGAGAATTTCTATAACTAAGTGGAAAATGGATAAACTAAATACAAAGTAGTCGGGTGAATACACGTGGATTACGTTTACGATGCAAACCAATAACGCAAACTGCCCCATCCTTGTAAATTAATACGACAGTTTCAAAGAGAGGTGACAGTGCTCATACCAAGCTTGGATGAAAGAAAATGATCGAACAGGTGTCGGGCTATATGCCAAACTATAAATATTCAGCGACCAAATAAGTAAATCAAAACCAGTTCAAAAATCTTTCGAAGTATATAATAAGTAAATAAATTAAATAACATCAAACAAGAAAATAGTGACTTACATAACTCACTTTTCAGCGCATCTTTCTCATCACATAGGCCAAAATAGAAGTACCTACAAAATCTTCAATTGCACGAGCCGAAATATCTACAAGAATTCAGTAAGCTCGTCAATGGAACTTCGGGGTTAACCAGAAGATCCGAAACCTGGCTAATTTTAGAACAACGAAATAATTCGATTGAACTGAATACAAATTTAGATGCAGGAATACCTCTTGGAAACCTCAATGGCGCCCTTGTGATGATCATGGTAACTACATCAATAAGTTCTATAAACAACGATTTAGACAATAGTCAAAATAGGCTAAGCTCAGCTGAAATATTAAAGACAGCAAAAGGGATAATAACATAATAATTGAATCAGGGCCAAAACCCAACATACCAACGCTTCTCGATGATTGAAACCGATGGATTTGAGAGCACACATCTAGCGTTAAACAGAATAAGCAAACAAGAAACATACATAGATCAAAATTTCAGGGTTTGTGAATTTTTTCATAAGGTTAAAAAACAGTGATATAGTAGGGATAAAAATCGGAGGTGAAGGAGGAAAAAATTGGGAAAAAAAAGGAGATGTCGAATAGAAAGGAGAATTTAGAACATATGGATTCTTTACCCCAACTTTATTGTGGCTAATTTTTCAGGCCCAACAAGCTCAAGGCCCAAGCTCAAGGCCCACTTTAAAGCATAGTATTCTCCTTGAGACGAGTAATTGAACATGGGTCGATAATTTGTATCCGACACCTCAGTGGCGGAGCTAGACAGTCTGGCTAGTGGGATCCAGAGCAAACTTAAATTAAAATATATTGTATAGCAAAATAATTAAAATCTGTAATTGCATTGAATAATATATTTTTTCTTCAAATTATTATTTGTGAGTGAGGTCCATTTTCCCAAATTAAAGCAACTTTAAGTATAATATTATTTTTCTATTAGAAATAATAAAGAAAAAACAATCTGGCCCAATGGTGCCTCCGCCATTGCGACACCTCCTCTTCGGAGTCGTGGGTGCGTTTGATATAAGAATTTCGATCAGTAAAGAAAGGAAAACGACGCATATTAGTTACATGCGCTAACTTAGTTCTTCGTCGTCTTTTTTCACGCGCAAGTTCTCTACATACAAGACGCACCGTGGAACAAGGAAACAAAAATCTTCATCATGATTTGAAAGGGTTGCTTTTCTCCGCAATTAACACCTCACCATCTCATATATAACTCATCAATTTATCATATTATAAGCAAATCAAGTATGTAGCATGTCAAAACCAATTTCACAAACTGATCTTTGTCCGGTCAGATAATCAACTATCTATAACTTCGAACACAAATTCTGAAGCTCGATGGATAAGATCGCTTGATGGCTAACACAACTGAGCCGTGCCATGCGATGACGTCTCTCTCTTTCCATGCTTGGAAAACCTCGAGTGAGTCTTAGCGCATTCGTCGATCCAAACACAGGCAAAACCTGAACGTGAATCGGCCCATTGATTCAGCTTCTGCCTAACGCGGATTAGGATGATGAGCAATGCGCGATACGGTCTTTCCCGAAGAAAACTAACCACTTCAGGACAGACGCCGCCGTACAACCTTTTTATGCATCGCGCGTCGATTTCTGCGTAGTAAGAATAATATGATGGAGACCATTAATTAGCAAACCGCAATGTGTAAACAATGATATCTGAACTGCGCAATGATATATAATAATATCGCATTCAAATACCTGTGAAATGGTCCTCGATACGAAAGGGACCGTCGCGACCAACTAAGTTGCGATGCATATTGTACAAAATCTCGTCCGCTCGGGTGGCGAGAAATCTGAACGATTCGAGCAACATGTCCATCTCGAATCTATAGAACAACAAAACAAATTTTAACATATAGCTAGAGATATAGTATACTTCAAAACGACGCATTTAAACGCATAAAATTTTATTCTTACCTATCGTCTTCGCATTTAAATAAGCTCTCGTCATATTGATTTCGGCGCATGTGTCTAAAGGAGTTGTTCTTGCAACCAGCGGCTACAGACACCCAACGATCGTTTAGAACATCATTATCAAGATCAGTCCTTCCACTAGCTCTGGAGATGGAATGCTAATAGAACAACAAATTTTGTCGAATTACATCTTAACTATGTTATTACATAAATTAAAATATATAGAAATCCACTTACACCAAGAAAATTCTTACATCGCTAGGAAGAAGATGATAACTTGGAGTGCAGCGATGACATTCTTCAACTACACGCGCTTTCTCCGACATCCTCGAGGGTATGGAAGAATGTCCTTCGTTCAATGAAGTTTCTGAGATTGATAGACAACATGAAACAAAATCGAAGGTTCAGACGATTGCAAATAAATACCTAGCACTTAAGATGTTGAGCAGCCTAACATATGCGTTTAAATAAAATCGAAGAAGGAAATAGCGCAATGTATAGCTCACTTTTCAGCTGGCGAGAAACTTCCACTCTATGCGCCGAAGCCGAAGAATCTGGCAAGAATTTGCAAAATTCGTCTAGAAGATCGTCTTGGTTTGCCAAGAGCGACAAAACCTGGCGCAAAAAGCATATTTGTAAAACAATCAAATGAAGTAATTCAAAGTCATGTCATATGCATGCAATACCTCTTGGGAAACCTCGGCGATGCCCTTCTGCTGCTTCCGATGCGCATCCAAGATTGGAAGGAACGATTTGTGTGCGGAGGCATCACGTTTCTGCCCAAGAAAGACAAAAAAAGGTTGTACCGTTAGTTACAAAACAAAATCTGGAAAAAAAGAAATACAAACATCGAACGAGTGTCAATAAATCCACCTTGAGTTTGTCGAGGAAACTTGTCGCATCCTTCCAATCAAATGTCATAATTTGATGTGAAGGCGCGCCATCCTCGTTTGTGAGGGTAATATTGTCGCTCTCAGACAAGAACAAGTTAAACCCGAGAATCAAGCTCGGGTGTCCCTCAAATAACTCCTTCACGCGCTGAATGACGCCAGATAATGCAATTCTGAAAAGAAAAAAAAGATGTGCACACGTAAAATTTTGATATTCATTTCTATAACGCACAACAACCTCAACAAGAATGGATCAATTTACCTCTGATGCTTGAAATCTTTCATTAAATTGAGGAAATTTGTCGTACTTTTCACGATGATCGTGAAAAGCACCCTTGACTTCCCATAGGTAGTTAAATTCTTCGTCCATACATGGTTGTTGTGCACCACTGACATTCACAGCTCCTTCATCATTGCTCTTAGAAGGTTCAGACCTATGATGATACGTTGAAGATGAATAAGTCTAATGCCTCTGTATTATTAAAGCAAGCTTAGCATACAAGTTCTTTTAGTCATGTAATACTATTATTTGGAGAAACTCATTACACTACTAGAAAACAGATATAACACAGACGGAAAATTCGGTGTCTAAAACCATATCTATTTAATGATTAGACACGGATGTGAATGTATTGTTCTCGTAGCAAATTTGGCCCGGATATATACCGTTTCTAAAATGAATTTGGTTTCATTTCCGTTTTTATTTTCGTATCTAATCCGTGTCTAAATAAAAGCATTAATAGTATGTTTTCTTGTAGTGTTAGTTCCAAGATAAACCCTAATGGATCTTTCCGAACTATTATCTTTTCTCTTCAATGCAAAATAACATCAAATTAATCAATTTTAGAGTTCCTCAATTCAACATCTGTGTGAAGAAGTTACCTAATTAGACTCCCAACCAAGATAAAATCATTTATTCCACACTAATCTTACATGCTTCTACGTACCCCAACAACATGAACAAGAAATTGTTTGCTAAAAAAACACAAGAAATCAAAGACGATATAAACAACTGAAACGAATTACGATTGAGGCTGTGCTCCATGCTTCTCTAGTGATCTCTTCATTGCTCTACGTAAACAACACTGCTGCAAATCAAAGAAAAAATGATGAGATTAATTAACGATGGCGACTATGGAAAAAGAAAAGGACAAGTTCAACAAGTGAGAACTGATTCCCCCAACATGTTAAACCTCGTCTCCATTCAAAAAAAGATTACCTGAAAACCATATCTAATTAACAAATTAAAAAAAGTATGAACAAACAAGCTGTATTTAGACAGATCCGAGGTCTATGAATTAGGTTTCTAAAACTCAGTTTTAATCATTACATTTTTCGACTGTTCTCTCAATATTCACCTATACCACCTTAGGCCTGTGCAAACAGCTGAGACGACCCCTTGTATGATCAAAGAAAATTTTGCCAACCCAATTCTTCCAATTAAGTAAACTTGGGATGATTTCAGAATGATGACTGTGAACACTGAACAGTCGAAGGTCCCATATGCTAGATAGAGAGAGAGAGAGAGAGAGAGAGAGAGAGAGAGAGAGAGGAGATGTGTGTTTCTAGAATTCTCGGCTCATATCCTACAATCAGACAGTGCATATATATAGTCTCAAACTCTCAGTCACTATCCTTTGTCTTAGGGTTAGTACTGAATGGGCTAATTGTACAAAGCCCGATGGCAACTCGATATTCTGGGCCCACTGTCTCTGACAAATCATAAATACTTTATATAGTTCTTTAAGTTTGTAAAAATATCGGAATTAATTTATGTATATATAACATGAAATCACATACATCACCATCCGTAAGTATATACGTCGAAAGATCCTCGGACAAGGGCAAGATTCAGTCTCATATTTAACTCTCAGCCTCGGGCGAACAATGCCTTCCTCAAAATGATTGGCGAGGGAAATCATTATTACGACAATAATAATAAGAGTGTCGAAATAAACGCCCATTGAAGCTTGATAAGTTTCCTTGTCCAAGAACTGTTCCAGGCCCTTGTGCTTCAGCTTGAGTATCATCTGCTGATTGCGCCGGCGGTGTAGGAGAAAGAATAGGGACATCGCACGTACCAAACGTTGCATTTTCCTGCAAAAATACCTTCATAATCTTACTAAAACTTTATAACACAAAACAACTATTGTAATAATATAATGGCATCACACATATATAACTTGCAATAAGCAATGTTTCCACAGCCACATGCCAAGTGCCATTCGCTTCGTCAACTGCGAATGCTCCTCCACCGTCGCTCCTCCGCAATAGAATTAACGCGATGATTGTCCACACAGATGAAATTTAACAAAGATTCAATTAGAAGATAATTTTTTTCAATATATGTACATACTTGATAGAATCGACCGCGATGAAATTTTGCCAAGGCCTACCCTCGACCCAATGGCGGGTTTTCATCATCTTAATCAATACGCCGAGTTGTCCACGCAAGCCTCGCTTGCGTTACGGTTTGTTCGAAAATAATTCACAAGCATTAGCGATTTCGAAGTCTGAGTGTTCATATAAACCAAGTTCACAAACTGATCCTTGTCCACAGTTAGATATAATCAACTATAACTTCCGAACATAAAAACAGACGTTTTTCTTACACGTCTCTTGTCATATGTCGAAAGTGTAGTTTTAGTGCCGTAATACGATGGCTAACATAATTGAGTCATGCCATGCGATGACACCTCTCCCTTTCCACGCTCGGATAACCTCGAATGAATTTTAGCGCATTCATCGACCCAAACGTAGGCAAAACATGAACGAGAATCGGCCCATCGATTCAGCTTCTGCCTAACGCGTGTTAGGATAATGAGTAACGCGCGATACGGTCTTTCCCGAAGAGAACTAATCATTTCAGGAGCAACCGCACCATACAGCCGTTCGATGCACCGTACATCAACCGCTGTAATAATATGGAATTAGCAACCACATATGTACATAAATAAACATCTGAACTGCGTAACGATTATAAATATGTATATATTTATCGCATTAAAATAACCTGTAAAATGGTCATCGATACGAAAGGGACCGACGCGACTAACTAAGTCGCGATGCATGTTGTACAAAACCTCGTCCGCTCGGCTGGCGAAGGACCTAAAGGACTCGAGTAGCGTGTCCATCTCGAATCTATAAAACAACGCAAAATAAGAAAACAATAATCGTGTAGCTAGAATGAGATATAATACTTCAGAAACGGCGCATTTAAACATATACATTTCTTTTTTCTTACCTATCGTCGTCGCACTTGAACAAGCTCTCCCCGTACCGGCTTCGTCGCATGTGTCTGAATGAGGAGGAGTTCTCACTACCAGCAGCTACAGACACCCAGCGATCGTTTAGAACTTCATTTTCCAGATCGGTCCTTCCACTAGCTCTAGAGATAGGATGCTACAATAACAAAAATTTGGTCGAATTAGATTGCACTAACATCGATTAATACAAATTATTGACCAAGAAATTCTTACATCGTTAGGAAGAAGCCTATAGCTGGGAGTGCAGCGTTGGCATTTGGAAGAATGTCCTCCTTCATTCAATGACGTTTCTGAGATTAACGGATAACATGAAACAAAATCGAAGGATCAAATGGATGAATAACATACATAAACACTTAAAGATATTGAGCAGCTGAATATGAACGGTAAAGGGATTGTAAAAGTTGTTTTTCTTCGTATATCGCCAGAAACCATATCTACGTGTAAATAAGATCGAAGAAGGAAAATAGCGCAATATATAGCTCACTTTTCAGCTGGCGAGAACCTCCAACAGTATGCGCTGAATCTGGCAAAAATTTGCGAAATTCTTCTAGAAGATCACCGTGGTTCGCCAAGAGTGACGAAACCTGGAGCAAAAAAATATATTTGTAAGGCAATCAAATGAAATGATTCCAACTCATATCATATGCAATGCAATACCTCTTGGGAAACCTCGGTGATGCCCTTCTGCTGCTTTCGGTGCGCGTCCAAGATTTGAAGTAACGATTTATGCGCCGAAGCATCGCGTTTCTGCCCAAAAAAGACAAAAGAAAGGCCATGTACGTTACAAAAACAAAATCTGAAAAAAATTTAATACAATTGAATGAGGTGTCGATAAATCCACCTTGAGTTCGCTGAGGAAACATGTCGCATCCTTCAAATCAAACGTCATATTTTGCTGCGAAGGCGCGTCATCCTCGTTCGTGAGGGTAATTTTGTCGCCCTCGGACAAGAACAAGTTAAATCCGAGAATCAAGCTCGGATGTCCTTCAAATAACTCCTTTACGCGCTGAATGACGCCAGATAATGGAATTCTACAAAGAAAAAAAGATGACCAGGTGCAAAATTTGATTCATTTCTATATATAACGCACATCAACCTCAACAAGAACAGATCAATTTCTTTACCTCTTATGCTTGAAATCTTTCATTAAATTGAGGAAATTGTCGTACTTTTCACGCTGATCGTGAAAAGCACGCTTCACTTCCCATAAATAATTAAACTCTTCGTCCATACACGGTTGTTGCGCACCACTGATATTCTCACCTTCTTTGTTGCTCTTAGAAGGTTGTGAAGGTTCAGACCTATATGATGCATTGAAGATGAAATTATAAATATAACACAACACGAAACATATAAAGCAAGCTTAGCATACAACCACAGTCTTCTAGTCATGTAATACTATTTTTTTAGAGAAACTCTAGTTTTGCGATAAAACCTGGTTCTTTCCAAATTCTTATCTTTCCCGTTTAATTCAAGATTGCATCTCAAATTCATCATTGTAGAGTTCTCAACTCAACATCTGTATGAAGAAGTGACCTAATTAGACTCATAACACAAGATAATATACCATCCATTACGACACCGTAGCGATCTTTTGCATGTGATATAAAATCACGTATACCACACTTATTACACATTATGCTTCTACATGCCACAACAACATGAACAAGAATTTGCTCAGAATACACAAGAAATCAAAGAAGATGTATGTAAACAATTGAAAAAGAATTACGATTGAGGCTGTGCTCCATGCTCCTCTCGCGATCTCTTCATTGCTCTACGTAAGAAACAAAGCTGCAAATCAAAGAAAAAAAGGAAGAGATGATGCAACTTAGTGGAACCAAGGAAAAAGAAAAAGACAAATTCAACAAGTGAGGACTGATTCCCCATGTTAAACCTCTCGTCTCCATTTAAAAAGAATTATCTGCAAACCATATCTAGTTAAAAAAAAATGTATAAACAAACAAGCTGTATTTAGACAGATCTGAGATCTACGAACGAGCTAGGGTTCTGAAAAAACTCAATTTTCATTCTTACGTTTCCTCAGACTGCTTTCTCAATCTTCACCAGCGGCTGCCACCTTATGCCCAGGAGAAACAACTGAAATGAAGCCTTGTAACAGAGATGAATCAAGAAAAAATTCAGACCACTTTTCTTCCAATTAAGTAAATTTGTGATGATTTTAGAATGATAGGATGTGACTTGTCGTAGCTCAGGAATGAAATATAGAAGAAAAATATAGAGAGAGGAGATGTGTGGTTCTAGAATTCTCTGCTCATGTACTACCATCAGACAGTGAATATATATAGTCTCACACTTGTCTTAGGGTTTGTTAGTAATGACTGGGCTAACTGTACACAAAGCCCGATGACAACTCGATTTCCTGGGCCCACTCTCTGACTTTCTTAAATACTTCCTCCCTTCGTCCCACTAATTTTATCACATTTTGCCATTTCGGGCGTCCCACTAATTTTATCACATTTCCTTATTTAGCAAAAAAAACTATCACAAACAATCATTATAATAATATTAAATATTCTCAAAAGACTTGTCAAAATATACACTTTATTACCTTTCATTGTACTATATTATTATAATAATAACATCTTACTTTGCGTGCCCGGCAACTTATGTGATAAAGTTGCCGGGACGGAGGGAGTATATACTAGTTGTTTAAGCTTGGATGTAAAATATCGTAATTATTTTATGTAAATAAAACATCAAATCACACACATCACCATCCGTAAGTATATGCGTCGAAAGATCCTCGGGCCAAGATTCTGTCTCATCTTTCAAAAAATATACTCTCAGCCTCAGGCGAACAATGTTTTCTCAGAATGGTTGGCGAATGAAATCATTTTTACAAAAATAATAGTAAGAGTGTCGAAATAAACACCCATTGAAGCTCGATAGGTTTCCTTGTCCAAGAACTGTTTCCAGGCCCTTGTGCTTCTGCTCGAGTATCATCTGCTAATTGCGCCGGCGGTGGAGGAGAAAGAACGGGGACATCGCACGTGCCAAACGTTGCATTTGCCTGCAAAAAATACCTTCATAATCTTACTAAAACTTTATAACACAAACCAACTCTTGTAATAATATAATGGCATCACACATATATACCTTGCAATAAGCAATGTTTCCACAGCCACATGCCAAGTGTCCATTCGCTTCGTCAACTGCTTCTGATGCTCCACCACCGTCGCTCTTCTGCAATCGAATTAACACGATAATTGTCCACACAGATGAAATTTATCGAAGATTCAATTGGAAGCTAATTGTTTTCTATATATGTACGTACTTGATAGAAATCGACCGCGATGAAATTTGGCCAAGGCCTACCCTCGACTCGATGGCAGGTTTTCATCATCTTAATCAATGACGCCGAGTTGTCCACGCAAGCCTCGCTTGCGTTGGGGTTTGTTCGAAAATAATTCACAAGCATTAGCGATTTCGAAGTCGAGTTCATATGATCTGATTCCATTCTGTTAGGACATGTACCAGAAATCATCCCGCCATCTCCATCTGTACGATATATAAGAAAAAGAAGGAAATTTTGATTCACTTTCATATAATTTCTTCCGACAACTAATAAAACCACAAGTGCATTTCTCAATATGTTGCAATTCATTTCTACAACTCACATTGATTTTCAACCACGTAGTTCCACTCATATGCAATGCCTTCGGAAGCTTCTTTCTCTGGCTTAGACGTAAATACTACCAAACGCTGATTCTTTGCGACCATGTCATCCACACTGGGCCAGTTTTTACCGTTCTTGGGCATTTCGGACAGTGGTAATAAGTATCTGCTCAAACCCGAGGCATCGAACACTTTGGTCAAGCCTTGGGGAGAAGCCACGTAATCTTCGATGAAGATGGTGATGATCTCACTAGGGTTTCGTTGTAGAAATGATTCGATTTCTATGAGCGTGTTTATAGCAGGTTGCTGGGATATATAAACACACACGTGAACGTACACACATAGAGATGATGATTGAACTGGAAATTTGAATATTATGCAATAAGCTTGATACTTAAACTTACAAATGCGGTTACATTGTAACATCTCCCTCCAAACGAATGGCAAAGCCATACGTCGTTGTTGAAGTCATACATGTCGAGCATAAGCCCTCGAACACCATTCTACATAAAGATCAAAAGGATGGTGTATATTTGATGATGGATGCTAAATGAATATAAGTTTAAACGCTAAGATTATAAGATTCGAAGAAGCCTAGGTAAATATATAAATAATAGATACGATGAATAACATTGTGACATACATTGAGCTGATCCGAGACCGAGTCTTCTTGATTAGTTGGAGCGAGGAGAACAGAACCCGTACCCGAAGTTGACCCGGTCCGAGAGAACGAGTTATGAGTCGTCAGCCATGAATATTTATTGTAAGGAAGCCCTTTGACCTGTCATAAATATGAATCAAAAAACAATATCATCGTAATCGAAGCCAATATATATTATGTAGGGTAGGGAGGCTAGCTTTAGAATTAGACCTTCGTCGTAGGAATAATTGGCTGCACGCGGCTGCACCGAGGTCTGGTGTTGCCATTTGCAGGGCAAGTGCCACAAATCAAACCAGGGCTGCAATCGTTCTTAGTCGATGAACATGTTTCACCAATCTGTTTTTTTTTTTTATTATTTGAATTGCTTACAAATTTTTTTTTTTTTTAAAAAAATCAAGATCGACGGTTTTGGGCACACGATGAATTGATTGAGAAGTAAATACGTTTTACCTTTAAACAATAAGAAATGTTGAAGAAGAAAGCTCCAAGCAAGAACAGCCTCGTCCGTATGAATCTGCGACCCTGTAACGATTATGAATCGGATTAAAAAGGTTTTGGGGAAGAAAAAAAAAAGTAAAAAAAGGAGAAGATTATATGATTGGGAAATATTAAAAAACGCATGCCTTCATTTGGCCTTTTGGTAAAACTCGGAAAGGCGTATCACGTATGTATGATACATTTAGCGAGAGAGATGTCTTTTTCGTACTATTGAAATTAGACCTTTTAGTTAACATGTGAAATAAAGGAAACTAAGTATATGTTGCACACCCTATATGTGTGATGAAAATAAAAATTGATAAGAGGTTTTTGTTTTAATTTTGATGTTAATATTTAGTTAGAAAGATAAGCATTTTACTAAAAAATACTTTGCACCCATGTATTTTCTATAAATTGTTTTTCTAGACACAAGCTCATTGAACTTTCTAATCAATTGTTCATTTCATTTCAAGTTAATAAATTAAACGATGAGTCGATGAGGACGATGATATATCAAATTCTAGGTTCGGACGTTGGGTATGGCTCATGCGACGTCTAACAATGTATAATTAAAAGTCTACGCCTAACATTTACGCGTTTAATAAATGCTACTACTACCTAATTTATGATTAATTGCTTGTATAGAATTATAGTGGTAGTAGTGGTATGCCTTCTTCACATATGCTAAAGTTCAGAAAATTTGAGCAAGGGTAATGATTTGTTAGGTAATTAACCACTTTATATTATACTCCCTCCGTCCCGGTAACTTTTGTACATTTTACTAAATCGGGCGTCCCACTATCTTTTATACATTTCCATATTTAGTAAAAAACTATCACACACAATCAATATAATAACATTAAATATTCTTAAAAGACGTGTCACACCCATACACTTTTCTTCCTCTATACTATTAAAATATTATATTTCTTAAAAACCGAACTCAATCCCAAATGTTCAAAAGATACCGGGACGGAGGGAGTATTACTTCTACCAA